>CM033475.1:17435830-17462623 GCA_019447015.1 Hymenochirus boettgeri
AGGGATTTAATATTCATAAGGAGAGATAAACATTTTTCTTCCTTGTCTGTTCCAACATTAGCTATAGATAACTCTACGCTCCAAATCAGACGGTATAAACAAATGGCACAGAAGGGAATAATTAACAGAGTATTAGTTTGCTGCGCATTTGCCCATGCCTCGTCAAGCTACATAGGATAAGAAATAAGCCAAGGAGTCAAAGCTGTGGTACAGCAGCAGTACAGTGATACATTGAAAAGATGACAGACATTATCTGACCCCCCGCATGTGGCAGCGTGTTTCGGGAAACCGAAGGTACCGACACCTAGATAGCGATAACACACGATGCTGTGTGAATGTCTTTATCGTCTATTTGCTGAGTATCCATAGCTTTAACCCTAACAGGGCGAGAGTATAAATCTCAGCAAGTTTACATCACATATTTTAAGGTTCGTACACAGCATGTGAGCATTGCAGACACTTCCAGGCGACACGGATGCCCATTTTGCCGGGTCGATCGAGTGTATGACACTCTATGACCAGCGAAAGATTCCCCCGGTGGTCGGGTCAACGAATCCCTGATACCAAAACGGCCCGTTGTTCTGTGATCAGATAAAGTGCCCATACATCTTGATTAGTCACACCGAAACCGGATGGGCGTTCGTAGACGAGCATCGTTGCGGTTAGTGGGTCAGCTTCACGTGCTTGCTACACGTGTACTATCGCCTTCTACATACTGGTGTTACCACGGGGGCTCAAGATTTCTACGGGCACCCAAGTCGGAGCCGAACACGAGAGTACTTCATGTGCCGCTGCAGCGACGCTGTGGGTCGCCGAGTGTGATTGAAGTGGTTGGTTAAAATCACACTGTGGGGCCCCTTGGGGCGCGGGAATAGTGAAAGTAGCAGTGGCCAACACTTGTGCTTGCAATCCGTTGGAAGATTTTATACCGCACACTATCCAGGTTTTGGTCACTTTTGTCACAAAAAGGCGCTACTAGTGTGACAATGTTATGGAAGCAAACGAGAGCGACATGAAGCGAACCACACTTCCACATGGAGCCATGTACGCGAGTTTTGATTTTTAAACCCTCATACCCCGAGAATGGCATAGCTGAAACAAAGGATGTTAGGGGAGGCCACACTACAACGCTTACTAGCGCGCAAATGTGCATTGCGTCGCAGAGATTTGACGTTATTCCGGTGGTGCGCACTTGGAATCGCCCGTTGACATCGGTGATGATACCGGGGGTGGTAGCAACACGCGTCGTTCATTATAAGGAGAATCCACCATAGCAAGAGAGCACGTGTGCTACATTTCTAGGGGTTCTTACTTAGGCAGTAGATTTGCGTTGGAGCGCGGTTTTTGAAAGAACATAATGGGTCCAACTGGAAATATTTATCCACATCAACGATCGAATTTTAGAATGGCAAATTTTTACAATGAAGTACCTCGACGGAATTATTATTAAGTTTGGGTCATTATAGTGAGATCACCATATTCACAAGTGTTTGAGTGATGCAGTTTGCAAGTCTGTCATTTCTACATGTACCCCCTCCTTATCATTTTATACTCCGCCCTCCTGTATGTATGACCCTGAATATACTCCAACGAACCCCCATGGTCAGAGGGGACCCAATATATCCGCGCTCGTTCGCGACCGAACGGGATAAATCGCCGGCGGATCGGAGTGTCGATCTGCGCTGAAGGTCCGGTCCATCACGCTATGAACCTTTACACAACACGCGGCTTTACAGATCGTTAAAAGCTGAGCGCTATCGTACATTTAATTGGTCACGCGACGTACATTCTTATTAATTGGCCCACTACAATAGCTATTGCGAGTATGAATCTAGTCTATATATCCACGTGATTCTTAGCACACCCACAAATGATTCTAAAAGTCGATCGTGCTGTCACTCTCCGCGGTCTTTGCTACTTCTCTTTCCAGCAATGAGTGATGTTCGTCCCACGTCCTTTATTATTAGCTTCGTCGGGTGATTTCATTTTAAATCATTTTGCAGACTGGTTTGTTCTAATGTTAGGTTTTTGTACGATAATAACATAGGACAGAGGAGGGTTAATCTGTTTATTTCTAACTTGGCACTCATTCGACCACCACACACATGTGTGAAGTGTGACGAGTAGGAAACTGTAGCAAAGAAACACCCGGGGTTAACACTGCAATGACCGCTATCAGCGACCGTGGCTCTCTACGAACCATCTCAATACCTTGAAGTCCAGAAAGAATAATCCGCTCCCAGCTGTGAGCAAATAGACAAGGCTCCAACGTGTCAGCAGGCTGAGAAAAGTTTTCAAACCAAGAAAGTGGAATTTGCAAAAATGTAAATCAATTGAATTGGCTACACGGGCCACAAATGGTACAATCTGATCATCAGACCTGCAGTACAAAAATGCACCAATATGATGTTAAGGTATCCTTCACGAAAAGTGGACAGAAACGACACACGTGCGTTGTTATCCGTTGTACCACGTTTTGCATTTTTCCCATACAGAAATGCGTGCAGCAGTGCGTTTTTAAAATGGACTGGAACGGAATACAACGCAGCAAGTGTGAACGATATTGTGAAATCCTATGGGGTTTTTCTGTCTGTCCGTTTGAAAAATGGATACAAACTGATGTAGTGTGAACGAGCTCTCCATGGATCCCACCAATAGTTTATTTGAAGACCCATTTACGTATTTATACAACGTGATCATATCCCCGTGCAAGACCAAGATACGCAGATTTGATAAACAGTTATGTTCATTATTAATCCTTACAAATTCCACCAACACAAGCCGTTCATTATGGACGAGAATTTAGATTCATATCCCTGTAACTATTCCTAGGGAAACTATGAGCTAAGATTTCCTAGCACCGATCTACTCTGACTGTTAATAATAACATAGGAAACGCTTGAAATATATATAATACAATAAAATATAATTATATAATATACATATATAATACATGTTTTTACCCAACAAAATCTTTGGATAGTGGAGACTCAGTGTTAAAATGAATGTTCCCCTTTGTGTAAACAGATTACTTAATTATACCTTTAATTTAAGGGGAAAATGGTTCTGTTCTGTTTACCATGTGTGCAATTAGGTAGACTGTACAGGCACACACTGTGTAGAGTGATGGAATGATGGAACAGTGACGTCATCGACCATGATGATGATGACTTAATTTCAGTGCCACACACCGACTGGTGAAAAATGGTGTCAACGATATTTTATAAAATGCTGTTTCTGGATAATAGAAATCCTAGTGTTTTTATTTTATTTTGTTCTTCAAGGATTTTGACTTTTATGTTTGTAGAAAATCAGGCTGAGTAGTAAATGTCTACTTACCGTTACAAATATTAACAGCACCCCCCAAAAAACCAAGAAGAGGTCTATCTCTAAGACAGACATTATGGGTAGGGTATAAAGGTTGGACTAGATGGACGTATGTCTTTATACAACCTCCAATACATGTTACTATGTAACTGTTATACAGACATTATGGGTAGGGTTATAAGGTTGGACTAGATGGACGTATGTCTTTATACAACCCCAATACATGTTCTATGTAACTGTTATACAGACATATGGGTAGGGTATAAAGGTTGGACTAGATGGTGTATGTCTTTATACAACCTCCAATACTATGTTCTATGTAACTGTTATACACGACATTATGGGTAGGGTATAAAGGTTGGACTAGATGGATGGATGTCTATATACAATCCAATACTATGTTACTATGTAACTGTTATACAAGACATTATGGGTAGGGTATAAAGGTTGGACTAGATGGACGTATGTCTTTATACAACCTCCAATACTATGTTACTATGTACTGTTATACAGACATTATGGGTAGGGTAATAAGGTTGGACTAGATGGACGTATTCTTTATACAACCTCCATACTATGTTACTATGTACCTGTTATACAGACATTATGGTTAGGGTATAAAGGTTGGACTAGATGACGTATATCTTTATACAACCTCCAATCTATGTTACTATGTAACTGTTATACAGACATAATGGGTAGGGTATAAAGGTTGGACTAGATGGGACATATGTCTTATATAACCTCCAATACTATGTTACTATGTAACTGTTTACAGACATTATGGGTAGGGGTATAAATGTTGGACTAGATGGACGTATATCTTTATCAACCTCCAATACTTTTGTTACTATGTAACTGTTATACAGACATTATGGGTAGGGTATAAAGGTTGGACTAGATGGACGTATGTCTTTATACAACCTCCAATACTATATTACTATGTAACTGTTATACAGACATTATGGGTGGGTATAAAGGTTGGACTAGATGGACTTGTGTCCTTATACAACCTCTACTACTTGTTACTATGTAACTGTTATACAGACATTTAGGTAGGGTATAAAGGTTGGACTAGATGGACATATGTCTTTATATAACCTCCAATACTATGTTGCTATTAACTGTTATACAGACATTATGGGTAGGGTATAAAGGTTGGACTAGATGGACAAGTGTCTTTATACAACCTCCAATACTATGTTCTATGTAACTGTTATACAGACATTATGGGTAGGGTATAATGTTGGACTAGATGGACGGTTGTCTTTATACAACCTCCAATACTATATTACTATGTAACTGTTATACAGACATATGGGTAGGGTATAAAGGTTGGACTAGATGGACGTGTGTCCTTATACACCTCTATATATGTTGCTATGTAACTGTTATACAAACACATTAGGGTAGGGTATAAAGGTTGGACTAGATGGACATATGTCTTTATATAACCTCCAATACTATTTTGCTATGTAACTGTTATACAGATATATGGGTAGGGTATAAAGTTGGACTAGAGGACATATGTCTTATACAACCTCCAATACTATGTTACTATGTAACTGTTTATACAACATTTGGGTAGGGTATAAAATGGTTTGTGACTAATATGGACACTATTGCTTTATATAACCTCCATACTCTGTTCCTAGTAACTGTTATACAGACATTATGGTAGGGTATAAGGTTGGACTAGATGGACGTATGTCTTTATACAACCTCCAATACTATGTTCTATGTAACTGTTATACAGCCATTATGGTAGGGTAAAGGTTGGACTAGATGGACGTATGTCTTTATACAACATCCATACTCTGTTTACTATGTACTGTAATACAGACATTATGGGTAGGTATAAAGGTTGGACAGATGGACGTATGTCTTTACAAACCTCCAATACTATGTTACTATGTACCTGTTATACAGACTTATGGGTAGGGTATAAAGGTTGGACTAGATGGATGTATGTCTTTATACAACCTCCATACTATGTTACTATGTAACTGTTAGACAGACATTATGGGTAGGGTATAAAGGTTGGACTGAGATGATGATGTCTATATACACCTCCAATACTTTTACTATGTAACTGTTATACAGACATTATGGGTAGGGTATAAAGGTTGGACTAGATGGACTATGTCTTTATACAACCTCCAATACTTTGTTACTATGTAACTGTTATACAGACATTATGGGTAGGGTATAAAGGTGGACTATGGACGTATATCTTTATACAACCTCCAATACTATGTTACTATGTAACTGTTTATACAGACCATTATGGGTAGGTATAAAGGTTGGACTAGATGGACTATATCTTTATACAACCTCCAATACTATGTTACTATGTAACTGTTATACAGACATATGGGTAGGGGTATAAAGGTTGGACTGATGGACATATGTCTTTATATAACCTCCAATACTATGTTACTATGTAACTGTTATACAGACATTATGGTAGGGTTAAATGTTGGACTAGATGGACGTATATCTTTATACAACCTCCAATACTTTGTTACTATGTAACTGTTATACAGACATTATGGGTAGGGTATAAAGGTTGGACTAGATGGACTTATGTCTTTATACAACCTCCAATACTATTTACTATTAACTGTTTATACAGACATTATGGGTAGGGTATAAAGGTTGGACTAGTGACGTGTGTCCTTATACAACCTCTAATACTATGTTACTATGTAACTGTTATACGACATTATAGGTAGGGTATAAAGGTTGGACTAGATGGACTATGTCTTTATACTAACCTCCAATACTATGTTGCTATGTAACTGTTATACAGACATTATGGTAGGATAAAGGTTGGACTAGATGGATATGTCTTTATAACAACCTCCAATACTATGTTACTATGTACTGTTATACAGACATTATGGGTAGGGTTAAAATGTTGGACTAGATGGACTATGTCTTAATGCAACCTCCCATACTATTACATGTAACTGTTATACAGACATTATGGGTAGGTAATAAAGGTTGGACTAGATGGACGTGTGTCCTTATACACCTCTAATACTATGTTACTATGTAACTGTATACAAACATATGGTAGGGTATAAAGGTTGGACTAGATGGACTATGTCTTTATATAACCTCCAATACTATGTTGCTATGTAACTGTTTACAGGTATTATGGGTAGGGTATAAAGGTTTGGACTAGATGACATATGTCTTTTATACAACCCTCCAATACTATGTACTATGTAACTGTATTACGACTTATGGGTAGGGTATAAATGTTGGACTAGATGGGACATATGTCTTTATATAACCTCCAATACTATGTTACTATGTAACTGTTATAACAGACATTATGGGTAGGGTATAAAGTTTGGACTAGAATGGACTATGTCTTTATACAACTCCAATACTATGTTACTATGTAACTGTTACAGACATTATGGGTAGTGTATAAGGTTTGACTAAATGGACGTATTGTCTTTACACATCCAATACTATGTTACTATGTAACTGTTATACAGACATTATTGGTAGGGTAAAAGGTTGGACTAGATGGATTATGTCTTTATACCACCCAATACTAGTTTCTATGTAACTGTTATACAGACATTTGGTAGGGTATAAAGGTTGGACTAATGGACGTATGTCTTTATACAACCTCCAATACTATGTTACTATGTAACTGTTGACAGACATTATGGGTAGGGTATAAAGGTTTGGACTAGATGGACGTATGTCTTTATACAACCCCATACTATGTTACTATGTAACTGTTATCAGACATTATGGGTAGGGTATAAAGGTTGGAGACTAGATGGACGTATGTCTTTTACAACCTCCAATACTAGTTACTATGTAACTGTTAACAGACATTATGGGTAGGGTATAAAGGTTGGACTAGATGGACGTATGTCTTTTACAACCTCCAATACTATGTTACTATGTAACGTGATAGACAGACTTATGGGTAGGGTATAAAGGTTGACTAGATGGACGTATGTCTTTATACAACCACCAATACTATGTTACTATGTAACTGTTATACAGACATTATGGGTAGGGTATAAAGGTTGACTAGATGGACGTATGTCTTATACAACCTCCATACTATTGTTACTATGTAACTGTTAACAGACATTATGGGTAGGTATAAAGGTTGGACTAGATGGCCGTATGTCTTTATACACCACAATACTATGTTACTATGTACTGTTATACAGACATTATGGGTAGGTATAAGGTTGGACTAGATGGGTATGCTTTATACAACCTCCAATACTATGTACTATGTAACTGTTATACAGACATTATGGGGTAGGGTATAAAGGTTGGACTAGATGGACGTATGTCTTTATACAACCTCCAATACTATGTTACTATGTAACTGTTAGACAGACATTATGGGTAGGGTATAAAGGTTGGACTAGATGGACGTAGTCTTTACACCACCATACTATGTTACTATGTAACTGTTATACAGACATTATGGGTAGGGTATAAAGGTTGGACAGATGGACGTATGTCTTTATACAACCCCAATACTATTACTATGTAACTGTTATACAGACATATGGGTAGGTTAAAGGTTGGACTAGATGGACGTATGTCTTTATACAACCTCCAAACTATGTTACTAGGTAACTGTTTATACAGACTTATGGGTAGGGTAAAGTTGGACTAGATGGACATTGTCTTTATACAACCTCCAATACTATGTTACTATGTAACTGTTAGACATTATGGGTAGGGTATAAAGGTTGGACTAGATGGACGTATGCTTTATCAACCACCAATAACTATGTTACTATTAAACTGTTATACAGACATTATGGGTAGGGTATAAAGGTTGGACTAGATGACGATGTTCTTATACAACCTCTAAAGCTAGGTACCACCTAGCGATTTTTCCTCCTGACCGACCGTTCGATACTTCGACGGTCGGCCAGGAGGAAGGACTGTCGGTCGCGGCAAAAGCAGCCCGTCCGATAGTCATCGCTACGCTTGTGCGGTCCATAGAGGACCGCACGATCGGACAAGGTTTTCCACCCGGTCCGATCGTCCTTTCGTCCGATTTGTACGAACGGTCGATCGGACATGGGCACATTCGGATGCGATAATTTCGGTCCGATCGACCGATACACTGAACTATCGGTCGATCGGACCGAAATATCTCATCGTGTGTACCCAGCTTAATACTATGTTACTGTATGTTAGGACAATATAGAATAGCGTTAGTACAATTTACAATACAATTCAGCTTGCTTGGAGGTGTTTCTAATGAATATCAGCCATTGTGTTATAATTGTTTATACACGCACCAGGTGACATTAGAAAACAAACATTAGGTTAGTAGAGACAATAGACGATTCTCTGAGCACTGATGGGTCATAAAAACCCTTCCCTGGGTCGTCTCACACCTAACGTTATCTGATCTTAGATCCACCCCAAATCCAAGACCATCTATTAGAACTCTACCCGCATCTACCAGCTCATTTAGAAAATTGTAACTCAATTATGGTAGATTAGGACTTTTTTCCATTGTCCTTTTACAACTCCTTTGTGTAGATATGTAAGTGTTACTACACGGGTGATTATATGAGGATACCATCTATACATACAAATTTCGTATACAAGAAAGGAAACTCTTTAGTTTTTCTATGAAATTCTAACCTATGAACCAATTGAAAAGTCAAGTGGAGCATTGTTACCCAGACTCATCCCACAATGCTCCCCATAATTACATAGGTCCACTTGTTTAGAAGCCGATTTGGACAGCAGATCTTAGATAATGTGATGGGTACGCGTGAGTTAATAATGCCCAGGTCAGGAGAGCGTTGGGTAAAATGACCGTGTTTTATGGAATACAGACATACGATGTTTAGGTGTTTCAGCTCAGAACCATAAAATGGAAACACAGTAGCTATCGCTCTGGGTAAAGAAAGTGAGCGGATATTCATCCCTAACGTCTGTCATTAGATGTCATAGGAAGCTCCAGAGCAAGGATTGATCTCCCACAACTCTAGATCGTCTTTATTCAACCTCAAATACTATACTAAATCTCCCCTCCGCGATTCAATATCGCATTTGCGGCTATTAGCCGGCGTTACAATCTTGTGCTAAAAGTAGCGCAAGTTAAATTGCGTGAGTGTCCTTTGCAAAACTCGCGCATCCGGCACTAATATGGAGTTAAACCATCCCGATTTTGCCAGTTTTGGGTGCTTTTCCCTACTGACCCTACTTTCCCTACTGTGTTCCGGCATTGTCCCTGTATATAACGTCTGGACAGTGAAAGGGCTGGGCCACACTAGTGAGTTTTTCGCGCTTTCACGTTTTACGCTCGCGATTTTCATTAATATGGAAATCGCGGGAACACGAATGTTCCTGCGATTTCCGATGCGCATGCGATTGTGCGTCCGTTCACTTTTTGCAGCGTGCATTTTTTCGCGCAATCGCTTGCTTTTTCGCTTTAAAGATAGCAAAGGTGCGAGCGCTAACGCGAAAATAATGCACGCAAATGCACAGAAAGCGTGCACGCTGCGTTGTAGTGTGGTTTAGTGTGGCCTTACCCTAAGTCTCCAGAATTTCCTCTATACAAAGACCTGTCACTGCCCGGCCGGTAGAGTCTGTGAGGAACTGTGGAAGAATCCTGGGGCATGGGGCAGGAACAACCTCCGAGGCTCCTGTCTGTGTATGAAGTTACTGAGAGGAAGTTCTCTGCACAGCCGGCTGGTAGGAAAGCAGGGATGAAGGAACAGGGAGAGCGGAGATAATGAAGGGGAGGTCAGTGCCCTTGCATGTGGGAGACACTGCTGCTCTCTCTGTGTGTGTGTGTGTGTGTGAGGGGTGTAATAGATAAAGCGCAAGTCCACCCCAGAAATTCAAATTTTTTGTTTATCCCCCATACAACAGCCCCCAACCCCAGAAACGCTTATACTCGTGGGCAAGGTGGGTCATTCCCCCCCGGAATTCTGTCCCATTTTCCTTTTCATATTATGTTGGATGTGACTCGTGATTTCCTAGTTGCAGTTATTTTCCACTTTTAAGTACTTCTCTTCTGGGTCACACCATTTATCATACACATAATGGTGTCACCCACATACAAGAGAAATGGTCGTCCCCGAAAGAGAAGTACTTAAGGGGAAAAATAGCTAGACTTCACGTATGTACCAGTCATGGGCAAACTTGATTATACCAGTTACTGTGGGCAAACTTGATTATACCAGTGGGCAAACTTAATTATTAAAGTGCCCATACGCGAGCCGATTATCAGCTGAAACTTTGTTCGTACACATCGTGCGTCGTGGGTCGGGACCCCCAAACACACGTGTGTACTAATCTTAAGGCATGGCTGCAACAGGAATAGACAGGTAGGTTGCTAGGTTACAAAATCATGTAATAAACAGGTAAAAATAGCAGTTGGTGTTGTGGGCAAATAACTGACAAGTCACCAGTTTTTTGTTTTAAGGGTGAACAGCTATACATGCAGAGAAGAAGGCTGGAGATGCTTCATGGAAGTGTCTCACAGTTGAAAAAGGACAATTGTGTCAGAAACATGTTCTGTGTTATAAGCACTGTTTTGCCAATGACGCTTCAGTGTTGCTAGTCTAAGTCCTTCCATGAAGCACTGCATCCTAACATCTGCATCCTAACATCTGTATCCTTCTTCTCTTCATGTATACTGTTGCCTGGAACAGGGCACTGTGACTAGAGGCATTTACAGCCAGTTAGTGTGGAACCTTCAAATTGGAAAAATAGACACTATGCCTATGATGGCCTATTATGGAGACTTAACCTTTTTATGGTTGGTCGTCTCCTCTTCTTACCTATAGCGTCACCTCACAGGTATATTCCAGCCAAGGGTAGCTGAAGCATCTGTTATAGACAAACCTGTGCATATAGGCTCATATAGGCTCATCACTGACTCATCACTGCACAGTCGGTATTGATAGAAGCACAAAGCCTAAAGCTGGCCATACACAGGCAGATATTAGATAGATTTGAGATATCTGTCTAATGTCTAAAGACCACATTGTACAAGCAGCGATTTTTATCTTGAGACGTTCCTATCTGACCCATTCATTTTGTCATCTCAAATTGCATTAAAGAACAGGCTAGGAGGTTGGTGCAATGACATGAATAATATAGTAAGGGGGGAGCAGCCTAAAGTTAAAGGTCAGCTGGGACAGCTGGGGGGAGGAGCCAATAACAAGCCCCAGTGTGTTTATATAGACTTTACTTTAGTTAGTTTTAGTTACTGAATAAGCCCCCCCCAGTAACAACATGTTCACTATACTTACAGTTAGCAAAAATGTAGGTAGACAATCAGGGGGTTGGACAGAGGCGTACCTGCAGGGGCCTGCGGGAAGGGGGGTCCCGGCTCGAGCTGCGGGATCCCTTAAGCCCCAAAAGGCCCTTCTCAGGGCCCCCGCTGGAGGGTGCCTCCACCCCTCCCAGCGGGCCCTTCCCCTCCCCGCCAGCGGTGGGGCAGGGGGCTTGGAGGGGTTGCAGGGGAGGGGGTGCGTGGCAGGTGGTCGCAACCACCTGCTGTGGCCCCTTCCCAGCAGCCCCTCCTAGCCTCCTGTTCCATATGTTTGCCGCAAGCGTGGATGGGAGGGGCTGCTGGGAAGGGGCGGCAGTGGGTGGTTGCCGTTGCCGCGGGGGGCGAGGGCGGGGTGGGCGTATGCCCTCGCCGCAGGGGGCGAGGTGGGTGAATCTCCTGCTGCGCCCATTCGCATCGGCGACCACCCGCAGCGAGGTGGACGTGCCTCCCGGGGCGGGTGCGACCCCCTGCCGCGATCCAGGGGGGAATCTCGTCCGTTTTCGCCACCTTCAAGGTGACGAAGTAATACGGCCAAGATTAGCGATGCGTAACAGTTACCGCCGCTTTGAAAATAGAAGCGGCGGTAACTGTTCAGATAGGCGCGAAAAGTTAACGATTCGTTAACTTTTCGCGGCCGTTTTCCGCCCATTTGGATGACTATTACAGATTAACCATGACTGGATGGCTGAATATTACAGATATACCATGACCTGATGGATTGCATACTTCACAAGCATACAGATCATGTTACTAGGGGTTCCTTATTTAAAAAACTCATCATGATTGGGCGGAGTTTGACATTCCACAATCACGGAAAATCCTGTTGGTCAAGCAGCGAGAAGGGTACTGGACCAGCATCCAATAGTTAATATATAAATGGGACACATCATGGTTGGTTTCCCTGGGTTGTGGGCGCCATAGAACATGATCCCCTTGTTAAACAAATATGGGCTTCATCCTTTGCCAAGTGAACATAGGCAAGGAATATACACACATTGCACTGTATTAAGGGACAGCTGGATACGTATTTTACCAATGTGTATTACGCGAACCAGCATGAAACAGAAGACATAATGTGATGGGCCTGTCATTTTTAGGGCCCTTGAAATTCAGCACCCAACATTATAGTGACCAAGGGCCCCAGCTGTCTTATACACAATAACCCAGAGGGCGATGTTGGTCTAAGAGGAGGCACCCAACACACCAATCCCGGTCATTTACCATTGCGGAAAAAAAAATCGAACGAATTGGGGGCAACCTCAAATTTTTTCCTTTTATTCCAACAGGAAAAAAATATTGCCCCACATTCGATGGATCTTCACATACACAAACCAACGATGTACGATATGTCGTATATGCCCAAGACGATACAACCGAGATTAATGGCGCCTTTCTTAACTTATTTCCATTTAAAAACTTGAGCCATGTTGAATCCGGCACCTTCCTATACAACTCATTGTATTACCGTTAGAATCTCACTGGTTGAGTGTTTGGTAGTTTGGGATGACCACAGTCTTCTGTCCACACGCAGTAATGTTGCGCAGTTTTAAAAGAGCAATACAATGAACCTTTCCAAGACTGCACGCCGCCACCATGGGGCTCAGACATAACAAGATGGTGGGTGTTAGTGGGAACAAAGAACTATTATATGAGTTCTCCCCACCTGCACTTTGGATTGTAAGGCTACTGATGGTTTAATTATGGTTCGCATTGGACACTAACTTGATGGTGTTGTAACCTGGTGGCCTTGACCTGTCATTTGGGTCATTGTTTATTATAGCCACTCTGACTGTTACAAGGGAAGCTAAGTGGAATGAAGAGCTGCAATTGTCTACTGCGTTAACGTCCTCCCCTAAGTTACACTTATAAGAGAGGGGGCGGGGGGGTTTTGACTTTAGTTCCCCTTAATCACAAAAATGAGCTGTTAAATATTGAAATAATATGGGCAATCAAAAAGAAGGTGCAGTCAATGGCCCTAGTTGGAGGAAATGGTAGGGGAGGGCAGGGACCTTATGGTGAATGTAGTTAATGGTACTGCTATGTGATAAGCCCCCCTTCCATAGATAGTGGCCAAGGACTTGGGGACTGATGGGCCACTCTTTCTGTGCCAGAGGGGGTCATGTCTTGAGCAGCAAGTCACTGAGGCCCTGTTTTGGCAGTATGCTGGAAGTGTGGTGGGGTAGAGGAGATTTTGTCATTGTGTGAGCCAGTTATTTGTTAGTGTGTTTGGGGACGGTGTTCTCAGGGTCTCTGGGGATCAGGCTCCCAGCCTCTTAGAGCGCTTGACATTTCATAAGCCAAAGTGTTTTCTTGGGAGAGAACTGTTATGCAAACCATCTCCAAGAGAGCACTGAGAAGCTTCTAACAACGTCCCAAGGATTTCCTTTGTTCCAAACTCCCCCCCTCCGCCCCTGTACAGCACCACAAGATTACACCATCAGGACCAAGACCAATACACCACTAACTCCTCCTCTCCCTCACACCATGAGAAAACTGCAAAGATATGTCAAGAAGAAGGACTGGGTCTTGCAAAGGAGAGACTTTCCCCATTAACGCAAGACGGCTTTCCAACAGCCAGATAGAGCCTGCAAGAGGTGTGGGACCAAGAATTGAAATGTCCCTGTGCCTGCACATTACTTTTATTTCATTGTTATTCTAGATTTACTGACCATGTGCAACTATGTAAATAAAGGCTGATATTCAGCCCCAATCGACTGTTTGCTGAAAATTGGCTACAACAAAAATTTCTATCGCCCTCTATCTATAGTCCAGTGGCGGCTCCCAGCTCTCAGTATGTCAAGGGTCAAAACATGGGGCACAGGCTAACAAATGGGCACGATTAAAAAAAACACAATAATCTAGGGCATAGTTTATAAGGTTCGTTAAGTTTTGCGACGTATATTCCTGCCATTTTCCCAAAAATCAGTTTCCGTGATTTATAAAGGGGCAAAGGTTTTTTAACCTTTGTGTAATTTCTGATTTTCTAAGATAGTGGGAACTGGAGATAAGCTAAATGCCGATAAATGAACAGAGCCTTTATACAGTAAATTACCGTCTACCATGTGTGTAATTGGGTGAACTATAGACATTTACATAGTGTTGGCATAATAGGACAGTAATGTTTAGGTGATGTCATCGTTCATGCTGATGACTTAATATCACTGCTACCAGACTGTTTTTAATACACTGTTTCCAGTTTATGTCGCTCCTGGAGTTCGAAATGTTCTCCTTATTTCATTTTGTTTTCCAAAGATATCTGGGCTCATTTAACAGGATCCACAATTGCATTGATCAGTGCTGTGAGCTCTGATTTAGCATCGTGATTGTGGATGGTGTTAAATTTCTGCAAAAAACCTGCAATTTCGATATTAAATTGGGTTGCGGCAGCTGGGCAGTTGTGGCACAATATTGATAAAGGTGTTGTATGGGGTTAGCTAGTAGTAACCAAATTGTGATAAACTATTTATTTAGTAGTTATTGCAACAATGGTTTAGATACAGTAACTGTAGATATCCTACAGTTTTCTGTATCTCAAACCCCTAAAAACAGCAGCACTGAGGATAAATCTAGTTGTAGTGGATTCTGACTTTGCCAGAGTGGGTCACTGACCCAGATAAAAGGCTGCACATGCTCAGATATTGTTCCAGCCCCTTACTCTCCCCCACATCCTCAGTTTTCATGTAATAACGGGGTGACTTGCTCATAATCTCTCTGTAAACTATACTTGAAAACAGCTGAAAAGCCAATTGTTACTCACAAGAAAGCAGGGCTGCAGAGATTTTGGGAATTCTGTAAATACGCACAATTACAGGTGACTTCTTTCCATTAATTCTAATTTAAGAGGTGCTAGTTACCCGTGTCTGCTAGTTAAAAAATACAGAATCCATTCAGGCTTTACATTTTACCTTTAGTTTTCCTTTAAGTCCTATCTGAAAATAAGGTAATAATAATTATTGAAAAATTTCCTTTGGCACAAGGGGTTAATTTTTACCTCTAATGTTTTATTTATTTGTTCACTTTAGTTACATAGTAATGGGTGGGGGAATTAAGACATGTACGTCCTTAGTTCCCATAATGCTTAGTGGCAGGGTGTATTATGGAATTAAGGTGATGTGATTTCATTGGTCCCATTGGTCCCTGAACTCTCCCAACATTGCCAATTTCAGAGGGACAGAAAAGTTTTGAGGAGCTGATGCTTGGGAGGTCGGGCACATGGTCTGTAGTCCAATATATTTCCCTAATTAAATCTCAGCACAGGGACATTTCAATTCTTGGTCCCACACCTCTTGCAGGCTGATCTGGCTGTGGGAAGCCGCCTGTCGTTAATGGGAAAGTCTCTCCTTGGCAAGACCCAGTCCTTCCTTGACATATCTTTGCAGTTCTCATGGTGTGAGGGAGAGGATTAATTGTGTATTGTCTTGGTCCTGATGGTGTAATCTTGTGGGTGTACAGGGGCGGAGGGGGGGAGGTTTGGAACAAAGGAATCCTTGGGACGGTTTAGAAGCTTCTCAGTGCTGCCTGGGAGATGGTTTGCATTAACAGTTCTCCCAAGAAAAACACTTTGGCTTATGAAATGTCAGCGCTCTAAGGCTGGAGCCTGATCCCCAGAGACCCTGAGAACATCCGTCCCAACACAATACAATTAACTGGCTCACAATGACAAACTCCTCTACCCCACCACACTTCCAGTCATTCATTGCCAAAGGGCCTTCAGTGAATTGCTGCTCAATGCTACATGCCCCCTCTGGCACAGAAAGAGTTGGCCCATCAAGTCCCCAAGTCTTGGCACCTATCTATGGAAGGGGGCTTATTCACATAGCAGTACATTAACCACATTCACCATAAGGTCCCTGCCCTCCCCTAACCATTTCTCTCCACTAGGGCCATTAGCACTTTCTTTCTTTTATTGCCCATTATATTTCAATTATTGTAAACAGCTCATTTTTGTTGTCATGTGATTAAAGGGGAACTAAAGTCAAAACCCACCCCCTCTCTTATAATGTACTTAGGGTAAGGACGTTAAACGCATAGACAAACTTGCAGCTCTTCATTCCACTAGCTTGTCCTTGTACAGATACAGATTGGCCTATAATAAAACAAATGACCCAAATGACAGGTACAGGCCACCAGGTACAACACCATCAAGTAGTGTCAATGGAACCATAAAACCATCAGTAGCCTTTACAATCCCAAAGTGCAGGTGGGGAGACCTCATATAATAGTATCTATTGTCCCACTAAACATACTCACCTCTTGTTAATGGTCTGAGCCCCAGGGGGGCGGCTGTGCAGTCTTGGAAAGGTTCATTGTAATTTGCTCTTTTAAAACTGCAGCAACAAATTACTGGTGTGACAGACAGACTGTGGTCACCCAAACTACAAACACTCAACCAGTGAGATTCTACGGTAATACAATGGTTTATAGGCAGGTGCCGGAATTCAACTGGCTCAACGTTTAAATGGAAATAAGTTAAGAAGGCGCCAATCCTGGTTGTATCGTCTTGGGATATCGCAATATCGTACGATCGTTGGTTTGTGTATGGAAGATCATCAGATTGTGGGACAATATTTTTCCCTGTTGGATAAAAGGAAAAAAATTTGATTGCCCCAATTCCGTTCGATTCCGCAATGGTATGACCTGGATTGGTGTGTTGGGTGGCCTACTTTAGACCAACATCGCCCTCTGGGGTTATTGTGTATAGAGACAGCTGGGGCTCCTTGTCACTATATAATGTTGGGTGCTGATATTTCAGGGCCCTAAAAATGACAGGGCCCAGCACAGTTATGTCTTCCTGTTCTCATGCTGTTGCCGTAATCACATTGTAAAGTAACTTTATCCAGCTGTCCTTAATACAGTGCAAATGTGTGTTAATTCATATGCCCTATGTGCACTTTGCAAAGGATGAAGCCCATATTTGTGTCTAACAAGGGGATCATGTTATATGCGCCACAACCCAGGGAAACCAACCAGATGTTCCCATTTATATATTAACTATTGGATACTGGTCAGTTACCTTCTCGCTGCTTGACCAACAGGGATTTTCCGTGATTGGTGGAATGTCAGAAACTCCGCCCAATCATGATAGAGGTTTTAAATAAGGAACCCCTAGTAAACATTGATCTTGATATGCTTGTGAAGGTATTCATCCATCCAGGTCATGGTATATCTGTAATATTCATCCATCCAGGTCATGGTTAATCTGTAATAGTCATCCATCCAGGTCATGGTATATCTGTAATATGCATTCATCCAGGTCATGGTATATCTGTAATAGTCATTCATCCAGGTCATGGTTAATCTGTAAGAGGCATCCATCCAGGTCACTGGTATATCTGTAATTCTTCCTCCGTCCATGGTATAATCTGTATATAGTCACCCTCCTCCAGTCTGGTATAAATCTGTACTATGCATCCATCAGGTCATGGTATATCTGTACATAGTCATCATCGCGGTCATGGTAGTATCTGTAAATATTCATCCATCCAGGTCATGGTATACATATTGTAAGCTTTCCACCATGGTCTGGTATAATCTGTAATATTCAATCATCCGGGCATGGTATACTCTGTAATATTCATCCAGCCAGGTCCATGGTATACTCTGTATAGATCATCTCAGCGCAGTGATCATAGTCTCACCCTCATGTAATCTGTCAAAGTCCATTCACAGGTCATGGTATATCTGTAATATGATTCATCACCCAGTCATGGCATGAATCTGTAATTCATCATCCAGGTCATGGATATCTGTATATTCATCCATCCGGTCATGGTTAATCTGTAATAGTCATCCTCCCAGGTCCATGGTGTATCTGTAATATCATCACACCAAGTGCATGGTATATCTGAATAGTCCTTCATCCAGTCATGGTATATCTGTAATAGTTCATCATCCATGGTCATGGTAAATCTGTAATAGTCATTCATCCGGTCATGTATATCTGTAATATCATCCATCCAGGTCATGGTATACTGTAATGTTTCCTCCAGTGTCATGGTATATCTGTAATATTCATCATCCAGGTCTGTATATCTATATTCATTTCCAGGTCATGGTATATCTGTAATCATTTCATCATCATCCAGGTCATGGTATAATCTGTAATTCATTCATCCCGGTCATGGTATATCTGTAATATCAATCATCACAGGTCATGGTAATCTGTATATTCATCATCCAGGTCATGGTAATCTGTAATAGTATTCATCCAGGTCATGGTATATCTGTAAATTTCACCATCCAGTCATGGTATATCTGTTATAGTCATCCATCCAGGTCATGGTATTCTGTAATATCATCACCCATCCAGGTCATGGATATCTGTTAATATGTCAATCATCATCGGTCATGGTATATCTGTAATAGTCTTTCATCCATCAGTCATGTGTATATCTGTAATATTTCATCTCCTAGTCATGGTATATCTGTAATAGTCATTCCATCCGGGTATGGTATATCTGTAAAAGTCATTCATCCAGTGTCATGGTATATCTGTAATATCTTCATCCAGTCGATGTGTATATCTGTAATATTGTTCATCAGCCATCATGGTATATCTGTAATATTCATTCATCCAGGTCATGGTATATCTGTAATACATCCATCCATTCATGGTATATCTGTAATCTCATCCTCCAGGTCTGTATTTAATATCATCCATCCAGGTCATTATATCTGTAATATTCATTCATCCATGTCATGTATATCATGTAATATTCATTCAATCCAGGTCATGGTAATACTCTGAATGTCATTCATCCAGTCATGGTATATCTGTATATTCATTCATTCCATGTCATGGTATATCTGTAATATTCATTCATCCAGGTCATGGTATTTCTGTAATATTCATTCATCCAGGTCATGGTATATCTGTAATTTCATTCATCCAGGTCATGGTAATATCGGTAATATTCTCCATCAGGTCATGGTATATCGTAAATTCATCCAGCCGGTCCAGGTAATATCTGTAATATCACCCATCCAGGTCATGGTATATCTTTAATATTCATCATCCAGGTCTGGTATATCTGTATATTCATTCATCCAGGTCAGGGTATATCGGTAATATTTCACCTCCGGTCATGGTATATCTGTAATATTCATCCCATTCCAGGTCATTGTATATCTGTAAATATTCATCCATCCAGGTCATGGTATAGTCTGTAAATTTCATCCATCCGGTCATGGTATATCTGTAGTCATCTCCAGGTCATGTATATCTTAATATTCATTCTACCATGGAATGGTAATCTGTAATAATCCATTTATCCGGTCATGGTACTAGTCTGTAATATCTTCATTCATCCTGGTTCATGGATAATCTGTATAGTCATTCATCCAGGTCATGGTATCTGTAATATTCATCCCTCCAGGTCAACTGTATAATATCTGTAATATCATTCATTCCAGGTCAGGTATATCTGTAATATTCATCCCAAATCCAGGTCATGTTAATCTCGTAATACGTCCTTCAGTCATGTCACTGTTGTATCTGTAATAGTCAATCACCCAAGTCATGGAATTCTGTAATAGTCATTCATCCAGGTCATGGTATATCTGTAATAGCTCATTCATCTCAGGTCATGGTATATCTGTAAATGTCCATTCATCCAGGTCCTAGTATATCCGTAATAGTCCTCCATCCAGGTCATGGTATATCTGTTAATAGTCATTCATCAGTCCTGGTATATCTGTAATATTCACATCCAGGTCATGGTATATATCTGTAATATTCATTCATCCGATCATGGTATATTCTGTATATCATCATCCAGGTCATGGTATACTGTATAATTCCATTCATCCAGTTCATGGTATATCTTAATATTCATCCACAAAGGTCATGGTAGATCTGTAACTTCAGAATCCTAACCAGGTATGGTATATCTGTAATGTAGTCATCCAGGTCTGGTAGTATCTGTAATCATTCCATCTCAGTCATGGTACTATCGTTAATAGACATCCATCCAGTCATGGTATATCTAATATGACACCCATCCGGTCATGGTTATATATCTGTAGATAGCATTCATCAGGTCATGGTATATCTGACTAGTTCTTCTCCAGGTCATGGTATAATCTGTTAATTTCATACCACCTAGGTCATGGTTAATTAATATATGTAATAGTCAGTCATCCATGTCATGGTATATACTGTAAGAGTCATCATAATCGGTCATGGTATATTGTAATATCCATTCTCCAGATCTGGTTATAATCGGTTAATAGTTGAGTTTTCATCCGTCATGGTATTATCTGTAATATTCATTCATCCAGGGTCATGTATAATCTGTATATCCATCCATCCAGGTCATGGTATATCTGTATATTCTTCATCCAGGTCATGGTATTCTTTAATATTCATTCCATCCAGGTCATGGTATTCTGTCTATATTCATTCATTCTAGGTCAGGCTAGATCTGTAATATATCATTCACCAGTCTGGTTATTCTAAAATAGTCATTCTCCATGGTGTCATGGTATATTTTGCTGTAATATTCATCATCCAGGTCATGGTTTATATCGTTTAATATCAACCATCCAGGTCATGGTATTCTGTATATTCATTCATCCAGGTCATTTTCTATCTGTATATTCATTCATCCAGGTCATGGTTATATCGTAATATGCATCCCATCTAGGTCATGGTATATCTGTAAATATTCATCCTCCAGTTCCATGGTAATTCTTATATACACCCATCCAGGTCGGTATATCTGTAATATTCAGCCATCCAGGTCATGTATATCTGTAATATTCCATTCAATCTCCGGTCATTGTATAATCTGTAATATTCACCCATCGGTCATGGTATATCTTGTGATATTCATCCTCCAGTCTGTATAATCTGTAATTTCATCCATCCAGTCATGGTATATCGTTAATCTTCATCCGTCCAGGTCAGTGTATATCTGTAATAGTCATTCTCCAGGTCATGTTATCTGGTAAATTGCTTCTATATTCCTGTTCTTTATATTTTTCATTAATGTTTATATTATTTTCTTCCGGTAATTGTATATCTTGTAATAATCATTTAATCTCAGTCGGGTATAAAGCGGTAATATTCATTCATCTCGTCAGGGTAATATCTGTAATAGTCATTCATCAGGTCATGGTATAATCTGTAATATTCATCCTCCAGGTCACGTATATCTGTAATATTCATTCCATCCAGGTCATGTATATCTGTATATTCATCCCAGCCAGGTCATGGTTAATCTGAATATTCCATTCATCCAGGTCATGGTGTATCTGTAATAGTCATCAACGCAATCCTGGTATATCTTTACTAGTCATTCATCCAGGTCGGTATAACTGTAATAGTCTACTTCATCCAGGTCATGGTATTCTGTAATAGTCATTCATCCAGGTCATAGTTAATATCTGTAATGTCATCCATCCTGTCCATGTATACTTGTAATAGGTCCTTCATCCCGGTCCATGTATATTGTAATATTCATCCATGCCAGGTCATGGTATACTGTAATATTTCCTTCATCCAGATCATGGTATTCTGTTACTATTCATTCCATCCAGGTCATTGTATATATCTGTAATCTTCATTCATCCAGGTCTGGTCAATAATCTGTATATATTCACCACACAGTCATGGTAGATCTGTAATATTCCATCCATCCAGGTCATGTATATCTGTAATATCATTCATCCAGTCATGGTATATCTGTAATATTCATCTATCCAGTTCATGGTATATTGTAATATACAGCCGTCCAGTCTGTATAATCTGTCGATACACCCATCCAGGATCATGGTATATCGGTAATATGCATTCATCCAAGGTCATGTATATCTGTACTAGTCATTCATATCCAGTCATGGTAATAATCTGTAATATCCAATCCATCCAGGCATGGTATATCTATGGTAATAGTCATTCATCCCAGGTCATGGTATATCTGTAATAGTCATTCTACCAGGTCATGGTTAGCTGTAGATCCATTCCTCCGATTCATGGTTAATTGTAATATTAATTCATCCATATCATGGTATATCTAATATTCATCATCCAGTCTGGTATATATCTGTAATAAGCATCCATCCAGTCATGGTATTCGTAATATTCCTCCATCCAGTCATGGTATATCTTAATATTCATCTCATCCAGGTCATGGTTCTGTAATCGCATCCATGGTCAGTATTCTGTATATTCATCCAGGTCATGGATTCTGGTCATATTCATTCATCCAGGTCATGGTATATCTGTATATTCCATCACATGTCAATGGTAATCTGTAATATCATTATCCAGGTCATGGTATATCTGTAATGTCATTCATCCAGGTCATGGATAGATCTCTGTAATATCAGTCCATCCAGGTCATGTTAATCTGTCATATTCATTCATCCAGGTCATTATCTGTACACCCCCTCAGTATATCTGTAATAGGTTCATCCTCAGTCAGGTATATCTGTAATATCATCATCCGTATGAGGTAGATCTGTAATAGTCACTTCACAGGTCATGGATCTGTAATAGTTCATCCATCCAGGTCATGGGTATACTGTAATAGTCATTCATCCAGGTCATGGTATCTGGTAATATTCATCCATGCCAGGTCATGGTATATCGTGTAATATTCATCATCCAGATCATGGTATAAAAATCGTAATATTCATCCATCAGGTCATGGTATATCGTATCTATCATTCCATCCAGGTATGGTATTCTGTAAATCATCCATCACCAGGTCATGGTCAGGATCTGTAATATTCATCACAAGGTATTGGTATATCTGTAATATCATTATCAGGTTCCTGGTATATCTTAATAATTCATTCCTCTAGGTTATGAGATACGTAAATAAGTCATTCATCCAGGTCATGGTATATCTGTAATATCAATCCATCCAGTCCGGTATACTCTGTAATATCATCCTCCAGGGCACGGTATCTCTGTAATTTCATTCATCCAGGTCATGGTATTTGTAAATATTCATCCTCCGGTTCACCGGTCTATCTGTAAAATATACATCCATCCAGGTCATGGTAATAATCTGTATATCATCCATCCAGTTCATGGTATATCTGTAATATTCAGCCATCCAGGTCCCTAGTAATCTGGTATAGTCCATTCAGTCCAGGCATGTATATCTTTAATATTCATTCCCCCGTTCATGTTACTGTAATATTCATCCATCCAGGTCATGGTAATCTGTGTAATAGTCCTTCCTCCGGCAATGGTAATATTGTAGATTCATCCTCCAGGTCAATGGTATATTAATCTGTAATATCCATCCATCCAGGTCATTTTGTTTATCTGTATATTCATCCATCCAGGTCATGGTATATATCTGTAATAGTCCTGCATACAGTCCATGGTATATCTGTATATTCATTCAATCCAGGTCATGGTATATCTGTAATAGTCATTCATCCAGGTCATGGTATATCTGTTGTATTCAGAAAGATCAACTGGACTTAATAGTTCTTGAAGTTTTTAAGAACTAAACTTTAAGTCCAGTTGATCTAACTGAATACAAAAGATATTGATCTTGATATAAAAGAAAATGAATGAAAATATTGTGTTTTTCCTCTTTCAAACAAATTCCATTGAAAGTTAATGATTTTTTTATTCCTGTTAATATAAAATGCTCTGTTTGGGCCCCTTATAGCAGTAGGGATTGTATTTAGAGGATTTTAATTCTAGCCCCAGGGTTCCCTCTTGCAGAATATGTTTAGGGAATAACCAATCAGGTTCTATTCTAATGCAAATGAAGGACAAGTTAATTCATGATCTATTCTTCACTTCCTCGTTGCATTAAATAGACAGTAAGCCCAGTTATCGCAGCCTG
This sequence comes from Hymenochirus boettgeri, assembly GCA_019447015.1. NCBI lineage: Eukaryota > Metazoa > Chordata > Amphibia > Anura > Pipidae > Hymenochirus > Hymenochirus boettgeri. Next base: position 17,460,284 of record CM033475.1, read on the forward strand.
GACTGTGCACAATTAGTTCATTCTTATCTCCCAGAATCTGATTTAATGTGAGATCCTTTCACCATTACCTAAACCCCCCCTGGCCGTGTGCATTTAGCAATGATCTGCTCAACCTGCATGCCAAGGCTGTGTTGTTAGCATTAGCAAATAACTGGTGCAAACCTAGCATTAAAGGAGAACTAAAGCTTAAATTTAAATGATCTTGTGTGAATTCTGTAATGTCAGAACGAGTGACATATTTTTAAATGCTTGGTAGTGGCAACTTGAAATATAGAGCCACGTGTACCTACTTACTGAACTGAATCCAGTAAAATGGTATCTATGAGGCTAAATACACTCTATGGGGGATTCCTGTAACTAGGCTAAATACCCCTCTAGGGGGGGTACCCATAATTAGGTTAAATACCCCCTATGGAGGAGTACCTGAAATTTGGTTAAATATTCCTCTATGGGGGATACATGTAGATAGGCTAAATACCGCTTTATGGGGGGTACCTATAATGAGGGTAAATACCCCTCTATGGGGGGTACCTGTAATTAGGCTAAATACCGCTTTATGGGGGGTACCTATAATTAGGCTAAAAATTCCTCTATGGGTGGAGGTACCTGTAATTAGGCTAAATGCCCCTCTATGGGTGGAGGTACCTGTAATTAGGCTAAATGCCCCTCTATGGGTGGAGGTACCTGTAATTAGGCTAAATGCCCCTTTATGTGTGGAGGTACCTGTAATTAGGCTAAATGCCCCTCTATGGGTGGAGGTACCTGTAATTAGGCTAAATGCCCCTCTATGGCATTTAGAGCCTAATTCAGGTACCTCCACCCTAGAGGGGCATTTAGCCTAATTACAGGTACCTCCCCCATGAGGGGCATTTAGCCTAATTAAGGTACCTCAACCCATAGAGGGGCATTTAGCCTAATTACAGGTACCTCCACCCATGAGAGCATTTACCTAATTACAGGTACCTCCCCCCCTAGAGGGCATTTAGCCTAATTACAGTATCCACCCATAGAGGGGCATTTAGCCTAATCAGGTACCTCCACCCATAGAGGGGAATTTGCCTAATTACAGGTACCAATCCACCATAGAGGGGCATTTAGCCTAATTACAGTACCTCCCCCATAGAGGGGCATTTAGCCTAATTACAGGTACCCTCCCCCCATGAGGGGCATTTAGCCTAATACAGGTACCTCCCCCCATAGAGGGGCATTTAGCCTAATTACAGGTACCTCCACCCTAGAGGGGCATTTAGCCTAATTACAGGTACCTCCACCCATAGAGGGGCATTTAGCCTAATTACAGGTACCTCCCCCCATAGAGGGGCATTTAGCCTAATTACAGGTACCTCCAACCATAGAGGGGCATTTAGCCTAATTACAGGTACCTCCCCCCATAGAGAGGCATTTAGCCTAATTACAGGTTACCCCAACCATAGAGGGGCATTTAGCCTAATTACAGGTACCTCCCCCCATAGAGGGGCATTTAGCCTAATTACAGGTACCTCCAACCATAGAGGGGCATTTAGCCTAATTACAGGTACCTCCCCCCCATAGAGGGGCATTTAGCCTAATTACAGGTACCTCCACCCATAGAGGGGCATTTAGCCTAATTACCGGTACCTCCACCCATAGAGGGGCATTTAGCCTAATTACAGGTACCTCCACCCATAGAGGGGCATTTAGCCTAATTACAGGTACCTCCACCCATAGAGGGGCATTTAGCCTAATTACAGTACCTCCCCCCATAGAGGGGCATTTAGCCTAATTACAGGTACCTCCACCCATGAGGGGCATTTAGCCTAATTACAGTTACCTCTCCCCATAGAGGGGCATTTAGCCTAATTACAGGTACCTCTCCACCCTAGAGGGGCATTTAGCCTAATTACAGGTACCTCCAACCATAGAGGGGCATTTAGCCTAATTACAGTTACCTCCCCCATAGGAGGGCATTTGCCTAATTACAGTACCTCCACCCATAGAGGGGCATTTAGCCTAATTACAGTACCTCCCCCCAAGAGGGCATTTAGCCTAATTACAAGTACCTCCCCCCATAGAGGGGCATTTATACTAATTACAGGTACCTCCCCCCATAGAGGGGCATTTAGCCTAATTACAGGTACCTCCCCCCCATAGAGGGGCATTTAGCCTAATTACAGGTACCTCCCCCCATAGAGGGGCATTTAGCCTAATTACAGGTAACCTCCACCCATAGAGGGGCATTTAGCCTAATTACAGGTACCTCCACCCATAGAGGGGCATTTAGCGCTAATTACAGTACCTCCACCCATAGAGGGGCATTTAGCCTAATTACAGGTACCTCCACCCATAGAGGGTGCATTTAGC
>CM033475.1:17462779-18030827 GCA_019447015.1 Hymenochirus boettgeri
AGGTACCTGTAATTAGGCTAAATGACCTCTATGGGGGAGGTAACTGTAATTAGGCTAAATGGCCCCCTATGGGGGAGAGGTAACTGTATTAGGAATAAATGCCCCTCTGATGGTTGGAGGTTACATGTAATTAGGCTAAAGGCAACTCTAGGGTGGAGGTATCCTGTAATTAGGCTAAATGCCCTATGGGTGGATCGTACCTGTAATAGGCTAAATGCCCCTATGGGGAGAGGTAAACTGTAATAGGCTAAAGGCCCCTCTATGGTTGGATGAGTACCGGTAATTAGCCAAATGCACCTCATGGGGAGAGGTAACTGTAATTAAGCTTATAATGCCCTATTTTATGTTGGAGGTACCTGTAATTAGGCTAAATGCCCTCTATGTGTAGGTCCTTAATTAGGTAACCTCTATTGGTGGATGTAATTAAGGCTAAATGCCCCTCTATGGGTGAGGTACCTGTAATTAGGCTAAATGCCCCTCTATGGGGGAGGGAAACTGTAATTTAGGCTAAATTGCCCCTCTATGGGTGGAGGTACCTGGTAATTAGGTAAATGCCCCTCTATGGGTGGAGGGACCTGTAATTAGGCTAAATGCCCCTCTATGGTGGAGTACCTGTATTAGGCTAAATGCCCCCTCTATGGGTGGAGAGACCTGTAATAGGCTAAATGCCCCTTATGGGTGGAGGTACCGGTAATTAGGCTAAATGCCCCTCTATGTGTGGAGGCGTACCTGTAACTAGGTAAAAAAATGCCCCTCTAGGGTGGAGGGACCTGTAATTAGGCTAAATGCCCTCTATGGGGTGAGTACCTGTAATTAGGCTAAATGCCCCTCTTTGGGTGGAGATACCTGTAATTAGGCTAAATGCCCCTCTATGGGTGGAGGTACCTGTAATTAGGCTAAATGCCCCTCTATGGGTGGAGGTACCTGTAATTAGGCTAAATGCCCCTCTATGGGTGGAGGTACCTGTAATTAGGTAAATGCCCCTCTATGGTGGAGGTACCTGTAATTAGGCTAAATGCCCTCTAGTGTGGAGGTACCTGTAATTAGGCTAAATGCCTCGATGCCGGGGGAGGTACCTGTAATTAGTATAAATGCCCCTCTATGGGGGGAGGTACTTGTAATTAGGCTAAATGCCCCTCTATGGGGGGAGGTACCTGTAATTAGGCTAAATGCCCCTCTATGGGTGGAGGTAGCTGTAATTAGGCTAAATGCCCCTCTATGGGGAGAGGTAACTGTAATTAGGCTAAAGCCCTATGTTGGAGGTACTTAATTAGGCTAAATGCCCCCTATGGGTGGAGGTACCTGTAATTAGGCTAAATGCCCCTCTATGGGGAGAGGTAACTGTAATTAGGCTAAATGCCCCTCTATGGGTGGAGGTACCTGTAATTAGGCTAAATGCCCCTCTATGGGGAGAGGTAACTGTAATTAGGCTAAATGCCCCTCTATGGGTGGAGGTACCTGTAATTAGGCTAAATGCCCCTCTATGGGTGGAGGGACCTGTAATTAGGCTAAATGCCCCTCTATAGGTGGAGGTACCTGTAATTAGGCTAAATGGCCCCGTCTATGGGGGGAGGTACCTGTATTAGGCTAAATGCCCCTCTATGGTTGGAGGTATACTGTAATTAGGCTAAATGCGCCCTCTATGGGTGAGAGGTACCTGTAATTAGGCAAATGCCCCTCTATGGGGGGAGGTACGTAATAGGCTAAATGCCCCCTATGGTGGGTAGGTACCTGTAATTAGGTAATGCCCCTCTATGGGGGGAGGTACCGTATTAGGCTAATGACCCCTCTATGGTTGGAGGTACCTGTATTTAGGCTAAATGCCCCTCTATGGGAGGGAGGTACCTGTAATTAGGCTAAATGCCCCTCTATGGGTGGAGGTACCTGTAATTAGGCTAAATGCCCCTCTATGGGGGGGAGGTACCTGTAATTAGGCTAAATGCCCCTCTATGGGGGGAGGTACCTGTAATAGGCTAAAATGCCCCTCTATGGGTGGAGGTACCTGTAATTAGGCTAAATGCCCCTCTAGGGTGAGGTAGCTGTAATTGCTAATGCCCCTCAGGGTGGGGTCATGCTTAATTAGGCTAAATTCCCCTCTGGTGGAGGTACCGTATCTAGGCAAATGCCCTCTATGGGTGGATGTAGCTGTAATTAGGCTAAATGCCCTCTATGGGGGAGGTACCTGTAATTAGGCTAATGCCCTCAAATGGGTGAGGTACCTGTAAGTAGGCTAAATGCCCCTCTTAGGGTGAGGTACCTGTTAATTAGGCTAAATGCCCCTTATGGGGGGAGGGTACCTGTAATTAGGTAAATGGCCCTCTATGGGGGGAGGTACCTGTAATTAGGTAAATGCACTCTCTATGGGGGGAGGTACCTGTAATTAGGCTAAATGCCCCTCTATGGGGGAGGGGTACCTATTAGGCTAAATGCTCTCTATGGGGGAGGTACCTGTAATTAGGATAAATGCCCCTCTATGGGTGGAGGTACCTGTAATTAGGCTAAATGCCCCTCTATGGGTGGAGGTAGCTGTAATTAGGCTAAATGCCCCTCTATGGGGGGAGGTACCTGTAATTAGGCTAAATGCCCCTCTATGGTTGGAGGTACCTGTAATTAGGCTAAATGCCCCTCTATGGTGGACCTGATTAGGATAATGCCCCTCTATGGGGGGAGGTACCTGTAATTAGGCTAAATGCCCTTAGGTTGGAGGTACTGTAATTGGCTAAATGCCCCTCTATGGGGGAGGTACCTGTAATTAGGCTAAATGCCTTTATGGGAGGGAGGTACCTGTAATTAGGCTAAATGCCCCTCTATGGGGGGAGGTACCTGTAATTAGGCTAAATGCCTCTCTATGGGGGGAGGTACCTGTAATTAGGCTAAATGCCCCTCTATGGGTGGAGGTACCTGTAATTAGGCTAAATGCCCCTCTATGGGTGGAGGTAGCTGTAATTAGGCTAAATGCCCCTCTATGGGTGGAGAGGTAACTGTAATTAGGCTAAATGCCCTCTATGGGGGGAGTACCTGAATTAGGCAATGCCCCTCTGTGGGTGAGGTAGCTGTATTAGGCTAAATGCCCCTCTATGGGTGGAGGGACCTGTAATTAGGCTAAATGCCCCTCTATGGGGAGAGGTAACTGTAATTAGGCTAAATGCCCCTCTGTGGTTGGAGGTACCTGTAATTAGGCTAAATGCCCCTCTATGGTGGAGGTACCTGTAATTAGGCTAAATGCCCCTCTATGGGGAGAGGTAACTGTAATTAGGCTAAATGCCCCTCTATGGGGAGAGGTAACTGTAATTAGGCTAAATGCCCCTCTATGGTTGGAGGTACCTGTAATTAGGCTAATGCCCTCTATGGGTGGAGGTACTGAATAGGCTAAATGCGCCCTCTATGGGTGGAGGACCTGTAATTAGGCTAAATGCCCCTCTATGGGGAGAGGTAACTGTAATTAGGCTAAATGCCCCTCTATGGTTGGAGGTACCTGTAATTAGGCTAAATGCCCCTCTATGGGGAGAGGTAACTGTAATTAGGCTAAATGCCCCTCTATGGTTGGAGGTACCTGTAATTAGGCTAAATGCCCCTCTATGGTTGGAGGTACTTGTAATTAGGCTAAATGCCCCTCTATGGGTGGAGGTACCTGTAATTAGGCTAAATGCCCCTCTATGGGGAGAGGTAACTGTAATTAGGCTAAATGCCCCTATGGTGGAGGTACCGTAATTAGGCTAAATGCCCCTCTATGGGTGGAGGGACCTGTAATTAGGCTAAATGCCCCTCTATGGGTGGAGGTACCTGTAATTAGGCTAAATGCCCCTCTATGGGTGGAGATACCTGTAATTAGGCTAAATGCCCCTCTATGGGTGGAGGTACCTGTAATTAGGCTAAATGCCCCTCTATGTGTGGAGGTACCTGTAATTAGGCTAAATGCCCCTCTATGGGTGGAGGGACCTGTAATTAGGCTAAATGCCCCTCTATGGGTGGAGGTACCTGTAATTAGGCTAAATGCCCCTCTTTGGTGGAGATACTGTATTAGTAAATGCCCCTCTATGGGTGGAGGTACCTGATTAGGCTAAATGCCCCTCTATGGGTGGAGGTACCTGTAATTAGGATAAAGCCCCTCTATGGGGGAGGGACCTGTAATTAGGCTAAATGCCCTCTTTGGGTGGAGGATACCTGTAATTAGGCTAAATGCCCCTCTATGGCAAGACGGGTTTCGTCTTGTCTCATGGGTGGAGGTACCTGTAATTAGGCTAAATGCCCCTCTATGGGTGGAGGTAGCTGTAATTAGGCTAAATGCCCCTTTATGTGTGGAGGTACCTGTAATTAGGCTAAATGCCCCTCTATGGGGGGAGGTACCTGTAATTAGGCTAAATGCCCCTTACGCTCGTTTCCCGAACGAGCGCGTGGCCACCGAACGATCGGGTCGGCCGAACACTCGTTCGGGAAAGGCCGAAAATTTCCATTGGCCGCGCTAGACTCCCTATAGAGTGTAGCGCGGCCGATGGAAACACACAGTCCCGAGCGTTCTCCTTATGAAGTTCATAGGGACTGTGTGTATGCAGATCTTTGAAAGATGGCAGACAGGATCTTGCAGATCATCTGTCATCTTTCAGAAATCTGTGCTGTGTGTACCCAGCTTTAGTCAAAAAACTTTACAATCAAAATTTGGTGAATTCAAGCATCTCTGGTTGTCAGTAATGTTTGGTTTACAGACCTCTTGCAGACTCCTTATCTAAAGTATGTTTTTAAGGCTACAGATGTCACGTTTTTATTAGACAAAATGGAACCAAGTTATGACACTAATTAGATAAACCTTCACAAAATATATGAAGAAACAAAACTAGTCATATAAAGATAACGCAAGAAACAAAACTTCCACCAGACAACACACCCAGGTATCAAAGCATATTAAGGGAAGGATGGAGTCCAAAGGGCTGAAACTAAGCCACTCATGTATCCTATCTTTGAAATCCGTTCGATCCACTTCGATATGGATACGGGTGGTAGTTCAGAAATCTAGGAAATGTCCACCCTTAAAGCAAAAAAACTGGTGACTTGTCGGTTAAAGGGACTGTCCACCCCTCTTTTGAAAAATGAATATGTGGTAGATAAGCCCCCAAAACCTAGACATCGTTTAATTCTCAACCTTTAATTCGGCTCCCACACTGAGATATTATACTTACATCCTCCTCGCTCCACCGCCGCTTTCGGGTTCTTCTTCCAGTCTCCACTGTGGCTGCTCTGTTCTTTTTCTGTTCCCGAGCAGCCGCAGTGGAGACTGGTCCGGGAATGGCAGTCAGTGATTGGCTGTGACGTCACAGCCACGGCCGACACTGACTGCCTTACCCGGAAGTGCAGAGCCGCGGCGGTGGAGCGAGGAGGAGGATGTAAGTATACTATCTCTGTGTGGGAGCCAAATTAAAGGTTGAGAATTAAACGATGTCTAGGTTTTGGGGGCTTATCTACCACATATTCATTTTTCAAAAGAGGGGTGGACAGTCCCTTTAACTGCCCCCAACCCCAACTGCTATTTTAACCAGTTTATTAGATGTGTTAGTAACCAGTTATTTTTAATAAGTTCTCTTCCATTCTTGCAAAGGTTTCTGCCTCTTCCCTCTGCTCAATGAGCTTTTTTTAAAAAAATGTGAGCATGTGCAGAGGAGGCAGCAGGGGAATCAGCAGTAAAACATCGGTTGTGATGTCAACTGTCACAGCTAATTGACTGCATGGGGGGAGGAGCCAGCTTACTCTGCCAGAATGGAGACAATAATATCTGGTTAGTAATGAAGGTGATAGAGTTCTAATTATATCAGTTGGTGTTGGGAGCAGGTAACTGACATATGATCTGGTTTTTTAAGTATAGTTACTCTTTTAAAATGTCATATTATAGGTTAAAAACGTTCACCTGCAAATATTAAAGCATGTTTTATATACCAGGCATTTAATATATCTTTATAATAGGATCTTGTGTAAATTGATTTAGGTTCATAGAAGATTTAGCAATAGAGCAGAGGAATGCTTGGTTTGCTCCAATATTGTTTCTTACAATGGTAATCTACGTTATGTATCTGTGTATATTCAAATACCCAGTGAATTTCAGATTTTAGGTGACTGTGTGGATTGATTGATTACTTCTTATTCTGCAGCTGAGCTGTAACATGTAACTGGGATCTAGGCTGGAAGGGACATTTTGCAGACATCGCTTGGTTATGATGCTTTAGATGGAAACTCGAGTGGTTTATTACTGAGGGTTAGGAAATCAGATGAGAAAAACTCAGATAGGCGGTTAGCGTAAGACTGTCAGACAGCACATAAGGGAAGGAGAATTAGGGGTTAGGCAGTTGGATTAAAGTTGTGATTCCAAAGTAGAAGGTGGAGCAAAGCTGAGGAAGCAGAAGTGGAGCAGAGAAACCATGAAGCACCTGAGAAGCCAACAGCAGCTAAGACAAGTAAGCATCATGCATAGGACAAGAACTAAGGAAGAAAGGAACATGTATGTGCATAGCAGGGAGAGGTGAACAAGAAAGAGACAGCCATGGAAGAGGAAAGAAGAATATGGAAGTGACAACAAAGAAACAGAAATTTGGAGAAATTAAACTGTCGGTTGATTAGTGGAAAATATTCTGTAGCCAGAAAACAAAGGACAGAAAGACACTAAACTTAGTGGAGATGGTAAAGTGGAGAACATGTTGGTGTCAGAACAGAATGTGTTTATGTGCAGCACGGACAGTGTGTTTAGCAGAGCCATAGACACGTTTTCTTTATATGTGGGTTACAAACAGGAACATAAAACAAGGAGAACAAGAAAGTCAAGGGACTAGAGACAGAACAAAAGGAACAGTCTGCAAGGATAAGCCAGAGAGTTTTAGGGAAAAAGAAATCGGGGTTGACAATCACTGGCAGGACAGGTCACACAGAGTTAAATGACACAGTATGGCCAAGGTACACATGCAGTAAGGACATGAAACTCTCTACCCATCACCGCCATGTCCACTCTGAAGGGCAGTAACTTACTTGGTTGGGCGCACAGAACACACCTACTTATAGATGGGGCACGTGTATGGCACCTCGTGTAAAGGATTAGAAGGAAAGGAGGATAACCAATGTATTTAGCCAAACACAATCCTTTTGCATTACATTCTGTTGTTGGTGTGATTCAGTATTGCCCTTTTTCATTGTTTTATATCTCTTGGGGTTTTATGCAGTTTAAACAAAGTTCTGTGTGTTAATACAGAATCAGATGGGGCTGTGCACACTGATGTCACTTTCTGCTTTGCTATAGTTTACCGTGTCTGACCATATAGATAAACATAAGGAGCCATCTACTATAACATCATCCTGGGCATAGACCCATAGAGTTGAGTCTCCCCCAACTCCGCATGGTCCGAGCTGTCTGGGGAGCCCCCTGTAGGTGATTGGACTGCTGGGCACATATCACAGAACATCTTTCTCCTTTCTACAGGTGTCAACTGATTCCAACTCGTCAATGAATTCCACCACACCGTTTGTAAGGATCACACGACTCCTGTCTAGTATTGACACCATGCCCCTACCAAATGTGTCCGAATACGAACTGCCCCACGACCCCAACTGGGAGTTCCCAAGAGACAAGTAAGTTAAATAATAACATTACATCTATTAAGATACCTTAGAGGATTATGGGTATGTTACCAATACTAGGTAGTAAAGTGTATTAGAGGATTATGGGTACCTTACCAATAGTAGGTAGTGCAGTATATTAGAGGATTATGGGTACCTTACCAATACTAGGTAGTGCAGTGTAGGATGCTTGTTCTATTCCACGGGCTACACCGTGCCTGGGGCAGGCAAAGGGCTCATTACCAGAAGATGGGATTGATTTATGGGATTATCTGGTAGGGATGCACCTGGCCAGTCAGGGGACCCCCGGGAAAAGCCTTTGGCAAGTTCCTCTCTCAGACATAAGAATTTCCTTCTGGGGGAGGGGATAAGGTGACAAGATAGAGTTTTCCTCCTCTCCTGCCTTCCCGTCTGCTCAGATAGAAGAAATAGGAGAGGGAGCTACCCAACTGGTTCCCAGACATGCATTCACGGCCCAGTGTCGTATAAATAGGCTGTATGACTGCCATGACTGTGTATTATTAATCTGAACACATGGACCATTTCTATGTATCGGTACAATCAGTAATAAGAGCAACTTAATGGCTCTTTAGAATTGAATCTTTAACACCAGAAAAAAAGAGACAATATCAGCTAAGCACATTGCCTTACGGAGAAATCGATCCCGGCTCACTATATATTCACATCGCATTCCAATATCCCCCAAAACTGAAGAGTTGGAATAGAAACTGTGAGGAACTTCGTGAGTCCAACATTCAATTAACACAAATTCTCCTTTTCAATGGTTTTCTGTTACTCTTTTTAGCAAAAACATGAAGTTTCATCTATTTTCTTATACTTAAAGGACAACCCCACCCTCATAAGAACATCATTTAGAAAAATGGCCTCTTTAAAATATGTTGATATATCATAGTTTGTCCTATGAATTCATTACTGTACGCCTGCTATGCTTCTGGATGCCTCATGGAAACCGAGCAATTTAGAAACCTGTACTGAGCCTGTACTGAGCCTGGGCATGCTCAGAAGAGGAAGATAGGGGATTAACATTCAGTCATTGGCTGTGATGTCAACTGTCAAATCCATAACTGACAGTAACTAACTGGAAGACCCAGGAAGCAGAAACGGGAAACAGGACATTGTGGAGGATTTCAGGTTAGATTTATATATTTCACATTTCAAACTATCACCGTTTAGGGTTTTGGGGGGTGATTTACCTGTATGTAAGTTTTCATTTTGGGGCTGGACTTGCCTTTTAAACTAATATAGGTGTTTACACATTGTATTGATATTCCAAATATATATCAATATACTGACAGAATAGGGGGCTTTTGTTTTGGCTCTGTGGGGCCTCATTGTCTCCCTGTCCTCTATGATATATACAGTAACCTAATAATGTTTACCCATTCTGTACATAGAGCCATTCATTTCTGCCATCCCTCCTAGAGGAGTGATGTGTCCTGTGAATATAAATGACAAACAACAGCCTCTTTGGCACCAAGCTAAATCAACCAATGAGGATCTGTTCGCGTTACGCCCATATACGGTGAACATTTATCCCATTTAATTACTGCCGTGTAGAAATAAGTTATACATTAATTCCCCAGGTTAATTGAAACAATAACACGACTTGTTTTGGTGCCAATCAACTCGGAGAGGCAGATTCCCACTTATGGAAATAAAGCAAAATAATAACGAACCAACCGCCCAGATTTTCCTTCTATTAATAGAAAGTGTTTCAATGTTTTTATTTAGAATTGTTTACTGGGCCAAGGAATGCTGGGAAATCAAAGATACGCAAAATAATTTAACTATTCTTACTTGCCAGTGCAGTGCATATAGTGGAACGTGTCTTCTGATGAGATACACGTGTGTGTTGGCTGAGATATACATGTTAAAACAAAGTGTGTCATATTAAATGATAAACAACTTGTTATTATCTTTCGGAGAGTTTGATTTATTTAAGTATTCTTTCAGCAAGAAGGAGAATAAAACCTTCAATTTAAGAACTTCAAGTCAGTGGTAGAGTAATTCAGATCGCTTTATCTTTCTCTAAGAAACCCCTCGGGCTATGTATTTTACCATTACGGTAATCAACCAGCCCTATCAGTAGTGCTGCTACCTCCTGCTAGGTATGTTGGCACTGCCTGAAGGTCTTGGTAATATCTATTGTGCTTTAAAGGAGAATTATACTCATGCAGTAACTGACTTTCTGGCTCCTCCCACAGTCATTGTCACTGACAATTCTTCCATCTCTGACATTGGAGAACATATGTTAATAAAGGAGAATATTGTGAATTATCAACCTATACTGAAGTGTATTTTAGGGTATTGTTCATTGTCAGTAAGGCTAGGTACACACGTTAAAATTTTTCATCCCAGCTGGCTGATCGATCAGCCAGCTGGGACGAAATGATGTCGGTTGCGGCAAAAGTTCGGTTGAGCAGAAAAATTGTATGGTGTGTACCCAGCCTACCACAATTTGTAATCTGCATTGATACCAGTGGTTATCACCATGCTGTGAACACTATTACAACATGCAGTGGCATAACTATTGCCCCCCACGGACGGTAGTAGGGTCCGGCACAAGCCCACAACCTACTGCTTAAAAACAGCGGATCACACTTATGAATGAAACATACTCTCGATCAGCTGTTTAAAAGACCGGAATGAACAACCGGAAGTTCAGGTCCAGTCTTTTAAACAGCTGATTGTTAAACAGCTGGTCATGGAAGGGGTAGGGAGATGGGTCAGGGGCCCAGCCCTGCAGTTACGCCCTTGACAACATACTTACACTTCTGACCCTCCAACCAATCGCTTATAATTGTCTGGTTTGGTTTAATTCCCAGGATACAGCGAGTGTATTTCATGTGTCTACTTCTCACTGCTTCACTTATTGATTTTATAATGCGCCACTGTTTTGTTTAACTAAGCGTTTCGTGTTCAGGAGACTGGGTCCGGTGAATAGAAAAGAGAAAACTGGTGCCTGAAGTGATCCTGGCGCGTACTGACATGTTCCCATTCATATAGGATTAAAATCATACACACTTGGACTGCACTTTCCTACCCACAGCTTCTCTGTAACTTTCAATTCACTAAATGCACAGAGGCGGTGGGATGTAAGGAAGGTGCTGGTAGGCTGGGGAATCTGTGCAAAACACATAGATAGGTATGACACCTACAACCCAATGCACCGAGAGCCGCTATCGGCAACCCCCGTGCAAACACGTTGGTGATGATATATGGCGATAGCGGCTCTCGGTGCATTGGTAAGTGCCAGTATCTATTTCGCCACTTTTAACGCCAACTATTAGCTGGTGTTGAAAGTGTCGCAAAAAATGCTGCCTTCGGCATATAAAATCGATTGCAGCGGCTTTAGCCACGCAGATGCCGCAATGAAGGAGTTAAAGTCACGGTAACGATTGGTTAGCGTGACTAACTCCAGAACAGGAGCGGTGCGTCACCCTGCATAATTGCCAACAAACCTGGATTTTGCGGGGCAGTCCCATATTTTCAGATGTCTCAGGCACCCTGTGTCCTGCTAAATGTCATACAAAGAGAACCCGCAGACAGAAAGAGAAGTTAAGCAGAGTAGCATGACGTTGTGATGTCACAAAATATAATGCCATCATAAATAAGAAAACCAGAAATACAAATGCATCTGGTAAAGCATGGCAAAGAAAAATCTTAAGTAAAATATGGAAGGTGGGTGTGGCTATTAAAAAAACAATAATTCTGATGCAGATTTTGTTTCAAGAATTGGTTCATTTTACCCCAAACAGCTTTTGTAATAATGTTTCAATGCAAAACGAAACTAACAAAAAGTATTCTAATATTCACAGCTTGGTAAAGCCCATTGGGTCAACTTTTGCAAAGACACAAGTGTTGTCGCCTTGTCATATGGGCTTCACCTGTGACTAATAATGGATCTTATTATATAACCCCCATAGTTATATTTGCATACACAAATAAAGAGGGGAGAATCTTCCCATGTGTAGCCTTTATTTAGATAATGTTATCTTGATATGGTGTTTGTTAGCTCCACGATAGTTTTACCTGCCTGAACCAATAAATAACCGGTGATCCAGCTACTGTCAATATACAGTTATTACCTTATAATACATAAATGTGATATTTTATAATGGGAGCTGCAGTGGTATATATCCTTATAAAAATCACTCAGCTATGTCACTAAGTGACTCATTTCTTATATTCCTTATATCCCACTACTCCGCCCATTCCAGCGTTCTTGCCTGAACAATGACTCATAACCAATGTATCTCTCCCCCTCCACACAGATTTGTTTAACCGCATAGATGCTGGGCTGGGATGTTCCTTCCTACTGGGTTTAAGTTACAGAAGGTAGCTTGGGGGTTTTATATTAAGGTGGGAATAGGGACTAGAATTTAAAATGCGAATGGAGTGAAGGAATCCGATACTTATGTAACATAAGAAATACTGCGCCCCTTTACATTATAATATAAGGATATTACACCACCTCAGAGTTCCCTGCCTTGTAGAAAAACACTCGGCCTACGGCCTCATGCTTCTCTATGGTAAGGAAACTCCTTGGTGGCGTAATATTATCCTGTAAGGGGCGCATTATCCCTTATATACTATCCCCCACTGTACTATATGATGAACCCTGGTTACATTTATTATTACCTCTATGGCTGCCCTATTCTGAATTAAATAAATCAGATTTTTGGTTAGGTGATTGTGTCCTTTCTTTGTGTGGAGAATACACTTGCCTTACCCTTAAAGCAAGCGATGTCCATGTCTTACAGCAAGTTATTCTTGTGACTGTTTACACAGGGTCAATGTGTTCAAGAGGGGAAAATCTAAACAACTAATCACACTTCATTATTCTTGTGTATTTCCTCCTCCAATTCAGATCTGTGAGTGTACACAAATGCGTACTGTGTTATAAACAGAGACCACGCATTCGCCACCACAGGACCACACAAGAGACACGGGGGACACAGATGGGATTTGGATGGTGTCTTTACAGTAAATGTATCAGTCTGAGGATTGAAATGACTTTATTATACCCCACTATATATAACCCAGTGTGGTGGCCCTTACAGACCATCTAAAGATTTGCAGGAAGATCGGCCAACATCCACTTGTACAAATGCTGAGGAGACAGTAAACATACATTGAAATACAACCACTAACAATATTCACCAGGTATTCACCATTCTTAGTGATATATACTGCAGCTCCCAAATGATATCACTGATCGCCATACCCTTCCAAATGATATCACTGATCGCCATACCCTTCCAAATGATATCACTGATCGCCAACACCCTTCCAAATGATATAACTGATCGCCATAACCCTTCCAAATGATATCACTGATCGCCATACCCTCCAAATGAATCACTGATCGCCATACCCTTCCAAATGATATCACTGATCGCCATACCCTTCCAAATGATATCACTGATCGCCATACCCTCTCAAATGATATCACTGATCGCCTATGCCCTTCCAAATGATATCACTGATCGCCATACCCTTCCAATGATATCACTGATCGCCATGCCCTTCCAAATGATATCACTGATCGCCCTGCCCTCCAAATGATATCACTGATCGCCATACCCTTCAAATGATATCACTGAGTCCATACCTTAAAATAATCCCTGATCGCCCATAACCCTTCCAATGATATCACTGATCGCCATGACCCTTCCAAATGATACACTGATCGCCATACCCTTCCCCAAATGTATCACTGATCGCCATACCCTTCCAAATGATATCACTGATCGCCATGCCCTTCCAAATGATATCACTGATCGCCATACCTTTCCAAATGATATCACTGATCACCATGCCCTTTCCAAATGATATCACTGATCGCCATACCCTTCCAAATGATATCACTGATCGCCATACCCTTCCAAATGATATCACTGATCGCCATACCCTTCCAAATGATATCACTGATCGCCATACCCTCCAATGATATCACTGATCGCCATACCCTTCCAAATGATATCACTGATCGCCATACCCTTCCAAATGATATCACTGATCGCCATACCCTTTCAAATGATATCACTGATCGCCATAAACCCTTCCAAATGTAGTCACTGATCGCCATACCCTTCCAAATGATATCACTGATCGCCATACCCTTCCAAATGATATCACTGATCGCCATACCCTTCCAAATGATATCATTAAAGATGGGCGGCTAAAATAAGGAGATGCAGGTTAATTGGAAATTTAATGTGAACCACAGATCATCTTCTCATGACTAGACCATAAGATCTTGATGGTGTAAAGGTAAAGTAAGCTGCAGATATAAAACGTATCCTGGACAAACAGGATTGTTGACTGGTAGTAGATTCGGGTATGGTCTGTATTATGCTGGGTACACACGGCCAATAGTTCATTGTATCGGTCGATCGGGAAGACATTATCGCATTGGGTTATCAGACACAAACCTGGACATGTCCGAAAACCACAGCTGATCACAGTGAACTATTTGTGTATACCCGGCTTTAGACAAAAATGCATCCTGAAAACAAAGAAGGGTTGGTGGGCTACCATGCACTAAAATCTCAAGCATACAAGTTTCAGGACTTACCTGGGTGATTGGGGCACAGAATATGTAACAATTAGCGCACTAATAATTTGTTCTTTGTTCAGCAATATCCTATTCTTTCAGCAGTAATCACTTTATCCGGGGTTTCCAGACGTCCCCATTTACATTAAAGGGTATCTCCACTCGTATTTTCAACATTTGGGAATCCAGTTCTATTGAAGAACGGGAGGTAAAGGAGCTGTGCCTTACCTTCCGTTCTTCAATAGAACAAACAGGAGCCAGGAGAGAAGGTAAGAAACTTACCCGCTCGCTCTCTCCCCCGGCGTGTAGTCTGACAGGTCCCGATGGACCTTGTCTTCTATGCGCATAGATTGCGCATGTGCATAGAAGATAAGGTCCGTCGGGACCTTTTAGACTACACGCCGGGGGAGCAAGCGAATGGGTAAGTTTCTTACCTTCTCTCCTGGCTCTCCTGAAAATACGAGTGGAGATACCCTTTAACTGAAAAATCATGAGTCCCGCAGTCATTGCTGCAATCCCGTCCTAGTTACGACCCTGAGAGCCCACTTTCCGCCCTGGAACACCCCTAACCCTGCCCATTCTAAAACTCCATCGCACCCACTCTCTGCCCCACCCAGCCTCCTGCCGATTTTTGGCTACCAGGAAATCTAAGACCAGGGCCCCACCAGTAAAACATAGACAGTTCATTTAGCTATTTCTAATTTTTTTTACGTATGTCTTCCTCCTTAAGACTTTATTAACTTGTCCTTTCTTTCTCTAAGACTAAGGCCCCACTACGAGGCACAGAAAGAACGTGCGATTGCAGTGATGGGCGATCCTCATCTCTCACAAAATAGAGCCCTATACGTCTCAGAGCGCAGCCAGTGTAGTGGGGCTGCTGCCATAACTTAACATGGGTCTATGCAATCACTAGCGCCATCTAACCCTAAATGACCTCTCTCTTCAGTTTAACAACTTTATTTGATTAATAAATGGACAGTGGGGTATCCTGGTGGGTTGGTCTTATCCTGGACAACATCACATAGTGAACATAGAAGTGGTACAACATTTTTTTCTTCCTGCTACAATGTGGCACAATAATGAATTGTCAGTGATACTTAAGTTGAATTCCCAACATCCCCCTAAGCACCACCCACCATATAACTTTTAAAGAGGGAGGCTCCACATGGTATTTTTAATCTATTGAAGGGATCTCCGTAGCATTCTTTCCTTAATTATAAAAGGTTTCATGACCGCGTGCTAATGAAATCAATATGTACATTGTACGTTCCGGCCTTTAAAGCCGCAGATCATATAACTTGAGCTATTTATAAATAACTTGGCCTGAAATTCCAAAAATATCACATGAAATGGGAACAAATATAAAAAGAAAATGAAAACCATTGCAATGTAAGTAAAATTCAGTGTGCCTGTAGTTTTTGACCAAAGTCTGGTGATGGGCGGTCTTCAGGAGATCCCTATATTACAATGTAAGTTGGCCGCCCCTTAAGGGGGGGTCTCTCTAATGAGGCAATATGAGCAAAATGCTCAGGGCGGCGCCCCTGCTAAATATCAGAGAGACAGCAGGCAGAGCTCATTTTATTTTATTTTATTTTTTTAGAAAAGTGGCAGGCAGAGAAGAAGGAAAATAAAGATAGCGCCTAGTAGTACATAGGGACGGCATTTAAAAGTTTGGCTCAGGTGGCAAAAACCCATGAGACACCCCTGAGGGGGGTGATGTGCTGGGCACTATACAATGATAAATTAGAAAGAACCTAAATTGTACAGAGCAGGGCTGGCTGTAGACTGAATACCTTGGAATGACACTGTGTAAACTTTGCTTTGATGTTTATATATATTTTTTTTAGAATTATCCTTTACATTTTCCTTGTCACTGAACACGCCAACAAAGGCAAACTGACCGTCTGGCCTCCCACTTTGATTTCAAAGAACAGTCACATCAAATAGCCAGGCTCCGCCCAAAATATCATGGCAGAGTGGGAAAATAATAAGCCTGTCACTATAAGGGGAGTATAGTTATAAAAGGGGCGGTATCACAGATTTGCCATTATCGGTAGTTTACCATGGAGTAATTCTATTGCATCGCGGTTACACCGTGGTATCGTCCATTCAATACCACGGCAATCGGCAGTCCTTTACAGACCATCATTAACCCTAAAGCTAGCCACAAACCGGAACATTTGGTTTCGACGTTCAGTACAAAACATTTGTTTGTTTTTTAGATCTTTTTTATGTACTTGAAAGGCTGTTTGAAATAATCTTACCGTAGATCCTTTTAACAGTCTGTCCATTCTATTCTATTTCCTTAATCACCCATAACATGTTGACATTTAGATCACACTGAAAGGGTATGTTCACCGAAAAAGTAAACATACCCTTTTTCACATTAATTAAAAACGGTAGGTAAAGGAGCTATGCCCTACTTCCCCTATATGTATGTATATATATATACCGCGTGTAGGGAAGTGCGAATGCAGTCGGAGGTTGAGCGTTAAAGCAGGGGAACATAATTACATAACTGCTTCCATTTTTTTTAAGTGCCACCGATACGCGTTTTTACACCACAGAAGCAAAGTTTGAACAGTACCATTCACTTCTATCGACTATACATTTCACTGCATGAAATTAACCAAAATGCACTGTGAATAGTGGAATGCAAACAATATTGTTTAGCAAGTGTAGGCACAAGGTAGAGCTCTATGGTAACCTTTCTGTACATATGCAGAACAGTGGCAAAGGTCTTATTAATAAACAGGGAGATTCAATAAAAGTTCTTATCATTTAAAATGGTGCTAATTTTGCCCCAACCAATCAGATCTTATTTAACTTATTTTAGCTTATTGAAAGCTAACATCTGATTGGTTGGGGCAAGATTAGCACCATTTTTAACAATAAAAACTTTTATTGAATAACCCTGCTAGTTCCCAAAGAATTATTTTTAGAATGTTCCACTTCCACTAACATCAGGGTTCTAACCTTTGACCTAGCTACATAGTCCAGCCGTATTATGACCTCCCTGGTAAGGGTTAAAAGACAACTCCACCTTCAGAATGGCGTATTTTAGAAAGAATGGTCCCATTAAAATATTTTGATATATCCTACTTGTCCTCTAGAATCATTAGAACATGCCTGCTATGCTCCTAGATGCCTCAAGGAAACTAAAGGTTCAAACACACGTACGGTGTGTGCACCGAGCCATGACCCCCAACCACGGCGCATTAGTGCGTCGAACGGATTTTTCGGGCGAGAATCGCATGTGTGTATGCATTCGGGGGCTGTTCGTCTCACAAATGCATTGTGGTCGGGGTCGGGGCTCGGTTCCAAATCGTACATGGGTGCGAACCTTAAAATGTAGTGTATGTTAACGGCTATATTTGTTCATGCCAATTTAGTGAGCTGGTTATGAGCTTGAGCATGCTCAATGGGGGCAGCTAGAGTATTAGCATTCAGTCATTGGCTGCAAAATCCATGACGAACAGTTGCTCGCTGGAAGTAGTAGGAAGCAGAAACGGGGGAACAGAGCATTGTGCAGCATTTCTGGTTATTCAGATGTAATCCATTACTCCAGTTTAGGGGTTTTGGGGGTGATTTACCGATATATAATTTTTCATTTAAGGACTGGACTTGCCCTTTAAGCTTTTGCCGTCATGATGTTTTGAAGAGTGAAATGTTTATTTAAAATATTCATTGCCAATGGTTAGAGCCAAAATAATATTTCCTTATTAGCTTAATAAATTCCTGTGTAATAGATGCAAGTAACTCTTTGGCATCACCTCCACCCACATGAAAATTATTTTGAAAACTTTTTATTGCAAAGGCCTCAGCATTCTATGTAGCAATTTATGTAGAAAAAGCCCATTTCTATAACTAGCAGGAGGGGTGTAGTTCAGTGATTTGCAGACCCATATGCTCTCTGATCTGTCCAATAAGCGTTCCCCAAAGCCACACATTGTGCTAAAAGATTATAAGGTTTCAGTGGCTTTTAATGTCTCATGTGAAACTCTAATAACTGGACCGAAAGGGCCAAATGCTCTCTCCTAAAGGCTCGTTCACACTGCACATGGACAAAAACGTAAGGTCCATGTTTTTCGGCTATTTTGGTCCATCTGGGTCTCAAAACTGATCTATTTCCAGACATAAATGTGTGTTGCATATCTGTCCCTGCCCTGAAGAGCTTACAATCTAGTCAAGTTATCTTACACACAACCTAAGAAAGTATTCAAACCCAGCGCTGGAAGCAATCATTGCTAAGCTCACATTTCTGGGGCCCAGATAGCTTTTCCTTTAGGATACCACTAGGGGCTCAGTAATGTACCTAGTACAAGGCCCAAAACTTCTGCTGGTAGCCCAGATAGAAATATTGTTGATAATTGCAAAAACAATGCACACTGTGTGTGGGAAAGCCAAAACAAATATAAAACAAATAGGTCAACCAGGAGTTTATTAAACCCTAAAATATAATAAGGGCGATGCACCAATGGGCGCATCGCTCCTTATTTGGAGTTTAAGTCACGCTAACTGATGTTATATTGGTTGAAGGTGAAGGTTGAATGGGATGAAGGTGCTCGCTTGCAAGTCCTTAGCCTTTTGCTTAGTGGTAAAGCCAGGCAGGTATACCAAGAATTTACTGTAATACCTAAATAAAAAGCAGTTATCAGTTATTAAAATTTTGTATAAGAGTATATAAAGGATAAATCCATTTCTTTAGGTAAACTGAGAATGAGAAATGTTTGTTGTGGTGAATACTAATATAAGTATTAACCCTAATATGTATTAACCTAGCATGTTTAGTTTCAACCACACAGTGTAGCAGGATTGCCTGGGTCTACTCTCAGACCTGAAGTATTATCCTATTTGGTTCCTCTGGAAGCTGGTGACTGTCTGAGTAACAGTTTAAAATATACCTGTGTAAAGATTCTATATCCACTATATCCACACATAGCAAAACATACACACACACACATAATTTCCATTGTGCACCAACAGGCACAATTTTGCTAGTTACAAATATAAATATATCTTAAAACCCCCCAACAGAATTGTATTATAAAATGGAGACAATTCCATTTGGTCATTAAGACCATTAGGTTGCATGCTTTTATATAGTAATATGTATCGCTGTTCCAGTTTTAAAAGTTCCTTATCTGAATCCCCTCCCCTAATAAAGAAATTTCTATTTATCCCCCCAGTGCCAAAAAAATACTACCTTTAAACAAAGACATATGTTTATCTCTATAGTGCTCATTAATATGTGAACAATACCTTTTATCCACAAATTGTGCATGTTCAGATATAGTGCCCATCATGTGCTCCCCAATTCTTATTATTTCATTTTCTCTTTGTTTTCCCAGTGTACCACTTATTGCAGGTACATTTGATACCATATGTGACATTCTGTGATTGACAGTTATAAAACAAAGTCCATTTATGTTCACAATCTCCTATTTTAGTGGATTCTTTACCCATACCCATGCCTATAACTGTCACTTATGTAGGCTGTAATCTAGCAACAGGACAGTTCAAGTATGTTTGAATGGTAGAGAAGGAGGAGAGAGGTTGTAACAGACATTCCTACCGGCCAATGATAATAATGATGGCCCTGGGCCGTCTAGGAGGCGGGCTGTTAGCATTCATCTTTGCTGTGTGATGTTTAAGGGAGGGCAGCACAGTTGTAAATGAGAGTAAGTGATTTCAGCTGCTGGAAGTGTGGACATGTAATGGGGGAGATGTTTATTTGGGTATTGTTGTCCTTTAATATCTCTAATAACTCTGTTCTCATCTTTGGGTAATAAACTGGGTGAAAGAATATTCTTCAGTGTCCTAGGTTTCTTAAATATAATGTTAGGTTTTTTGCCTACATATTTAATTAGATCTTTATCATTTTGTAATACTGACCAGTGTCTTTTGAATATATTCGTTATCTTATAACTGTCGGTATTAAAATTCATTATCAGTACAGGTTTATTCTGATAGTTACCTTTTTCCTTATTTTTGGGAATCAATAATCTTTCCCTATTTATTTTATCGGCTCTCATTATAGTCTAGTCAGTGGATCACCTTTCTCCTTAAATCTTTCTCCTATTAATTTAGTTTGTTCCATACATTTCTCTCTGTTGGATCAGTTTCTTTTTAATCTTAAAGGAACACTAAATCCATAAATATTACTATTTGCCATACGTTTCTATTATTCACAGGGAGGTGAGAACGCTTATTCTCACCTCCCTGTGAATAATAGGACGTTCGGGGGACCTGGAACTTACCTTACCGCCGCTCCACTCGCAGCCGCTCCTTCACTGACAGCCGCTCTGTCCCGACCGTGCGCCCTATCTTAGGCGCATGCGCGCCAATACAAAAGATAGGGCGCGCGATCGGGACAGAACAGCTGTTCAGTGAAGGAGCGGCTGCGAGTGGAGTGGCGGGTAAGGTAAGTTCCAGGTCCCCCGGGCGTCCTATTATTTACAGGGAGGTGAGAATAAGCGTTCTCACCTCCCTGTGAATAATAGAAACGAATGGCACCGAGTTATATTTATGGATTATGGGGAGGTTAGTGTCCCTTTAACATTTGTTCCCCTGGAATAGTGTTTAACCATGACTGTTTATAGGCACTAATATTCTATGTACATGTTCCTGTCCACCTCCTTAAAGGATGTGCCAGTCATTAATTCTTCACTTCTATACTCAAATCCAAGAATATTATACTAAAAGTGCTTTGGAATTGAAGGTATTTGTGGGAGTTATCAATATAATTTAAATATTCATTCAATGCATCTGGGGTGCCACTCAAACAAGGAGAATATCATCTATAAATCTCTTCCAATAAAGGCAATTGCTATGCCGATGGGCACCCCAGATGCATTTCTCTTCCCAGTATCCTACAAATAATCCTGCGTAGCTCGGCGCAAAAACTGTACCCATGGCAGTCCCCGTACGCTGAATGAAGGGAACATAAAGCAATTATTGTTTAGAATAAAATCTATACACACCATAAAGAATTCGATCAGGGAACCATTGAGATTCTCCTCTTTTTTTAAAAAATATTCAGAAGCTTTACCCTCTTTACCCTCTTTATGGGGAATTATAAGAAGTATAAGGAGACAATATCCATAGTGGCCAACAGGTATTTAGATCCCCATTTAATGTTAGTCAAGGAATTTAAAACCTCCATCGCATCTCTCAGGTACGACCGAAGTTTCCTAACAATAGGAGCACGAGGAAGCTACCACCTGGCCCTAGTTCGTGATATTTACAGTGACGCCTCGGAGGTATTGTTGTACGCGCTCCCGTCTGATCCCAAGAGCACGCCGCCACGGACGAGAATCTGTGAATAGTCCGGGGGAGAGACCTCTGTTTGCTACCTGTACATGAACATCTTTAGGAGATGGTGATGTATAGTGCATCAGTTCTTACCCTGTAGTACTGCTATTATTCGGTCTATGTTGGACCGTGTTGTGCGCACACATCGGACAATTTTTACTTTATTGTTCCGGATATCTGGAGTAAGTGACTTTTATGTTTGATCCTGCAGCCCTTTTACCATATATACTCGAGTATAAACCGAGTTTTTCAGGCTGAAAAATCAGCCTGAAAACTCGGACTCGGTTTATACTCGAGTCACTCACCTTTAAAAAAGATCAGCGTCCTCTCCATTCTGGCAGCAGCGTGGCGCCAATTAGTGACGTCAGCCGGCGGGCCAGTACATGGACTGATCGTGTGGCTGCCGGAATGGAGAGGACGCTGCTGCCAGGAATGGAGAGGACGCTGCTGCCGGAGAGGAACTGGAGAGGAACTTACCAGCACACAGTCCTAGGAAGCCCTTCGATGGAGGAGAGCCCACAGATCCTGGATGAAGAGAGCCCACAGGTACAAACTTAACTGGGTTTGAGGGTGGCATTCAAGAAGTTTTGGAAACTACAACTCCCAGCAGCTTTATTAGCTGGGAGTTGTAGTTCCAAACATCTTGAATGCCAAGTGAGGGTGGCATTCAAGATGTTTGGAAACTACAACTCCCACTAATAAAGCATGCTGGGAGTTGTAGTTTCCAAAACTTCTTGAATGCCACCCTCACTTGGCATTCAAGATGTTTGGAAACTACAACTCCCAGCTATAAAGCATGCTGGGAGTGTAGTTTCCAAAACATCTTGAATGCCAAGTTGAGGGTGCATTAAGATGTTTGGAAACTCAACTCCCAGCATGCTTTATTAGCTGGGAGGTTAGTTTCCAAACATCTTGAATGCCAAGTTTCTACCCTCGGTTTATACCCATCCAACACTTTTATTAGATTTTTAGGTGAAATTGGGTACCTCGGTTTATACTCGGGTCGGTTTATACTCGAGTATATACGGTACTTTTATTTCTATTGAGGAACGGAGTTTTGTACTCTGCTTTTTACATTTATCGATCGTTATTTTATGATGTTGATCGTAATCCTACAATATCGCTATAATAAATCTACGATGCCGATATCATAAAATAACTCTCGCTATCATAAAATAGCAATTGTTATTGTAAAATACTGATCGTTATTATAGAAAAACGGTCGATATTGGCGAAGACTGATCGTTATCATAGGATTACGATCGATATCGTACAATACCGATCGTTTTTTTTCCGATAACGGTCTTTTATAAATAGGGCCCTGCATTTCTTGGAGTTGGTGACCTGCAACCCATATTTTAGATCTTATTATACATTTTGTATTGGTATTTACTGTATATTCTACGCTGCTAGTATCTATGGAGTTTTAGAGCGGGCCAGCTCATTTTATATACGTGAATATTATAGGGTTTAATAAACTCCTGGTTGACCTATTTGTTTTATATTTGTTTTGGCTTTCCCACACACAGTGTGCATTGTTTTTGTATTTGTTTACCTATTGTGGTGATACTTTGTGTACCACCATTTCTGGGCTTTTTACCTGAGTAGGAGACCCAGGTGCACCTGTGTGGTCTGGGGTGTTCAGGTTCACCTATTGTTACTTATTGTTGACAATTCCCAGAGTCATTACTATCAAAGAAGAGGATAGACTTACTGGCTTTGGGGAATTGATGACCGTTCAGGGTTACCGGCTAGACTTCTCTTCTTAAAGGGGAAGTTCAGTGTAAATACATGTACTTTTCAGAAAAAAGGAGCAGTATATTTCCATCCCAATGACCTTAATCTGCCAATTCAGCATTTTGTCTGTGTATAAATAACTGCAACCGAAATACTGACTTCCTGTTTGCAGGACCCCTAACAGAGACCGTTATGGTCTTGCCCTTGACCCAGCGTCTGGGATGATTCAGTTGCTCAGTAGAGATCTGAGCATGTTTGACCCATCCAACGGCCAATCAGTAGAAATTACTGTTAGGAATATTCCAAGGATGTGGTGCATCCTGGGAAGAAGAAGGACCTTTAGAACCTGAAATGTCAGCTCACTAATGTCAACAGCAGGGAACAGCAAAGGGTATGAAATCAACTGATTTTTCAAAATGGGAGAGAATATGAAGAATAACTAAGAAGGAATTACACAAACTAACAATTTAACAAATATTGATAATTTCCACTGAACTGTCCCTTTAATACTAAAGGGGAACTGTATCATAAATATTAATGAGACTGTGTAGATTCCATAAATGAAAACAGAGATAGACGTTTCTGTCATCTTTGAAATAATAAATAATAAAATCACAAAATCTACAGATTTCTTGTTTTCCCAGTGGAAGACACAGAAAAGATACAAACCTACTAGGTGACCTGCCTGTGAATTCTTTTTAATGAAAGTTAAGCAGCGAGAAAAAGGTTCACTTGGGAAAATGGATAAAAACCAGAATTTACAGGTGATTTTCCTACCACGCTGCAAATTTCAGGACACCACTTTGTCTGTAAAATACTGCCATCTAGTGGAGATAAAAAACATAAAAGTTTGACGATAGAAGACATTAAAGGAGCACTAAACTCTAAAGAGAAAAAGGATAATGAATTATAATACTTTGGACCAATAATATGATAAAAGTTATATATATGTGTTGTAAATGCTTCACACTCCATTCACTAATTTCATCCCTTTAATTTTTAAGACTGGAGTCTGTTTCTGGTGTCTGAGGGAGGAAAGCATTTTATTTAAAGCTGGGTGACCTCTGATTGGCTGGTTTGGGATGACAACTGAAATGAGGAGAGCTCCAGTAACCTATAGTAACTTTTCTAGTATACTGTATAAATATGTTTTAAATTAATTTTTTAATTCTTTCTATTTTTTATCTCCTCCTACAGTTTTGGAGCTAGAGACACGAGATGGACGTGCTGGAAATGATTACTGTGCTAACATTTTATACACATAGGGCCATATATACACATACAGGGTTATTCAATAAAAGTTCTTATCGTTTAAAATGGTGCTAATTTTGCCCCAACCAATCAGATCTTATTTAACATTTGAAAGCTAACATCTGATTGGCTGGGGCAAAATTAGCACCATTGTAAACAATAAGAACTTTTATTGAATAACCCTGATAGTGATTTAAAGTGGAATTTTCATGATCGGAAATTTACGATTGCGGGTTGTAGTTTTACAATCTAGATGTACGAACGCCCATACAATACCATTGCGGTAGTAAATTTACTACCGCATTTTACGGAAGAACGTTCTAGATATACATACATTTTTGTACATTAACGGTAACCAATAGTATCGCAATTTTGGGGTTTTTAGGGTCAGTACAATTGAATTATTTTTTAGACTGTACATACTGTTTATTTACATACTGCACATTGCTGATGTAAATAAAGGGTATACCACACAAGTTTATGCTGTTCTTTTGCTGAAATTGTACATATGGAGAGTTTATGTCTCATACATAGTGTTTATACTTCGTACTTTACACAAACCCCCAATCAATTAGTTAATAACTACACCTTGTTAATCTTTGCTATCAGATCAGTTAATTCCATGCAGTGAAGAAACCCTTTTAAGCTGGGTACACAACGGGATTGGCCATTTATCGGTAAAATGTGTACTGGCTAAACTATCGTTTCTGGTGGAGAACATTCCACTTCGGCATCGGGAACGATCACTTTAAACAGGGGAAATTTCCCTCTGTCGCAGTCGGTCTCCTATACTAAAGTATAGGGAAGTCTCCATACAAGTGTCCTATACCATTGTCACCATTGTATAGAGTGTATTAACGCTGGGAACTGAACAGTGAGTTAAACCTCAAGGTGAGTAGACAATGATGATTGTATGATACCGTATCGTCCCTTCATCGATAATGTGTGTATCGCCTTTTTAATGTTGGCTTCACGATCGCTTGGAAATCCACAAAAATTTCCCACGGTTGTCTCACTGTATGTACTTACAATATTAGGGAGTCGGCCCGGCTGAGGGAAATTAGCAATCCCAAACGTTCGCCCTATGCTTTACGCTCAGGACTGTGAGTAGAGGGACCTTTAGAAAATGACAGATCGCTTGGAAATGCCGGCGGTCTGGCAGATTCTGCCTGTTATTTCTAGCAATTTTTCCTCCTGACTGACCGTTCGATACTTTCGACCGGTCGGCCAGGAGGAAGGACTGTCAGTCGCTGCAAAAGCAGCCGCTTCCGACAGTTACCGTGACCAATCGCGAGGTCCATAGAGGACCATGCGATCGGACTAGGTTTTTCCGTCCTTTCGTCCGATTTGGACATGGCTGCATTCGGATGCGATAGTTTCAGTCCGATCGACTGATACGCTGAACTATCTCATCGTGTGTACCCAGCTTTAGAAAGGATAAAGTCAGATTTCTTATTGTCTGCTCCCTTTGATGAGAGGGGGTTAGTAATAAAGATAAACACCTGGTATCTTTTACTACTGTCACGTGTCCATCTTGGATTCCTCCATAACAGTGAGTCTATCTGGGAAAGGCACAAGTGATAAAAGGTTTATAATGTTGTAAATATTGAAGGTCGATTAGAGACCTGATGTTTGTCTCTCTGACACTTCCAAGATGCCGCAGTAAGTAGACTTCATTTTATGGCCTGATAACGTCTGTAAATAATGATATGAACACATATCAGTACAGCACCTGCTCCTTCAAGGATACACGGAACTTATGGCTTGGACCAGATGCAGGTGGTAAGGGAACCAAAGATAGAATAATATTTTGAGATCAATGTACAACTCAGCAGACCCAACTTAACTTGTACCTGTGACAATCCCTAGCGGACGGCTCTAGACCCCCACATGGACTTAGACCCATAAAGAGATTTAACCTGACCTTGTAACTCTTTCCTTGAAATAACTCAAATGTGCCCACAACTTGCACTCAAGAAGACTCGACCCAATGAAGCCGAGGAGTCATCAGTCTGAAAGGGGATTAAACATTAGGGGCCAAAACATTACCCCTCTTACTACCCAATATGATCCAACCCGCCTTTCACACTCCACTGCCAATCTATTTACAGCCTACCGATTCCATCACCTTATGTCTCACCCCCATATCCTGTAGACTGTAAGCTCTTTGGGCAGGGTCCTCTTTCCTTTTGGATCACGGTATTGCTGTAAGAAACTCATCACTCTGTTTACTTATATTATGTATTACCTGTGTATGTAATATGTATGACTTTATATAACATGTATTACCCTGTATGTAATGTATGACTATGTAATTGTAAAGTGCCACGGAAGATGTTGGCGCTATATAAATCCATAATAATAATAATAATAGGACCAAAGATACAGACATGAAAAGTAAGACAGTGTATACAGCATCCAAATTTTTGGACCTACCGATTGATATTGCCACATGCCAATTCAGACGATTGTATAGTACCCAGTTTCCTATTGTTAGTGGCAATCGGTAAGGGCAAAAAGTTTGCTGGTGTATAACACACTTAGTGTTGTTACTTGTATGGGGACAGGTGGGAGACTGATCCCATAGACAGTGACAGAGTGAGACCACACAGTAGCACAAAGGGGAACTTAACATCATTATACTTATTATCAGTGGCGGCGCTACACTGGGGCACAATGTGGCACGTGCCCCCCTCCCAAGTTCCAAAGCGTACCGGCTTTCTATTGTGTTGATGCTCACATCCATCCCGATTTTACCAGTTTTGGGTGCTTTTCCCCCTACTGTGTTCCGGCATTGTCCCTGTATATAACATCTGGGCAGTGTAAGGGCTAGGTCACACTAGCACGTTTTTCGCTCATTCGCGTTTTGCACTCGCATTTTTCACTAATACGGAAATAGCGGGCCGTACACAGGCAGATATTAGATAGATCTGAGATATCTATCTAATGTCTAAAGACCACATTGTACAAGCAGCGATTTTTATCTTGAGACGTTCCTATCTGACCCATTCATTTTGTCATCTCAAATTGCATTAAAGAACGGGCTAGGAGGTTGGTGCAATGACATGAATAATATAGTAAGGGGGGAGCAGCCTAAAGTTAAAGGTCAGCTGGGACAGCTGGGGGGAGGAGCCAATAACAAGCCCCAGTGTGTTTATATAGACTTTACTTAGTTTTAGTTACTGAATAAGCCCCCCCAGTAACAACATGTTCACTATACTTACAGTTAGCAAAAATGTGGGTAGACAATCAGGGGGTTGGACAGAGGCGTACCTGCAGGGGCCTGCCCCCACCCCCCCCCGCAAGAATGGAGGCCGGGCCCCTGACCCCCTTCCCCTATCCAAGATCCCTGCCGCGGTCAGCTGTTTTAAACAGTTGATCGTGCGTATGAATGAAATATACGGGCAACCAGACAATTCCCCAGGTTCCAGAGCCAATACCCAGGGGTGAGGACCTCAACGACTAGGTTTAGCATCCTGGGTACTATCACAGGTAGAGGGGGTGTGGGGGGAAGAAGGGGGTTGGGGTTTAATTTCTCTTTAACATTTGATTGGGTATTTAACAAGGTGAGTGATTCAGGATTTTAATCACCCTTGCAAATATTTTGGCCTGATCGATTTTGCGGTCCATTGCACAGGATTGACAGCAAGGACGTAACTACCAGGGGGGCAGGCCCTGCAACTGCAGGGGGGGCAGGAGCAAGGGGGCCCTATCTTTTAATTTTCCCTATGACAGAGATAGCCTGCTCCCAGAAAAGCACTGTAGATGAAGCAGAGAGAGGGGCCCCATCATAGTTTTGCTAGGGGGCCCAGTGTTTCCTAGTTTCGTTGCTGATTGTCAGTAGAGATGGCCGAACTTCGCAAAATCCGGTCCGCTCGAGGATATGCGAATTTTCGAAAAAAAAATCGAAAATCCGAGAGCAGCCCCATTAAAAACCTATTAAAATGAAAAAATCCTCGAAAATACGTGGATTCTTCAAAAATACGGACCCGAACATATTTTCCCGCATTTTCGAAAATACGAGAAATCCTCGTAATTTCGAAAATTTTCGTAAACGCGGTTCAGAAAAGTTCGGAAGGCGGAAAACCCGCGATATCCGCCATTCGCGAACGAGGTAAATCCGCCGTGGATCTGGGTTCGGATCCGCGAACTGGGCCATCACTAATTGTCAGGAACGATCATGCGGACCGTATAATTTCGTGGGTAGAAAAATATCAGTTACGGCAGTTGATTGGGCTAAAATATATTAACCTGTTTGTACAGACCAAACTTTACTCAGTCGCCCAGCCTGCCTGCACCATAATCAACCCTGCTAGCGCTGTCCATAACATGATTAATGTGCAGTCTGCCTGCTAAGCTTTTATGTAGCCCCACTAAACACTATTTCATACTTCATATAAAGGCCTTTTCATGCCGTGTCTCCAATACAATCTCTACCCCCCTCTCTCTCTCGAGTAACTAATAAACTATTTCCTGCTCTGGCTGTGACATGTTTTATTTTTCCATTCCATACCTCTAAACAAAAACTGTTTGCTTTCTGAATAAAGCCCTGGGATGGATGAATGGTGGACAGAACAGCAGCGCAGTGATTGAGCAGCTTGGTTGCCACACTGCTAACACCCAAGACCTATGGGGTGAAGTCACTGGTGATTTCAGCTTGAAAGCAAGTCATTGATTGATGGCTTAAACAGTCCATTTGGCTCAGGTTTCTGACAGCAATATTAATTATTACAGTACTCTATTCAGCTTTTATTATGCACCACTTATAACAGCCTCTCGATTGTTATGGGATCATATGGCTTGCTGGGAGATGGGAAATCTGCTAAGGAATGGCAGTGTATTGTAAGCAGCCACAGGGGGCAGTATAGAGCTCATATTATATTCACTAGGACCCTTAGTTATAAGTTTAAAATAACCTTTCAAAAAGCAACATTTTAGAGGGAAGTAAATGCTGAAAATGACCTTTTCTCTGTTAATTGAGCTTGTGTAGCTGAATGTGTATGTATGTATTTTATTTTCTTATATAGAGCTACATATTCCGCAGCACTTTACAATTTACTCAATTCACATCAGGCCCTGCCCGAAGAGCTTACAATCTAATCACTTTATTACACATACAACCTATCAGTTTGTCTTTATGATTGTGGGGAAACCAGAGTGTCTGGAGGAAACCCACTCAGTACATGGAGAACATATCTGTCCCTGACCCTGAAGAGCTTACAGTCTAATCACTTTATCACACGTATAACCTATCAGTATGTCTTTATGATTGTGGGGGAAACCAGAGTGCACGGAGCAAACCCACGCAAGCACGGGGAGAACATACAAACTCCTTGTAGATGTGTCCAAGGGTGGAATCGAACTCAGGACCTCATAACAGAATGTAACAAGCCAGACAAAGTCTTCAAGGTCCTTTAATCGGAGCAGATCCTCCCAGTGGGTTAATTTGCATATTCAGGTTCCCTTTGATTTCAGTTTCTCTGCCCTTCCCCACAAGTCATTGCGGGCACCTATATTTGTCATTTGATTGATTGATTTTACGAGTGTCACCAGTAAGGTTTGTATCAGATCACATGACTCTAATCATCCCTGGTGGTCCTTGACCGTTCAATCAATGTTCCCTCTAATCTCAAATTGGCTGTGTGCGCTGAAATATATTTTCTGTGCGCATGCAAAGTTACATTTTGTGCGCTCCATAAAGCAGCACTTACATTCCAAAAGATTTTTGTGTGTGCACCACTTTAATCTGTGTGCGCAGGCCTGCAGAGTTGTGTGCGCGCGCATGAGCGCACAGCTTAGAGGGAACACATCAGAACCTTCCTATAGCAGCAGAGCAGACAGACTCAGAGGGATCCAGGGCAACTCTGCAGCATTGATAAGGTCCTCTCCATCTCCCTCACAGCTGTACACCCATGTATATTACCTTCCAACGTGAGCATATTCCACACAAGGTTTTTTGTCTGTGGGCCTGAAAACACACTCTTTGCTTTTCCTATGGTGAAATCTCTTTATTTCTAAATAGTATGAGGATTGCATCAGGGAATCCTATTACACTGTAAAGCTCCATGGGGCTGAGACTGACAACTGATTAACTCATATAGGTTTGTAGCCAGAAACAGGGATGTGAATCTCAAGAAGGGTCAAATCCAAAGCTCTTAAAGGCAAAGAAAGGCTGGGTGTGTACATTGCAATGGATAAGCTGTCATTATGGAGTTGTGGAAAGGCGGGACCGAGGCGGAAAGGAACGTGCACGGATCTGACATGTGTGTCTTAAGATATTATCATTTGTGCAGGTGAGAGCCCCAGAGGGAAATGTGTCTGTGCATTTCAAAAATCCCAAGTCCACCATAAATATTACAGTCAGATAGTTTATATGGAAACCAACAAGCACAGTACAGCTAGAGGAACGCAGACATAGAGGCAAGTGGATATAAACTAGTAGCCAAGGAGTCGCCTTTAATCAACACAAACACGGCTCATAGACCTGGATGGGTTTACTGCGCTGAAATGACTGATACACCTGGCGCAATATAAAATGGGAACATTTGCCAGTGCTATTAATTTGCAGGAACCAATCAGACGTTAGCTTTTAACTGGGTTACTGCAGTTAAATACAATCTGATTGGTTGCTGAAGATTATTAGCATGGAAAAACTTTAAGGGCTATTATTGCATCAGCCACTGAAGTCCCTATAATAATCACCGATTCCTCTCGTGAAGACAGATGGGTGATCTGGCATCTAGGAATTCCCATTCCCCTTCGGTCTACTAATAGGGAACCATTCAAAAGGAAAAGCAGGGATTTAGTCCAGTTCCAGTCATCTAAACAGGCGTGTTTGGACATTAGACCCGGGAGCCCATTAATTCCCAGCTGGGGGTGGGTAGAGGGATCTTACTGGAGTTACTAGAATGGATCCTTGGGCTTCTCCTAGAAGGACTAATCTTGGAAGGATAAAGAAAATGCCAATCTGGCCTAACTACCAGCCTCTATAATGGGTGGGCAGAAGACCTTAAGGCTATAGATAAATGGGGATACAAATAGGTCACTCCACCCCACCCCCAATGGTCTTTCTCTGCTCTAGTGGACTCCTACCTAGTAGGAGAACAGTTGTCTCTAAGGCGAACCTATGGAATTTAATGTTTGTGATGAACATGTATGTGGGTCAATGTGGTCTTAGATATGTAGTTGTGTCTCCAAGATTTATTTAACCACTTTTCAGTCTTGCTCCTTGCAAAACACATGAAAACTTCCTAAATATGTCGAGGCCTAAGGTGAAAACATGCAACACCTGGTTCTTTCCACAGATACGAACATTTCCCTCACCCTCACAGAAAGAAAGTCATTAAGGCATTGAGAGCAATGTGAGTTTCGGGCTTCCTGGATCTGCTCCAGGCCAATCATCTCGGTTTACATAGCTTCTCCCAGAATCCACCAGCCTTGACAGGAATGCTTTGCCTTAGGTGTTAGAGAAACACAATTTCACTTTCCTTCCAGTCCCATCTTGTCAGTTTGCCTTGTCTTTCTTTGGCTGACTTTGTTTTCCTTGAAGGAAAGTTTGACGTGTTTGCAGGTCTGGGCAATCAATGAGATTCTACTTGCAAAGGGTCTGACTTCTGCAAAGAAAGTCAAAGACACAAAAATCGGCACTTGCTGAGATACCTTGAGTTTCACTGGGAATTAAAAATCTCTTTTAAAGGGACATTGACACACTCACATTATTTCATTATAGAGATACCCTACATTTTCAAAAATGATCATAACTGAAAAGTTACCCTTATAGTGGCCATAAATGTAACCATATTATATAGAATCGGTAATGAAAACCGGAGCTCACCTAGCGCAAGTTAGCAAGACTGTGCGTTATTGCTAATGTACGACAGCGGGAGTAAAATTACACCAAATGTTAATTAATTAACGAACATTTGGTTGAAGAGTACTACGCAGTAGTAAACAATGGTATTCTATAGGGTTTGCTTTATTGTAGATTTAAGATTATTAAAGTTACAATTGTTATTGTTTATTTACGATAACGATCAGAAATTACCAAACGTTAAACTGGTCGTAAATTAAAGATGGTTTAATGATGGTAAAACTGTTCATTAAAAACGCGTTATTGCAAAAAAGTGATACCACGCCTTTATAAATATGGCCCCTAGTCACCGATAGATACACAAGGAGAGCACACTGCCACAAGGCAGCCGGAGATCCGCCTAGAGAGAAACACAATGTGGGAGCTCTCAGAAACTTGATATCCTGTTATTTTTTATATTCGGGGCAATGTGTTAAAACAACGAATTGTCCCATGATGATTTGCAAAATCCAAAAGGCAGATGGTGCCTCAGAGAAGGCCCAAAATCCCTTATGGTACTGTCGTCCGCACCTACTTTTGCCATGATCGCAAAAGCTATTGGTAAATGGTCGATCGGGACAGAGGATCCCATTATGTGTACCCAGCTTTAGTATGGACAAAGAAAAGATAATCAATGCACATTCCTGGGCCCCATACAATATCATATTATCTGCACACTGGCATACTTTACAAAGGGGTTTTAGTATACATTACTGTGATCACATGAATGAAAAGCCTTCCAACCACGTCAAGGTAACCCCAGTCTGGAAGGTCACAACTTCTAACCTTTCTTACTTCAATTACCATTAGCAAACTTTTGCATTTCCCATACTTGCGCACTGGATCAATAAAATAGGCTTTCTCACTTCCCCCTGCCGACTGGCTTTTCGTAGTGAGGCGGGAAGAGGCCGTCCATCCAGTGCTTTACATTAAAGGCACAGGACCTTCAAATTAAAGGGCCGTGTTTGGGCTGCTATTACCACATGGAGGCTTGACCAGGCCTCCCAAATAAATACATACAATACAAGGATTGTGGAATCGCTCCACTTAAGCTAATTTACAACTACATTTAGTGGAAGTGCTACTGATCTGGTCAAACATTTATGCAAACAAAGAAAAAATAATCAATGCACATTCCTGGGCCCCATACAATATCATATTATCTGCAGCTTTAGTATGGAACTAAGAAGAAGGAAACATTAAAGGGCACCAAGCCATGACCCCCGTCACCTAAAAATCTGTTTTTCGGATCGACAAACGAATACGATTCTTCCCCGAAACGGGCGTTCGGCACACGGATGTGTCAGCGTCAGCGGTTGTTGCTCGCTGCACACATCGGACATGCGTACGAGCCTTAATTCATAAAAGCTTGAAAAGGATATTGTGATGACATTGAATGTGCCCTTTAAAAATTGTGCAGATGATGAATTTACTGTGAAGCTATAGTGGTGCCTGGTTTGTTTTTAGAGGAGAGAGAAGGGGAAATGAAATTCCAACCCTATTCTTGGTTTATTTTCACCTTCTTACAAAAGGCATTTTTGCTGAACTTGGCCCAGAGCTGCTATTCCACATTCCTGGGTTGTTACACTTTACTCAATACCATCGGCACCAGATTCCATCCAAAAACTTGTTAATAACAAACTAAGTGAAAAATTACATTTTTGCCCAGATGACTTGAGAATGTGCATAATGTTAAATTCATTAGCCAAAACATCTCTGGGTGCACACATTCTCGCTTCAAACTGATATGGTTTAGGTAAAAACATTGGGGATTACCCACAGAGAAGACTGGCCTTTATTAAAAAGAGCACATTCTTACCTTTCAAATGACTCCAGGTTCATGCTTCTAGCTGTCATCTATCAAAACTATCCTGCTTACACAGTGAGCTGATGACATCAGCAGCACCAGCAAGCCACTGGCATGAGCATGCCTGCTTGTATCCTACTTCTGGGACAGAGCATCATCAGCTGCATCACAAGTCCCACCCCAAACTTCTTTATTGCTTTTACAACTAGTCTCAAGCCTGAAAAGGCTATTTTTCTCTCTTCAGATAGATACGATATTTTCGTCCGATCAACCGATAGTGCCGTGTAGAGATGTCCGAACTTCGCAAAATCCGGTCCGCTCAAGGATCCGCAAATTTTTGAAAAAGTTCGAAAATTCGAAAATCCGCGAGCGGACCCATTAAAATGAAAAATACCCTCGAAATTACGAGATTTTTCGTATTTTCGAAAATTTTTGAAAATACGAGTAATCCTCGTAATTTCGAAAATACGTAGTTATGGAAATAAGAGAAATCCTTGTATTTTTGAAAATTTTCGAAATTCCGTGTTTTCTCGTATTTTGGAAAATCCGAAAAATCCGCGAATCGGAAGTTCGGAAGGCGGAAAATCCGGAAAAATCCACTGTTCGCGAACGGGATAAATCCGCGGCGGATCCGGGTTCGGATATCTTACCGTGTGTGCAAAACAGCCACGACCGAGCTTGAGCCAGTTGGTAAATCATGAGCGATCAAGCAGTTCCCTAAGGGACCGCTGTATGAAAAATGCTCTCCTTTATTTTAGAATATAAGTATATTACAAGTCACCAAGCTAATATAAATGTATGAGGCATAGGTATGTACATAGTATAGGGCAGCAGCTGTACTAAAGGGTTAATTGATATACATAACTAAGAAATACTTACATAAGACAATAATAAGATAATAAATTGTAATGTGTACAACAATGTTTTTACACCTTTACACAAACATGATGGCAATATTCATTCATTCATCCAGGTCATGGTATTTCTGTTGTATTCAGTTAGATCAACTGGACTTGAAGTTTAGTTCTTGAAGACGTTTCGCTAGTCATCCAGTTGAACAAACTTTATAAAACAGATACTCTCTGATGACCTTAGTGTGCCAGATCTGCCGGCTTATACTTACCTGCAATGCCAGTAAGGGGGGATTCTGAGCACCTGTAATCCTCCACTAAAATCGCCCATGAGAGGCTTCCCCGATGTAACGTATTCCAATAGGTTTTACTGAGCCTTATGATGAATTATAACAGGAACTTATACATATAATATAGCTCCATATAAATTTTATAGACTGTAGACAGCTAAATGATGTTTTTAGAAAGTTAGAAAATAATGGGCCATTCATTTCCATATAATCATATATCATTAGCCCGGTCTGTGGAAATGGCTGGCGCTTTGTAAATATACTGTAATAGTAATAATATAGACTGCTTCCTGTTATATATAATTATAATGGGCTGCAGGAAATATCGGTGGGTTCCACAGTCCAAACTGATGTGTTTATAAATCTCGGATAGTTTACCCCCAGGATATGGCAGTGATTTGTGCGATTCCAGTCCATGGCATGTACGGATTACATGTCAGAATGGTAAAGGAATGCTGGGACAGATTAAAGGGGAACTCTTCTTTCCAATCTGTCATGTCTAGGGGAAGTTATAGACAGCAGAGCTGTTACATTTTAACCTTTAAATAAAATAAGCCTGTATATTAGCAACCTGGGATAGCTGCCTTAAAGGGTGTCTTTGGGGAAAATATTCAGACTGGTTCCATAGTTGCTAGGGAGGTAGAACATAATACTCCAACCTCCAGTTCTCCAATATTTATTGAGGTGGCAATTAGATTAGGACCTGGCCAATGGAAAGAAATGCTTTGCACTAGGTTGCCCTTTAAAAGTGGATTAAAAAAAAAAAATTATAATAAAAAAGTTGTAGGTAGGAAAAACATCAACCTACCTCCCCCAGAAATTTACTTTACTTTAAAAAAGTTAGGGTTAAAAAAAAAAAAACAGCAGTCTTTCCTAATAAATAAGCACTGGATCACATCTCTGACTGGAGCCTGTGAGAAATTATATTGTGGATAATGTTCAAACTTACAGCTTCCAGTAGCTTGAGGGACATCACCTGATCCTCTGCTCCTTCCCTGTCCCCATGGTCTGAGCATGCTCACTTAAGACATAATGGGCCCGATTTACCCACGTGTGCTGTGCTAAACTCGTGGGGTTAAACTCGTGCTAACCAATACTGAATAGGTTAGCGTAAGTTTAACTCCATAATTGCAAGGTCTGCACTGGTTTCACAAAAGACACCCGTGCAACTGGTGCAATCTATTTAATAAAGGATTTGCACCACTTTTAACTCCACAATTTAAGACCAGCTAATGGCTGGTCTTAAAGTGGTGCTGAGGTAAAATCCCTTTTGGAATTTACCACCATGTGTAAACCCAGTATTAAATACCAGAAGCCACATTTGCCTGGAGCAATTTGCAACTCTGGGTAAATGAGGCCCAATGTTTGGAAAGAAAAGAAGTAACCACACAGATAACTAATAAGTGATGTCATCAGCGCCCGTCCCATAACTTCTGTATCTTTTTAGAGGCAGAAAAAAAAGCAGTAAAATGACAATATGCTTCTGACTTAGTTTTACACAGGCAGACATATGCAAATACAAGGTTTGCAGAAAAGCTGTAAAAAGAGAGTTGAGAGGGGGTGTTTTAAAGGGCATCTCCATGTATAAAATGAAAAATTACATATTACTGTAGCATCCCTCTCCCCCCCCCCCCCCCCCCAAGTTTTGTTTTACTTACCTTCACTAAAGATGCACCTGAACATACTTACAAGACCCGGTCCTGTCCCCTCTCTAGCCTGGGTGTGGCTGTCCGTCAAAGGTGTACATTTTTTTATGGGTGGACATGCCCTTTAATGCAGACAAAGACTGATCAAATAACTACAAGCTGGTCACATGGCTACAAGCTGCTAAAAGCAGGAAGGAAGGAATTCAGGAACTTATATTTCTGCCCTTTTATT
Organism: Hymenochirus boettgeri; assembly: GCA_019447015.1. Lineage (NCBI taxonomy): Eukaryota > Metazoa > Chordata > Amphibia > Anura > Pipidae > Hymenochirus > Hymenochirus boettgeri. The sequence continues at coordinate 17,499,927 of CM033475.1, forward strand.
GATATAGCTTCTCGCAGGTTTTACCTAGGGAAGTGATACAGGGTTCATTTTAAAGGTATGATGGAGGGCTTTTCTCTTTACCCTAACTTGTTGAAGATGACAGTTCCCCTTTAAATGGTAATCAGATGAATTCCTGAATCTACATGGACTTAATGGGCCTATTTATTAAAGTTCTTTCTAGCTTTACTTTACTACCACATTTGGTTATTTCAGTATTTAGCGACCATGTAATTACTTTACGGCAAACACCACCATGGTTTGGCAATGAAATCTATTCTGCGGCCACAAAATACTCGCCATTTTGTGACACAAACAGAAAATTGGACACCACAGAGCAAATCTAAATCTGATCCGAGTGTCCCAACGTGTCGGCTACTGACGTTACTTTTACTGGTAATGATTTATTTTTATATATACATCCAATATGGTGCCAACTGGAAAGTTTAGATCAAGAACAGATTTCCTTATATCATCTCCATGTTTCCATTATGACTGGTTAGAAATGATATGTAATGGGAATCTGCTGGGCTTTGTCCAAGGGAGGCAGATAAACTGGCACCATGTCTACGACCAGACAGAAAAATGCTGTAAATCATGGTTAACCCTTTCAGTTCTACAAAGGCCAAACCATTCAGGAATTGGAGTCAGATGTAACATTTCCTCCCCATCAATAGGCTGGTCCCTTGGGACAGTAACTTTTATTGTACAGTAGGATGTGTTTTTCTCCAGGAATTCCATGCATGAGAGCCCATGGAAGGGTTAAGTTACACTAGGAAGTTCTAGGGCCAATTTTCCACTCTTTTAACACAACACTGACATCTGATCGAATATGCAGTGCAATTTTGGAATCCTGTGTACAAAAAGGACATCTTAGAAATGGAAAGGGTTCAGAGAAGGGCAACTAAATTAATAAGGGGATTGGGGGAGCTTGAATATGAAGAGAGACTGGAAAAGTTACAATTATGTACACTGGAGAAAAGGCGCTTGCGTGGGGATATGATTACTGTGTATAAATACATTAACGGGCCATACAATAAACTATCTGGGGCATTGCTCACCAATAGAACATGTCAAAGGACACGAGGACATCCCTTAAGACTTGAAGAAAAAAAGGTTTAGGCTTCAAGCTCGGAAAGGGTTTGTCACTGTGAGAACGGTAAAGCTATGGAACTGTCTTCCAGTGGACGTTGTTATGGCAGGTTCATTGGTCAGTTTAATAAAAAGCTGGATGAGTTTCTACAAACAAGGAATGTTACAAGTTACTGCGTATGATGACATAAGTAGAGTTGGGAAAGGGTTTGTCACTGTGAGAACAGTAAAGCTATGGAACTGTCTTCCAGTGGGCGTTGTTATGCAGGTTCATTGGTCAGTTTAATAAAAAGCTGGATGAGTTTCTGCAAACAAGGAATGTTACAAGTTACTGGTTTGATACATAAAGTAGATTGGAAGGAGTTGAACGAGGTTGTCACTGTGAGACAGTAAAGCTATGGAACTGTCTTCCAGTGGAGTTGTTATGGCAGGTTCATTGGTCAGTTTAATAAAAAGCTGGATGAGTTTCTGCAAACAAGGAATGTTACAAGGTACTGGTATTGATACATAAAGTAGAGTTGGGAAAGGGTTTTCACTGTGAGAACAGTAAAGGATGGAACTGTCTTCCAGTGGACGTTGTTATGTCAGGTTCATTGGTCAGTTTAATAAAAAGCTGGATGAGTTTTCTACAAACAAGGAATGTACAAGTTACTGGATTGATACATAAAGTAGAGTTGGGAAAGGGTTTGTCACTGTGAGAACAGTTAAGCTATGGAACTGTCTTCCAGTGACGTTGTTATGGTCAGGTTCATTGGTCAGTTTAATAAAAAGCTGGATGAGTTTCTACAAACAAGGAATGTTACAAGTTACTGGGAATGATACATAAAGTAGAGTTGGGAAAGGGTTTGTCACTGTGAGAACAGTAAAGCTATGGAACTGTCTTCCAGTGGACGTTGTTATGTCAGGTTCATTGGTCAGTTTAATAAAAGCTGGATGAGTTTCTACAAACAAGGAATGTTACAAGTTACTGGGATTGATACATAAAGTAGAGTTGGGAAAGGGTTTGTCACTGTGAGAACGTAAAGCTATGGAACTGTCTTCCAGTGGACGTTGTTTGCAGGTTCATTGGTCAGTTTAATAAAAAGCGGGATGAGTTTCTACAAACAAGGAATTGTACAAGTTACTGGTATTGATACTAAAGTAGAGTTGGGAAGGGTTGTCCTGTGAGAACGGTAAAGCTATGGAACTGTCTTCCAGGGGACGTTGTTATGGCAGGTTCATTGGTCAGTTTAATAAAAAGCTGGACGAGTTTCTGCAAACAAGGAATGTTACAAGTTACTGGTATTGATACATAAAGTAGAGTTGATCCAGGGAAATTCCGATTGCCACTTGGAGTCAGGAAGGAATTTTTTTCCCCTTCATAAATTTGGTGGGTTTTTTGCCTTCCTCTGGATCAACAGTTAGGCAGGAAATGAGGATGTTGCTAGATGGGTTGGACTGGATGGACGTATGTCTTTATTCAACCTCAAATACTAACTAATATATATATATATATATATATATATATTATATATATATATATATATATATATATATATATAGTACAAGTGGGTTGATTGCACTCTGCTTCCGTAGTCATCCACCAGGGTGCTTACTGCTAAACAGATACATATTAGGAAATTCGGAGCACTCAACTTGATTTTTCAAAATAACAAACAACGTTTATTAAAATCACATCACATCAACGCGTTTCAGTCCAGCTGGGACCCAGCAAACCCTGCGGTGTGCACCCCTCAATAAAAGATACACTTGAGTAAGTCTATAAATAGTTTACTTCCTTACCTTGCACAGTGGGGCAGACATGCTCAGTTTGCTGTGTGGGAGGAGCTGTAAAACCAGCTAGTTTGAATTTTCTTGTAAGGATTAAGGAGGCGCTAAAGTACCGTATATACTCAAGTATAAGCCGACCCGAGTAGAAGCCGAGGTACCTATTTTTACCTCAAAAAGTAAGAACCCATGATTGACTCGAGTATAAGCCGAGGGTTGAAATTATGGGAACTCTGCTGTCCATAAAAAAGCCTCATTCCTTGGCACTCCAGATGTTTTAGAAACTACAACTCCCAGCATGCTTTATTAGCTGGGAGTTGTAGTTTCCAAACCCCTTTAGTGCCAAGGAATGAGGCTTTTTTATGGACAGCACCCCCCACCCAAAAACATTCCCCCTTAGAGAGCCCCCCAGTTCAGGGAGTGAGGTGGTAAATCTTTAAAAAATCTGCTGCTGCTTACTGGTACTTCTCTATGTAACCAGCTACTGGTAACTTAGTAATTCTCTGGGTCCTGCTGGCACTCTGCATGCTGCGCTGCATGTCCGTACTCGGCGGCTGTCTAACTTACTGCCCGGCGCCGAGTAGTGATGTCACTACTCAGCGCTGGACAGTAAGTTAGACAGCCGCCGAGTACGGACATGCAGCTCAGCATGTAGAGTGCCAGCAGGATCGAGAGAATTAAGTTACAGGTAGCCGGTTACATAGAGAAGTACCGGTAAGCAGCAGCAGATTGTGAAAATTTACCATGACCCGAGTATAAGCCGAGGTCGGGTTTTGAGGCTATTTTTAAAGCCTGAAAACCTCGGCTTATACTCGAGTATATAATAGTAAAATCAACCGCAGGAACGTTGCAGTGATTTTACTTATTTCACATAGGTTTATTTTAAATAAGAAATAAATTTATAGATAATACATATTTTAACCAGCAGTTTCTAGGTTAAAGGAATTACATGTTTTAGATCATAGCGCCCCTTAAGGTTAAATCAAACAGCAGAATCAGACATACAACACTAACCCAAGTTGGAGTTTATCATTATTAAATAAAGTGAGGTTCTGGGCTATGGAATTCCTTCTTGCCAAATATGACTTAACTTGTTCTGTCCTAACAATAAGTGTTGAGCAGTAAATAGACCGTCAGCACTCGTTACAGTAATAACATGAAATAAAGTGACAGGCAGATTAATGAGCGAAGTGGGAAGGGGCTCGGGTTGTGTTGCAGATCCTCATCTAGTGTTTTATTAAATTATGTCTCAGGGGCCCTTAGGGCAGAGGAAATAGAAGCTCGGCAGGTAAGGGCAAGTTCTACATTTGTTGACTGACAGAATAAATCTTCACTTCATAATAACATTTGTAATATTTGTTTTATACGGGTTTTTTATTTATAACAAGGCGGGCATTGGACACTAGAAGGTAATAAAGGACTAGTAATGTTTTAACAAAACGTTACACTATGTTTAATGTGCCCTATCAAGCTCTGTTTTGCTTTAATGGGCATGTCTACCCTTAAAGGGCATGTCCACCCTAAAAATTAACTTTGGGCCTAAGGTAGGTAGGATTATTATTGTCCCCATTCTGGCAGAGTAAGCTGGCTCCTCCCTCCATGCAGTCAATCAAGACATCACAACCAATGATTGACTGCAGTTTCACCTGCTGTCTCCTCTGCACATGCTCAAGCTAATAAAAAGCTCATTGAGCAGAGGGAGGAGGTGGATACCTTTGGCAGTAGGGAATAAAACATTATATATCTGGTTACAAATGCATGAAATAAACTGGTTAGGGTTGAAGGCAAATAACTGACATGTCAACAATTTTTTGCTTTAAATGTGTGCATGCCCTTTAAAAGGGAAGTTCGAAACAATCCACAATTAAAGATTTGTCTCGTTCCTTTTCTGGTAAAAAGCTCATTATGATTATGATAGTCATTTTACATGATTTACCTTTTCAAATTTCAATATAAAATGGGGTTTTAAAAAACAATCCAATGCGAAACTCTGCAGACTTTTATATAGCTATGGTGCGAGCTTCACTAGAAAATCAGTTATTGCAAAAATGTAAAAGCCTGTGCTGCCGTCTTACACCACTGATCCATGTCCCGATATAAGCAGGGCTAGGGCAGGCATGGGTGAAGTGTGGCAGTGCCCTCACATCCCTTCCTGTCTTCACCAAGCTGGGAAGTAGGTTAAAGCTGTCAAGCCTGTCATTCTAATGGTGGCCATTTTGCATCGGGCAGTTTAAAGCTTTTTGCCTGATGGTCAATCTAATTGTATGACCCGCAGATCATACAATTGAATTTATCTTGGATATTTATAGATGGAAAGCTATAAGTTATCCATGACAGAGTCTGTGCTGTCACCAATTATAGATTCTTTGGGGACTGCTTTATTTGCACATTTAATTCAACATTAAATTGACCTTTATATGCAAATGCCCAATATGATCTTAATATACCATTGAATTACAACAATCCCAATATAGTCTGGACGGACCCTTTTTGAATGATGCCACTAGGAGGATCATGAGAAAGAGAATCAGAGACCAATGATTGGGTTGATTTTAACAAGGAACATACATCATTCTATAAATCTAGCCAATCAGATCCATGCCATGTTAACAAAACCAAATATTATTTTTACTTTCCTTCAATTTTCCTTTATTTTTTTGTTAAAATGGAATGTGTAGTAAACAATTATGGATTTCATGGGGTTTTAAATTGCGTTTAATTTACATTTAACATGGGCCACTTGGCGCATAACACAAAGGGCATTTCGATTGGCTGTGAGTGTTTGTGACAAGGTAATTAGATTGGAAGGTCTTTGGGTCAGGGCCTGATGTAAACAGATATTGTGACTGTAAAGAGCTGTAAAGCGTGTTCAGTCCTATGGAATTGAAATACAATACGGTGTTTAAATACATTCTGGGCTTACAAAAATGCTTTGCTCGTTGAAATAACGAAAGATAAAACGCAAAATAATAATATATACAGTGTTCGCAAATGCACAGAAATATGATGTAAGTGATTTGAGTTTTGTTTTTATTGAATATTGTTGCATGTTGTATGTCAGTACTAGAGATGGAATCCAGGTCCGAATCGGAATTCCCGGATCAGAATTTCTGAACTTTTTGATTGCAGAACTTTCCGTATTTCCGGTAACGTTCGAAACTACGGAGCTACCTTCGACAGTTACGGAAAAAAATGAGGCTACTTTTGCTGTAAGAGTTTTTTTTCAGGGCACCGACAGATATTGCTTCTACCCGAGTGTATGAGACCCCTCGTATATTCCCCGTTTACTATTGCTGTTTTTACCGATTGATACAGAAAATATCTCTCTGGTTCTATTTTCCTTCTAACATCCCAATGAAACGTTCCCAGTTTTGAGGGCTAATTAGCGTTTATCTTACAATACAATGGCGCCTTCCACCCAGGAGGCATCAGTGAGATTACCAGGACAGCAAACACTTAGTGGTGACAATGTTACCACTACCCTAGTCAGGCTTCTGTTCCTGAAAGGCTCTTGAAATCCTCCAGGCCTGAACGTTGGATGCTCTGTATCTCTCATTACACTGTAGTTTACAATGGAGCTGTGTGCTCTGCAGACGTCCATATCTAAGTAAACCTTCACCCCCCTTCTGATATACAAGTGAATAACCTCTTAAACTCTCAAGAGCTCTGCAAGGCGCCTGAAAACCTGCCCTGATCCTCACCAGGATCCTTAACTCCTGTATAGCCATGGAACGGACACAAGACTTTCCCTTTATTCCCTTTATTAACTCTTTAAATGCCTCTATAGTTACCCTTGTTGGGTAAATTCCAAGCCAAATTTGGCTTTTCTTTGCTTTTCTCAAATAACTGGACATTATTATTATTTTTATTGTGGATTTATATAGCGCTAACATCTTCCATAGCGCTGTACAATTATATGGATACATTCACATCAGGCCCTGCCCTGAAGAGCTTACAATCTAAGCACATTTATTTCACACATACAACCTATCAGTATGTCTTTATGATTGTGGGGGAAACCGGAGTGCCCGGAGGAAACCCACGCAAGCACGGGGAGAACATACAAACTCCTTGCAGACGTGTCCAAGGGTGGAATTGAAATGACTACACACACTCCTATATACAGTTAAAAAACCTTTATTATCACTACCAGGATTCGCTTTTTTGCTTTAAAATCAATTAATAACTAAAGACCTAACAGCCAATGCTAGATGGCTATATTCAAATACAATGCATGATAACAATGGAAGCTAATAGATCACGGAGGTACACATAGGCAAAGTGCGATGTATATAATAGGTAAAAAGCATAGCTACCAGCTCCCGTATAAGAGTAAATAGTAAAAAAGTCATGCATAGGCTGTAGTATGGGCCGTGAGCAGACGCGTTCCCCCCCCCCCCCCCATGGGGGCTTCCTTATGTGCCCAGCAAAAAGCAAGAGACCAAAAGCAAGGGGCATATGTAGCTAGTGCTGGGTATTAATGTTATATCAAGGGTGGAATCGAACTCAGTGCTAACCACTGAGCCACCGTGCTCAGGGGGTTAGCTAATGCCTGTTACATTAACGGGTGTTAGAAAAGAATCTTGCACAAGCGTCCGCCCATTCAATGCATGTGCAGAGTCTCGCACAAGTGTCCGCCCCATTCTGCGCACGTAGTCTTGCACAAGGCAGCAGCATCAGGGGACACATACGGAGGCACGGACACAGCAAGTAAGCATTTTATTATATAGATCTTGACGTAAATCTTAAAAATAAACATTGACTCACCAATCCAAAGAAAATACCCAGTAAGCACCTTTTTATTTTTCTGGGTTTGGATACGGGATCATGTTATTACTAAGACAGAGAAATATTCGTCGAGGCTGCAAAACGAACAGAAAGGATTATTTCTGAAAGACTCCGAATAACCAAACACATGAGATGCAGTCAGGGAATTCTGGGCAACGCTTCCTATTTCCCTTTATGTGTTACATTTCCCATAGGCCTGGTCATAGATTTATTGTAACAGTGCCCAGTCCGCTGCATTAGCCTTGGTTCAGCTTTAATCATCCCCGAATGTAATATTCACTGTCTAACAGTTACGGTTAGGATGGGGGGACAAAGCCAAGAACATAACTATTAGTTTTGGTTCCAGGTGGGTGTCTGGCCTACCAAGGGGGTTTTATATTTATCATAAATGGATTTTGAGAAAACTAAGCAGTTTTATATATTAACTAAATGTCAGAAAGACTTGCATCCTCCATTACCTTTAAAGGGTATTTCCACTGCCAAGTCAGTTTGGGTTTTTCAGTTTAATTGAAGAACGGTAAAGGAGTTACACCTTACCTCCCATTCTTCAATTAAACGATCAGGACCCAGGAACGAAGGGAGGGAATGTACCCAGTATTTCGCTACTACGCTGTTCTTCTGACAGGTCACGAATGGAGCTTGCTCCGTATGCACATATGCAGTGCAAGCTCTGCCGGGAGAACAGTGTATAAGAACCGTATTGTTGTGTGAAAATATTGTTTTGTAATTGGTTCAAATTATAATTTCCTGAACAATTGCCTTATGGAGAGGGACCAATCAGAATAAAGGACATTGGCAGACTCCAATACACAGGCTTGATTTTACATCTGAAATAATTGATCCAGGTTGAACAGACATTTATCTAGTGGTAAGTGTATGTAAACCAGACATATAGGTTTTCTCTATTATAGCTTGCTGTTAAATTAAGCTACATAGCTAAATGGTCCCAGGGCATCATTAACTACAAGTGGGGGGTTTTCTAGAAAAGGTGATACGTTCTCTTTAAATTATATAACAGGCAGCTATATAGCTGCCGGGTATATTGTGCTCCCAAGTCCTACCCCAAGATACATGAATCTGTAACTTGCACTGATGAGATCTAACAAGATCGAAACATGTCATGTCTGCAGGTCATATGATTGGCAATTTACCATAGGCTGTATTGCATGTTAATAAGCCAGCGGTTCTGGACATATGCATTAGCCATAGGACATAAAGAAGAAATTTTGCATATTTCTGAACCTTACTCAGGGAAACTTGGGAGTGAGAAATTATTTCTTGTTTCTTAGATTTTGTGGGCAATGCTCTCATATACCATAAGATTGCAAGACACCTTCTGTTATAAGAAGGCTCTGCTCCCTCTTAAATTATATCCAGAGTGCAATACTGCCACCTAGTGTTCCTAAAGGAAAATGACAAACTTTTTTTTTTATTCGTGTTTATTAAACAGTTGGACATGGTATATAATTTACAGTATATTCATTCATTGACAAACATTTTAAATGCCAAGAAAGAAAATAAGTAAAATAAAAGCTGAACATTTTTTGCAAAAAACATTTGAAAAGAAGGTCAGGCATGATGGCAAATTTCAGCCAATCCCCAGGTCTTCATCTGGTCAATCGGTCAGTATTGATTAACATACCTCCCAACATTTTAAAATGCAAAAGAGCCCCCAATAGTAAAAAAATTAAACTATGGTCCAGCTCCCATAATTGGGGGGGAACATCACTTTACATGTTTCATACACACAGACCGAACAGTCTAAATTCCGTCCCAGCTACTTTAATGACCCCCCAATAGACGCACATTCTAGTGGTAGATTAATTCAGGTTCTTTGGACGTAATGTTCTCTGCCCTCCTTTCCCTAAGGATATAGAAACTGGTTAGAGAACACTGCTTACTGTAAATCATAGAGAGCTAATTAGCTACTTCCCGACAAGGTGTTTATTAAAACCAATAGGGGCTTTGTGAAATATCGCTGCTAATCCTTTTATTTTGTAGTTGATTTTTTTTCCTTCTTGCTTTTAGCAATGCAGGTTGTGACGGGAATGTTTCGCCTAATAATATGTCTTGATTATGTTCCGCTCCCTTGCAAGACTAATACAATCAAAGCAAATTAAAGGAACATTTAGTTTAGAAAAAAATACAAATGACGCACACTTCAAAAAAGTTTTTATTGGGATTCACTTGACTACATTTTACATGTTTGGGGGTTCATTCTCGTTTCTCAGGTGTACAAGCAATGTGAGCAGTTAATAAAAGGTTATTAATTAGCAACTAAAGGAGAACTATATATAGTATATACTGTACACATTTTATTTTTTTTTAAATGGTTAAAATGAAAAGTACCTGGGGCAGGGTGGTAGGATAGGTAATTCCTACCTCCTAATATCATTTCTGTGAAGAGCACCAGCATAAAGAAACTGTTTTTGTTTTTGCCAGGCTTCCTTAGTGCTTCAACATTATCTTTTATACAAGAAAGCCTAGGGCCCTAACATAGCAGCTGAAGACTGTACGTGTGTAGCTCCTCAACAAAACAATATTGGGAGGTATGAATAATTAATCCTAATAATTAAAAAGTTCATCTTTCCAGTTTAGTTGTCCTTTAACAAATCCCACCCTCTGTGGAGGTGTGTTTCTACAAACCTCTTCACCCAACATGCTCAATTCCAACTATATTAAAAAAAAATACAGATTCATGTATTATACATGGAACAAATTGTCCTAGTAGTAAACACAATAATAAAAAGGATTTATAAGTCCTTCAATAATCCAAGCCTTGTTGTCTCCATAAAGAAATGTTGGTGTGCAAAAAGTGATCAATGGTTATATGCTTGTGAAGGTTCTCATTCATCCAGGTCATGGTATATCTGTTGTATTCAATTAGATCAACTGGACTTGAAATGTAGTTCTTGAAGACGTTTCGCTAGTCATCCGACTGGCTTTCTCAATTCAGAATGACTTGTACAAGAATCTGTGGCAATTATGTACCCTGGAAAATCCCAATTAGCATATCACAGCCAGGTGTTAAGGGTGTGATTAGATAGTGGCTAAGAGGTGTTATAGGAACGCCCAGAGTAAGGTGTTAAAACAGCATTGTACATGGCAGACAGTTGGTGTCGAACCCCCCACCTCTATTTAGGCTTGGTTTCTTATTTTCACATAAATCCTCCTTAACACCTCTCTTGAACCAGTCACGTTCCTTCGCCAGTATGTTAACATTACAATCTTCAAAGGTATGTCCTTTATCCTTAAGATGCAGATACACGGCTGAGTCCTGACCCGAGGAATTGGCTCTTCTGTGCTGGGCCATACGTTGATGCAGTTGCTGTTTGGTCTCCCCACATACAAATCAGAGCATTCTTCACTGCACTGCACCGCATATATGATGTCGCTTTCTTGTGTTTTGGTATTGGGTCTTTTGGATGTACCAATTGCTGCCTCAGTGGTGTTGTTCGGTTTAAAGCAGACAGGGATACGATGTTTTTGAAAATTCTTCTTAATTTCTCAGAGACCCCTGCTACATATGGGATGACCATGTTCTTCCTCCTGTCTTGCTTTTCCCCTTCACTGTTGGTATTTGTGTTCTTTTCTTTCCTTCTACTTCTTTTGACAAAGGCCCAGTCTGGATATCCACAAGTTTTAAGGGCTCCTCTGAGATGTTTCATTTCTTTAGCCTTCGCCTCTGTGCTAGTGGGGATGTTCTCGGCTCTGTGTTGCGGTTCTGATGACACCCAGCTTGTGATCTAAAGGGTGGTGGGAGTCAAACATCAAATACTGATCTGTGTGTGTGTGGTTTTCTGTAAACCTCTACTTCCAGTTTACCATTTTCCTTAACTTCTACACAAGCAGTCCAAGAAAGCCAGTTTGTTGTTTTGTACCTCTTCCCTGTGAATTTAATGTTTTGGTCCATCGCATTAATGTGTTCTGTGAAAGCTTGTACTTCCTTCTGGTGGATTTTAACCCAGGTGTCATCAACATATCTGAACCAGTGGCTGGGTGCTATGCCCTTAAAGGTATTAAGCGCCTGTGTTAGAAACACAGGCGCTTGAGGATGTGCGTTTAGCTCTGCAAGCACAGTAAAAGTTCCAGTCTATGGCCTCTATAAAAATCGGCCTGAAATCCGGTATCAATAAAAGAGTCAATATGTGTGCACACACGGGGAAATACCGGCGTGATAAAGATAACAACGCGTATACGTCACTGCTCCCTGGGGATAGCACAGAAAATTCAGAGAATATCCTGGCGTGTACCCGGTCCCCCGGACAATATAATCAATGGCTGTCCGTGGCCTTAACTCTTGGGATCTGTGTCACAGGTTAATGAGCAGCAAACTCTTGATCTGCCGAATACTTTTACCCCTTGAGCGTTGTATACAGTTCACGTCACCATCAACGTCACCACAACGCATTTCGCTCATTGGAGCTTCCTCAGGCAGGCTGAATCTTTTTATAGATAGTCAGGGAGATTCGATAAAAGTTTTTAGCGTTTAAAATGGTGCTAATTTTGCCCCAACCAATCAAATCTTATTTAACATTTGAAAGCTAAAATCTGATTGGTTGGGGCAAAATTAGCACCATTTAAAACCAGAAGAACTTTTATTGAATAACCCTGATAGTTCTGTGTTATAGAATCTGCTAGGGAATTTCACTCATATTGGGTTGTCTTTTATTGATATTCGTGCATGGATATTTTACGTTTTCGTAGCTGGCCAGCTATAAGAGATACTTTACAGAATAAATGTTTTATTTTATATATATGTTGTTGAGTACATTTTGACTTTTTATTTCAAGATTCTGTATACCTACATGGGTTGCACTTTATTTTTTTTTAGGCTATTCCTCAGGTGGGAGAAATCTGTAAAGTGGAGATTGTTCTTTTGGTTAGCTAGTGATATGAAATGTGTTTACGGCACCATCATCTTTCTATGCAGAGAAAGAGTCTTGGTTTGTGTGTACGGCGTTGCCAAACCAAATAGAGATACCGTTCTTCATGGCACTTTCAAAGGAGGGAAAATTGTTGACATAAAGACCTTAGCAACTCTAAAAAGCAACAGAGCGAACAATTATTAGGAATCTGCAGTGCACTGATTTTTGGTGTAAGGTGCCACCGACCTAACCAGTAACAGGGAGACAAAAAAAAGTCTAGAAAACATCCCAATGTATTCAAGAGAAGTTTGTATTTACATAGAGGCAACCTGCAGCTTTCTACCTGTAGCTGGACTTTAATTCCAGATCCCTGTAACCCCCATAAGCCAAGCCTAAGTTACATTATTTTCCTATGGTAAATTGTGTGTAGGAACTGCCAGGTACAATAATAACTATTTACTATCCTGCCAAAAACATGGCGGTAACTCTGGATGATTCACTGCCGTGACTGCCAATTGTACATTGACTGTTCCAATCATTTATCCTCCTAAACAAACAGTCTCTTAACTTGCTGTCTCCACTTTAGCCACAATGTTTGGGCCACAAACCATTTCTTTTTATGGTGTTGCCGAGCTTTACGGAGAGTGTAAAGGGGAAGTTGAAATCAGATCATTTAAAAGTGGAATTTTAAAACTATTATGGATTTTAAAAACAAAAAAAATTTACAGGGTTATTCAATAAAAGTTTTTATCGTTAAAAATGATGCTAATTTTGCTCCTACCAATCAGATGTTAGCTTTCAAATGTTAAATATGATCTGAATGGTTGGGGCAAAATTAGCACCATTTTTAACGATAACAACTTTTATTGAATCTCCCTGTTTGTTTCTTTATATATTAGTATAGTATAGTATAGTATAGTATAGTATTTGAGGTTGAATAGAGACATATGTCCATCCAGTCCAACCCTCCAATCTAGCAATAATATCCTTATCTCCTGCCTAACTGTTGATCTAGAGGAAGGCAAAAAAACCTCCACCAAATTTATGAAGGGAAAAAAAATTGTTTCCTGACTCCAAGTGGCAATTGGAAATTTCCCCGGATCAACTCTACTTTATGCATCAATACCAGTTACTTGTAACATTCCTTGTTTGCAGAAACTCATCCAGCTTTTTTTTTTAAACTGACCAATGAACCTGCCATAACAACGTCCACTGAAAGACAGTTCCATAGTGTTACCATTCTCACTGTGAAAAACCCTTTCCGAACCTTTTTTCTTCTAGTCTTAAAGGGTGTCCACGTGTCCTCTGACATGTTCTATTGGTGAACAATGCCCCAGATAGTTTATTGTATGGCCGTTAATGTATTTATACACAGTAATCATATACCCACGCAAGCGCCTTTTATCCAGCGTACATAATTGTAACTTTTCCCATGTCTCTTCATATTCAAACTCCCACAATCCCCTTTTTAATTTAGTTGCCCTTCTCTGAACCCTTTCCATTTCAAAGATGTCCTTTTTGTACACCGGATTCCAAAATTGCACTGCATATTCCAATTGAGGCCTTACCAATGCTTTGTAGAGAGGGAGAATTACATTTTCCTCCCTTGAATCCATACCTCTCTTTATACAAGACAATACCATGCTGACTCTGGCTGTTGCCGCCTGGCACTGCTTGCTATCTTTAAGTTTGTTATCCACCAAAACTCCAAGATCCCTTTCCAACAGGGATTCACTTAACACAGAGCCATTTATAGTATAAGCAGCACAAGGATTTTTAAGTCCAAAATGCATAACCTTACATTTCTCAACATTTAGCAGCCCAAAATGACAATCTATTTAGATCCACCTGCAACAATTGCACATCCTCTGAAGTGTTTAATGGTCAACAAAGTTTTGTGTCTTCAGCAAACACAGAAACCTTGCTGACAATACCCACTTCCAAATCATTAATAAATAGATTAAATAGAAGCAGCCCCAACACAGAACCCTGTGGCCCCCACTTAGCACTTTAGTCCATAATGATTAAACCCCATTTACAACTACTCTCTGCATCCTATTCATTAACCAATATTCTATCCATGTACAAATGTGACTCCCCAGACCAACAGACCTTAGCTTATACATTAGTCGCCTATGGGGGACTGTAACAAAAGCATTTGCAAAATCCAAGTAAACTACATCTACTGCTATGCCAGAGTCTAAATTTCTACTTACTTCCTTATAAAAGCCAAGCAAGTTAGTTTGACAAGATCTAGTCCTCCTAAATCCATGCTGGTTACTACTTATAATGTCAGTCCTTGAAACATACTCTAGAACATGCTCCCTTATTAAACTTTCCAGGATCTTCCCCACCACTGAAGTTAAACTTACAGGCCTGTAATTACCCGGCTGTGAACGACTACCCTTTTTGAATATTGGAATAACATCAGCCTTTTTCCAATCCAGAGGCACACCACAGGACATGAGGGAATCCGCATAAATAAGAAACAATGGCCTAGATAAAACTGAACTTAGCTCCTTAAGTACCCGAGGATGTATTTTATCCGGTCCAGGAGATTTATTAATATTAACCTTCATTAGTTCTTTCTGTACCATATCCTCGGTTAACCAAAGTGAACTTGAATCTTTTATACCTTTATTGCTACTGCTTGTGAAGGTTCTCATTCATCCAGGTCATGGTATATCTGTTGTATTCAATTAGATCAACTGGACTTGAAATGTAGTTCTCGAAGACGTTTCGCTAGTCATCCGACTGGCTTTCTCAATTCAGAATGACTTGTACAAGAATCTGTGGCAATTATGTAAGGAAGAACATGGTCATCCCATATGTAGCAGGGGTCTCCGAGAAATTAAGAAGAATTTTCAAAAAACATCGTATCCCTGTCTGCTTTAAACCGAACAACACACTGAGGCAGCAATTGGTACATCCGAAAACCCAATACCTAAACACAAGAAAAGCGACATCATATATGCAGGTGCAGTGCAGTATGTCTCTGATTTGTATGTGGGGAGCCAAACAGCAACTGCATCAACGTTGGCCCAGCACAGAAGAGCCAATTCCTCGGGTCAGGACCTCAGCCGTTGTATCTGCATCTTAGGATAAAGGACATACCTTTGAAGATTGTAATGTTAACATACTGGCGAAGGAACGTGACTGGTTCAAGAGAGTGGTTAAGGAGCCATTTATGTGAAATAAAGAAACCAAGCCTAATAGAGGTGGGGGGGTTCGACACCAACTGTCTGCCATGTACAATGCTGTTTTAACACCTTACTCTGGGCGTTCCTATAACAACTCTTAGCCACTATCTAATCACGCCCTTAACACCTGGCTGTGATATGCTAATTGGGATTTTCCAGGGTACATAATTGCCACAGATTCTTGTACAAGTCATTCTGAATTGAGAAAGCCAGTCGGATGACTAGCGAAACGTCTTCAAGAACTAAACTTCAAGTCCAGTTGATCTAATTGAATACAACTTTATTGCTACTATACTCTATGATATCTGTACTTGGATCTTCTATAGTGTATACAGAGGAAAAAAAATATTCAAGACATTTGCTTTATCGCCATCCTCCGTAACTAACTTATCCCCATTAATTAATGGTGCCACATTCTCAGTCCTCATCTTCTTACTATTAATATACATTAAAAAAAAATGTAGGTTTAGTGATGCTTTGTTCACAAAGGGTATGTCCACCCTTAAAAAAAATATTTCACCAAAGATTCCCCCTGTCCCCCCAGCCCCAACCGCAATGTTAGTATTATTAGAAAATGCCCCAAACTTTACTTACCTTCCCTCTAGCCTCTGCCGCGCTGCCAGGCCCTCTGCTTGCGAGTAAATGGAAGCAGAGGGGTGGGACCGGAAGTCGCGTCTTTGATTGGCTGAGAGGCAGCCAATCACGGACGCGGCTGCTGAGAATTCAGTGCGGCGGAGGCAAGAGGGAAGGTAAGTAATGTTACGGGCATTTTCTTATAATACTAACATAGCGATTGGGGCTGGGGGGACAGGGGGAATCTTTGGTGAAAATGGTTTTACACTTGGGGGAGGGAATGCTAATCGGGAGGGAGGGGGAGAAGGGCTGCAGTACGCATGCCAAACTTCTCCCGGAGGCCAGGTAGGGGGCAGAGTCCTATATGGACTCTGCTATCCTCCTGGTGGGCAGTTTTTGGGACTTTGGGGGGGGGGGGGGGCTACAGGGGAACCTTTGGGGGGCGGGGGGGGGGGGAAGGGATAAAACCCCACTACAGGAGGGGGCCAGTAGTGGGGGGGATTATAGTTTTGGGGGTGGACATGCCCTTTAAAGGTTTTAAATGCCTTTTTCTTCCTTTCCATTAGCCTCTTTACATCAGAATTCAGCCACATGGGCGCGGATTTATTTTTTTTACATTTATTTCCCAAGGGTATAAATTTATATGTGAAATGGCTTAAAATCCCCTTCAACACAGTCCACTTCTGTTCAGTACCTTTACCTGATAATACGTTATCCCAGTTGACATTCTGAAGAGCTGCTTTTAACCTGGGAAAATTTGCCTTCCCGAAACTAAAAGTCTCTGTTAACCCAGCGCACTTTTCCTTTCAATAACAAAGTCCAAATTCCACTATTTCAGGGTCACTATTCCCTAAGCCTCCAGTTACCTTTATATCTATAACGCGTTCCACACTGTTAGATATTACCAGATCCAACAGAGCTCCTTTTCTAGTAGGAACCTCAACCACCCATGAGAGAAAATTATCCTGCAGCAAATTCAGGAACTCATTGCCTTCTTCGGTGATGGCAGTTCCACTCCACCAATCAATGTCAAGGTAATTAAAGTCCCCCATAATGAGCACACTCCCCAAATTTGCAGCCCTTGCCAACTGCATATGAAATTGAGTCACCTCCTCTCTGCTAGCATTTGGCGGCTTATTGCAAACACCAATGACATTACACCCTTTCCTGTTGCCTAATTCCACCCATATTGCCTCCGCTATATCATCCATATCGCCAGTTATCTCTTCTTTTAAATTTGGCTTCAATTCTTTTTTAACATAAACATATACTCCTCCCTCTTTCCTTATTTCTCTGTCCTGCCTAAACAAGGCATATCCTTCTAAATTTACAGCCCAGTCATGAGAACTGTTCAACCTGTTCGATTCTGCTATACCTATTACATCATAGTTTTCATTCAACGCCATAATCTCCAATTCACCCATTTTGTCAGCCAGGCTTCTCGCATTTGCAGACGTACATTTTAGATTATGATCCTGTAATTTATTCGTACACTTTAATGCACATGCTTCCCTACCCCCTATGCTAACCCTACCCCTTTTCCACCCATCTACTTTCCTCCTGGGCTATCTATCCCAGTGAGACTGCTAATACCCTTCCCCCCAAACCTAGTTTAAAATCTCCTCCAACCCTCTAGCCATCTTCTCCCCTAAAACAGCTGCACCGTGAGGTGCAACCCCTCCCTATTAAAGAGCCTGTAGCAGACAGCAAAGTCTTCCTAGTTCCCACTGTATAATTTGT
Organism: Hymenochirus boettgeri; assembly: GCA_019447015.1. Taxonomy (NCBI): domain Eukaryota; kingdom Metazoa; phylum Chordata; class Amphibia; order Anura; family Pipidae; genus Hymenochirus; species Hymenochirus boettgeri. The sequence goes on from CM033475.1 coordinate 17,517,952, forward strand.
GTTCCGAATCTATTCGGTCCATTTTTTATCCGCGTGCGTGCACGACTTTTGGTCCGTGTCTGTCAGAATCGCACTTTAATAGTCTATGGGAACACGAAAAAAAAATGCAGACACGTGGACAAACTTATTTTTTGCATTTTCTTGCATTTTCTCCTGCATCTCCTGTTGATTTTCCAAAAACAGCGCATGCACGCAAACATACCGTAAACGCAGACACACATGGATAAATGCATAGAAAAACATATGTCTGTTAACCTGCAAATGTCCCGGAACGCCGAACAAAATGCATTGACCTAAACGCGTTCAAAACGGACAGCACAGCACAACGCACATAGTGGGACCTTTCCCTTAGTCACAATATATCACTTATATTAATATTTTATTAACCTCAAACATTCAAACTTCTTTTAAAAATGTTTACCTGAAAAATCCTAATCCCTCTGTTTGTCCACAGCTCCCAAATTTTGGCACAAAGCTTGTTCAGCCACGACAGCAAGACAGGCCCCTTAAAACAGGATTGTCCCATGTGGAACAGGACAGTTGGAAGGAACGCTGGTCAGTTTTCATATGCGTTATTTTCACATGATGGTCATTTTTGCTAGCGATTATCACTTAGTTACCGTAAACGTACGCTAGCAATTGTTAAAACATCACAAGGAAAGTAAATTTTTGATCCAATGGTAAAGTACTATCAGGGAGATTCAATAAAAGTTCTTATCGTTTAAAATGGTGCTAATTTTGCCCCAACCAATCAGATCTTATTTAACATTTGAAAGCTAACATCTAATTGGTTGGGGCAAAATTAGCACCATTTTTAACGATAAGAACTTTTATTGAATAACCCTATAAATTGGTTGTTATTTTGAGATACCAGTTATTTTACGTTAGAGTTCACTATTCGAAGATACCAGTCGTTATTCTACAGTACTGCGTAACGTACAGCCACCTTTTTTAATTGTTACACCCTGAAATAACAATAAAGCTTGTTAAAGCGTGCAGTATTGGGTGCGATACCATGATTTACTATGTCCCTATATATTGTATGGGGTTACTATATAGGAGGAGGTACTGAGCTTGTTACTGTGTATTGTAAAATGTAAGTGTGCTAGGCCACACTGTCGCGATTCTCATGCTCATCCTATCGTGTTTCGTTCCGTTAGCACGTAAGAAAATCATGGCAGTGAATTTCAATGTGTGTGGCCACACTGTCTGTGCTGCAATCCCTTTTCGGAGAGCATGCAATTGCCATTTTGTGTACGAAGCTGAAGTTACCAACTGAATTATGTGCCAGGGGTATGTACAAGTCTGTCTGCGGTGTTTTCTCAGTGGCCCAAAGCGGTTTACCTATTGCAATACACCAGTTTCTTATTCAAATCCGAATAAGAAACCAACTTCAGTCTGTGAATAAGAAACTAACTGAAAAAGAAACCAACTTTTTTGAATAAGAAACCAACTTCAGCTTCGTGTTTTGTGTGCAGTTTTCATACGCTCCAATACAGATTATTGCAATTCTCAGCGCATTTGCACATTAATATGTGAAACGCGCTGTATCATGATTGGACTTTTTCTGTACTCGACTGTCCATTGATAGTGTGACTGCAGCCTGTGTAGGCAGAGGCATCGCACTATATATGGAGGATATGTGGCATTATAAGGTCAGTGCAAAGATCATAAGTGTGTATGAGGCTTTAGATCCCAGTTGTACGATATTGGGATATCACATGATTGTCGGATCGCGATTGGACCATCGTCCCATAATTTCCCTGGTCCTCCAAACGGCAGTGGTTAACATTGGGTTAATCCCCTTCTTACTTGATTGACAGGCTGGTCCCTCCTACTTTTGATAAATCCCAGCCGGCTTTGTTGCTCGCTTGTCTTCAACACTGACAGGTGCTCCCCCTTCTACTCCCCGGCACAGGTCTCAGCCTCTCTTTCCTGTTGCCGCACCCGCACCTAAGTGCTCGCGCGAAGTGCGGAGCAGGGACCGGATCTAGAGCATGTGACCGCGTCGCGTCCATGACGTCACAACCCCGCGACCCGAATTTCGCGGGTAATCCAAATACCGGCATTCTACCGGCAGTCTCCCCTCCTGCTTCCTCTTGGCTGGCTGCATAGGAGTTGTGTGCTCTTACTGTCCCTGCTGGGTTTGTTGTGGTTTTACTGGGATCCTAACAGCAATCTCATTTGTCTTATTAGGTACCTCATCATGAGCTCCCACAAAAGGAGTTCGGATTCCAGGGGGTGAGCAATGTTTTTTAAGAGAGTGCATTTATTGTTAGCTTATTTTATTGTTTTATTTTTGTTTTTTTTTTCGTTTTTGTGTATCAATAGTTCATCCAGATACAGAGACGAAGGAGAACATGCCTACCACAAGGAGCGTAGATTCGAGTGTGCCATGTATGACAAGCCAGCTGATCATCACAAGAAACTTTGCAAAGACTGTGCTAATTTCAGAATCAACTCCTCACAAGAGAAATTGCTTTCCTCAGTACAAACTATGATGGATTCTTCACTTTCCAAGTTTTCAGAATCTATGATGATGCAAGTTTCGGCCATGTTAAACCGACATCCTTCATCCCCACATCAGGTTGAACCAAATCCAGCTTCAACTCTTGAACTAGGAGAAGTTATTGACAGAGAATCAGATGATGAAGATCTAAGCAATGATCTATCTCTCACTCATGAACCTTTCAGGTCTGATTAAAAGAATGAAGAAATCACTTCGAATTTCAGACCCCCCACCTCCTGAATATTCGGACCTCATGTTTACCAAGAAGGATCAAGACTCAGGCTCCTTTCATGTACACGAACAAATTAAAGAAATAATCAGGAAAGAATGGGAAAACCCAGACAAAAAGTTCTCTATTACCAAAAACTTCCTCAAAACATATCCTATTCACCCATCAGACTCAAGCCTTTGGGATGAATGTCCTAAAGTGGATACGGCAATCGTTAAAACCAATAGGAAAACGGCTCTCGCCACAGATGACACTACTGCCCTCAGGGACCCGATGGATAGAAAGGAAGATTCTCTCCTCAAAAGAACCTATCTACTTGCCGGACCTTCAATTTGGCCTTCTTTAGCAATCACAAGTTTTGCTAGAGCCAACAAAGTTTGGATATCTGAATTGGAAGAAGCCATAAACGGCACTCCAAGAAGCGAATTACTGCAGAACCTGTCAGATATCAAGCTCTCCAATGAATTTATGTCTGAGGCCTCTATGGATTCTATCAAATTATCTTCCAAAATCATGGGTTCCATGGTTGTGGCTAGGCGTGCATTGTGGATAAAACAATGGAGGGCCGATGCCCACTCTAAACAGAACCTGACAAGTATTCCATTTGAGGGCAACCTCCTTTTTGGACCCAAGTTAGAAGAACTCATTGAGAGAAATTCTAACAAGAAAAGTCTTCCCCAGACCAGAAGTTTCCGGGCCCCTGTTGCTCCCTCAGGTGCCACTCATCCATCCTTCAGAGATCAGAAGCAGTTCAAAAATTTCAAATCCCTTCCCCAAAGAGGATCCTGGAGGCCTTTTCAGCAACAGCCCTTTCATGGCAAATCAAATCCTTCTAAGTCGAGACCCTTATGAAGGTGCGAGAGCCCAAACCCCAAAAGTGGGAGGCAGACTCTCCCTTTTTCCAGAGGTCTGGGCTCACTCAACATTGGATTCCTGGGTCCTAAAGACAATCCGTCAAGGATACAAACTGGAGTTCAATTCCTACCCGACTATCAACAGATTCATCCAGTCAAAAATTCCCACATAGTATAGTATAGTATTTGAGGTTGAATAAAGACATACGTCCATCCAGTCCAACCCATCTAGCAATATCCTCATTTCCTGCCTAACTGTTGATCCAGAGGAAGGCAAAAAAACCCCACCAAATTTATGAAGGGGGAAAAAATTCCTTCCTGACCCCAAGTGGCAATCGGAAATTTCCCTGGATAACTCTACTTTATGTATCAATACCAGTAACTTGCAACATTCCTTGTTTGCAGAAACTCATCCAGCTTTTTTTTGAAACTGAACATGAACACTGCCATAACAACGTCCACTGGAAGACAGTTCCATAGCTTTACCGTTCTCACAGGGAAACCCTTTCCCAACTCTACTTTATGTATCAATCCAGTAACTTGTAACATTCCTTGTTTTAGAAACTCATCCGCTTTTTATTAAACTGACCAATGAACCTGCCATTACAACGTCCACTGGAAGACAGTTCCATAGCCTTACCGTTCTCACATGAAAAACCCTTTCCGAGCTTGAAGCCTAAACCTTTTTCTTCAAGTCTTAAGGGATGTACTCGTGTCCTTTGACATGTTCTATTGGTGAAACATGCCCCAGATAGTTATTGTATGGCCCGTTAATGTATTTATACACAGTAATCATATCCCCACGCAAGCGCCTTTTCTCCAGGTACATAATTGTAACTTTTCAGTCTCTCTTCATATTCAAGCTCCCCCAATCCCTCATTAATTTAGTTGCCCTTCTCTGAACCCTTTCCATTTCAAAGATGTCCTTTTTGTACACAGGATTCCAAAATTGCACTGCATATTCCAAATGAGGCCTTACCAATGCTTTGTAAAGAGGGGGAATTACATTTTCCTCCCTTGAATCCATACTCTCTTTATACAAGACAATACATAGCTGGCTCTGGTCGTTGCCGCCTGGCACTGCTTGCTACCTTTAAGTTTGTTATCCACCAAAACTCCAAGATCCTTTCCAACAGGGATTCACTTAACACAGAGCCATTTATAGTATAAGTAGCACAAGTATTTTTAAGTCCAAATGCATCACCTTACATTTATCAACATTGAATTATCATGCCACTTAGCAGCCCAATGTGATAATCTATCTAGATCCCTTGCAACGATTGCACATCCTCTAAAGTTTTTAATGGTCGACAAAGTTTGTGTGTTCAGCAAAACACAGAAACCTGCTGACAATACCACTTCAAATCATTAATAAATAGATTAAATAGAAGCGGCCCCAACACGAACCCGTGCACCCACTTAGCACTTTAGTCCATAATGATGAAGCCCATTAACAACTACTCTCTGCATCCTATTCTTTAACCATTTCTATCCATGTACAAATGTGACATCCCCAGACCAACAGACCTTAGATTATTATTAGTCGCTATGGGGGACTGTATCAAAAGCCTTTGTAAAATCCAAGTAAACTCACATCTACTTCATACCAGAGTCTACATTTCTACTTACTTCCTCATAAAAGCCAAGCAAGTTAGTTTGACAAGATCTATTCCTCCTAATCCATGCTGGTTACTACTTATAATGTCAGTCCTTGAAACATACTCTAGAACATGTTCCCTTATTAAAAATTTCCAGGATCTTCCCCACCACTGAAGTTAAACTTACAGGCCTGTAATTACCCGGCTGTGAACGACTACCCTTTTTGAATATTGGAATAACATCAGCCTTTTTCCAATCAGAGGCACACCACCGGACATGAGGGAATCAGCAAAAGAAACAATGGCCTAGATAAAACTGAACTTAGCTCCTTAAGTACCCGAGGATGTATTTTATCCGGTCCAGGAGATTTACTAATATTAACCTTATTTAGTTCTATCTTACCATATCCGGTGTAACCAAAGTGAACTTGATAATTGTATACCTTATTGCTACTATACTCTATGATATCTGTACTTGGATCTTCTATAGTGTTACAGAGGAAAAAAATTATTCAAGACATTTGCTTTATCGCCCTCTCCGTAACTAACTTATCCCCATTAATTAATGTGCCACATTCTCAGTCCTCATCTTCTTACTATTAAAGGGATGTCCACCCTAAAATTGAACTTTTATATAAGGTCCCCCCTGGGCTCCCAGCCCCACCGCTATATTTTTTTTTTTAGAAAGCCCCCCAACTCTACTTACCTCCCCTCTTCTCCGCCGCGCTCCCGGCCCTCTGCTTGCAGGAAATGCAAGCAGAGGGGCGGGGACCGGCAGCCGCGTCTGTGATTGGCTGGCGGCAGCCAATCACAGACGCGGCTGCCGGCAGCTCACTTCGCCGGAGGAAAGGAGGGTAAGTAAGAGTTTGGGGAGCTTTCTAAAAATAAAAAATATGCGGTTGGGGCTGGGAGACATGGGGGGGAATAGTGTATAAAAGGGTTTTATGCTAGGGGGAGGGATAGCAGAACGGGAGGGAGAGGAGGGGGGAGAAGGGCTGCAGTACACATGGCAAAAATCTACCTGAGGCCAGCTAGAGCAGTGTCCTATATGGACCTGCTAGCCTCCTGGTGGGCAGTTTTTGGGACTTGGGGGGGGGACTACAGGAGAACCCTATGGAGCTGGGATGTGGGTAAGGATTAAACTACATACATGATGGGCCAGTAGTGGGGGGGGATTATGTTGGGGGTGGAATGCCCTTTAATATACTTAAAAAAAATGTTTTGGCTTAGTGATGCCTTCTTCAGCTATCCTAACTCATTATAATTTAGCTAGTTTGATTGCTTTCTTACACTCCTTATTACAGTTTTTATACTCCTAAAGGCCCTTTCGTTCCCTCGGCCAAGGTTTTAAATGCCTTTTCTTCCTTACCATTTGCCTCTTTACATCAGAATTCAGCCACATGGGCGCGGATTTATTTTTTTACATTTATTTCCCAAGGGTATAAATTTAGATGTGAACTGGCTTAAAATCCCCTTGAACACAGTCCACTTCTGTTCAGTACCTTTACCTGATAATACATTATCCCAGTTGACATTCTGAAGAGCTGCTTTAACCTGGGAAAATTTGCTTTCCTGAAATTAAATCTAATCAAAACAAGACTTTATTCAAGTACTTCTACTTCTTGTGGGAAAAAACATCATCGAGGAAGTTCCAGCCCCAGAAATGGGATTTGGAATCTACTCCCCGATTTCCTAAAAAGGAAAAAAACGGGGAATTCCGGCAATACTAAACTTAAAATACCTGAACCAGTTCCTCAACATCCGCAGATTCAAAATGGAATCCCTCAAATCAGTTACCATCCAACTTCAACAGGACGATTGGTTGGCCAAGATAGACATAAAAAGATGCCTATCTCCACATCCCCATTCACCAAACAAACAGGAAATTCTTAAGATTTCACATCATGGGAAGTCATCAATACAGATGCCTACCCTTTGGACTGGCCACTGCTCCACGAGTCTTTACCAAAGTCCTGATCCCTATCATAGCCCACCTCAGATCACAGGGCCTTCAGATATTCACCTATCTAGACGACATATTGATCAAAGCTCAGGACTCAACCACTCTCCAAAATCATATTCAGACAACCCTAACCTGTCTACAAATCCATGGGTGGATCATCAATTGGGAGAAGTCCAGTCTAATTCCATCAAATCATATTCAATTCCTGGGAAACAGCATCAATTCACAAACAATGACGGTATCTCTTCCTCTGGAACGTCGACTGGACATCATCAAGTCAGTCAAGAACTTCCTGTCTCACCCAGCATCCACTGCATGGTTCTGCCAACACATTCTGGGGAAACTCATATCCACTCTAGAGTCTGTTCGATGGGCCATGAACCACATCAGAACATTCCAAATATCATATTTGAACCAATTTCACTCAAAAAATCAAAATCAACTAATCCTCCTAACCTCAGAGGTCAAGAGAGAATTGAAATGGTGGACAAAGAAAGAGAATTTTCTTCCCATTTCCTTAGCAATCAGACATTGGATCTCTGTCACCACAGACGCCAGCCCTTCGGGTTGGGGTGCGACTTTTGGGAAACATGTGGCTCAGGGGAAGTGGAGCAAAAAATTGAAATTGGCACCAAAGAACCACAGAGAAATGATGGCAGTACTTCTAGCCCTCAACACATTTCAACTTCTAATGACAGGGAAATCCATCATGGTACGATCCGACAATATTACAGTAGTGGCTTACATCAGAAAGAAAGGTGGCACACTCAGTCCAACAATGTGGAACATGACCAAACAAATTCTAACTTGGGCGGAGCTTCACCTCCAAGATTTCTCAGCATCTCATATTCCAGGAGCAAACAACATGAAAGCAGATTATCTCAGCAGGAACACTCTCCTCCCGGGAGAATGGTGCCTCAATCCCCAAGTATTCCAATCAATATGCGATACTTGGGGGACTCCACACTTCGACCTTATGGCCAACAGAAGGAATGCTCAACTGGAGAAATTCATATCCAGGTTACCAGACAGCCAGGCAATAGCCACGGACGCTTTATCAGTTCCCTGGAGTCATCAGATGTCCTACATCTTTCCCCCTATTCCTCTCATCCCCAGAGTTCTCAAGAAAATCAGGGACGAGAAAGCCAACGTTATTGTGATTCTCCCCTGGTGGCCTCGGAGACCAGGAACTAGGCAAAGGGGTTTTCTCCTCTCTCTACCTCAGTCGAAATTATAATAGAGTTTCTCCAAGATGGGCTCAACAAAAATCTTTCTCTATCATCCCTCAAATCACAGGTATCCGCTCTCTCAGCCTTAACAAACACGAGATGGGCCCTAGATCCGATGACCATCCGGTTCTTTCAAGGAGTTAAACATCTAAACAGATCAGATCAAAAGTACCTCCTTGGGATCTTCCCACAGTGCTACATGCCATTCAGGAACCACCCTTCGAACCCATATATTCCTGCTCCATCAAAGATCTAACCTTGAAAACCATTTTCTTGGTAGCCATAACTTCAGCCAGAAGAGTACCCGAAATCAAGGCCCTCAGAGCATCCCCACCATTCATATCATTTTTAAATGACAGTCATCCTCAGAACAGATCCATCCAGATCCTACCAAATGTAGTTACATCATTTCACATCAACGAAGATATCATCCTTCCAACCTTAATATCCCCAGAGGACTCCGAACTACCAGAAAATTCTCATCCGCTAGATGTAGGCAGATGCCTAAAAATCTACTTAGAAAGATCAGCCGATTTTAGAATAGCAGATTCTCTGTTTATTCTTCACACAGGCAACAAAAAAAAGGTCTTCAGCCTTCTTCATCCACAATCTCGGCATGGATTAAAACGTGTATCACGCAGGCATATACAACTATGGCAACAGCTCCACCTGATAAAGTAAAAGCACACTCAACCAGGTCAGTGGCAGCGTCTTGGGCCTTCTCTGCCCGAGCATCAGCAGAAGAAATCTGTAAAGCGGCCACCTGGACCTCCATGAGCACTTTTATCAAGCACTATAATTTAGATGTGTTCACTTCTTCTCAAGCAGATTTTGTTAAAAAAGTCCTATCTGCTTCTCGTTAAATAAATTTCTTTTTGTTAGCAACATATCACGTCTCCCTCCCTTTTTTCCATATGAAGCTTATAAAATCTCAATGTTAACCACTGCCGTTTGGAGGACCAGTGAAAACAGAACATTTTTACTTACTTGCAGTAATTTTCTTTTCCTGGTTCCGAGAAACGGCAGTGGTTCGTTCCCTCCCATTATATTTTTCAGACACATATTCGTACAGTCGGCAAAAGACAAGCGAGCAACAAAGCCGGCTGGGATTTATCAAAAGTAGGAGGGACCAGCCTGTCAATCAAGTAAGAAGGGGATTAACCCAATGTTAACCACTGCCATTTCTCTGAACCAGGAAAAGAAAATTACTGCAAGTAAGTAAAAATTTTCTGTTTTCTCCACCATGACATTTGAAACATCTGCGGATCGTACGATTGGATTGTAGCGTCTATTGGCAGGGATAGGCAACCAGTAGAGCTTCAGATGTTTTGAAAACTACAACTCCCAGCATTCTTCTGCAAGCACTCTTTAGTTAGGGAATTCTGGGAGTTGCAGTTTTCAAACATCTGGAGGTCTACTGGTTGCCTATGCCCCGTCTATGGCCACTAGTGGGTCGGATTGTCTCTACCGGTGTGTCCGTTCTATATCAGGCAGTTTTTCAATCAAAGCTGATCGGACCTAACGGGGAGGCAGCACGGACCCCATGGTTACTAACTGAACGCCGGCGTCTGAACGTTCGAACAAGAACAGTATGAATGGAACCAGTTAGAGTATATCTGTTGTATTCAATTAGATCAACTGGACTTGAAATGTAGTTCTTGAAGGACGTTTCGCTAGTCATCCGACTGGCTTTCTCAATTCAGAATGACTTGTACAGAATCAGTGGCAATTATGTACCCTGGAAAATCCCATTAGCATATCACAGAAGTGTTAGGGGGGGTGATTAGAAGTGGCTAGAGGTGTTATAGGAACGCCCAGAGTAAGGTGTTAAAACAGCATTGTACATGGCAGACAGTTGGTGTCGAACCCCCCCACCTCTATTTAGGCTTGGTTTCTTTATTTATTTAGAAATAAATAAACTTTAGGCTTATTTAGAAACCAAGCCTATAGAGGTGGGGGGTTCGACACCAACTGTCTGCCATGTACAATGCTGTTTTAACACCTTACTCTGGGCGTTTCCTATAACACCTCTTAGCACTATCTAATCACACCTTAACACCTGGCTGTGATATGCTAATTGGGATTTTCCAGGGTACATAATAGCCACAGATTCTGTGACAAGTCATTCTGAATTGAGAAAGACAGTCGGATGACTAGCGAAACGTCTCACAGAACTACATTTCAAGTCCAGTTGATCTATTGAATACAACAGATATACCATGACCTGGATGAGAGAAACCTTCACAAGCATAGAACCAGTAGAGCTTGTGATAGGCTGATTTATCTGTATACCCCGCCCACATGTGACGTTTAAACCCGCCCCCTACATCACCGCCAACTATCCGGGTGTTGGAGCTCTTTCAGCTCTGCCATAGGCTGCTCCGTGCTGTAGTCCCCGCCTTTTCCGTGATGTTTTATTCCTCCTCCAATCATTACAGACCGAGCTGTCAGTAGTCCCCGCCCTTTCCGTGACGTTCGATTTCCCCCTTCTCCAATCACAACAGACCAGGCTGCCTGCTACGGGATCGCGGAAGTTCCAATTCACAGCCAAGCGCAGTAACAGAGTGTGACCTGGGTCGTGAGTTAACATCAATCTGCCTTGGACACACATTTATGAATCCACCAAAAATGTGACATGTTTCGCTGTATACTACACATTACTCAATTCAGGGAACATACCTGCTTTATACACAGAAAAAAAACAGATAAAACGGTAAACCAGATGAATCACAGCTATCTCCTCCTGGTGCTTAGGTAGAATGGCTGTAAAATGGCTGAGCTCCGCCCCTTCACGTGACTGATCACATGTCTGAAATGCTCCGCCCCTCCTCTCAGCAACTGGGAACTAGCTTTCACCGTGTGACCTGCACCGGGGGTCGTAACAAGAACGGGCCAGTGGCCTTAAGGTACAGGGGGGTAGAGACCGTGCTATGATGGGGTAGAGGCGGAAGGGAATAGCGATGCCATGGGGACAGACAAGACAAGATGGCGGAAATCCAGGAAGTAACTAGAGGGAAATGGATAGGATATAGTATAGTGTGTAATTACCCGGTGTGTATAGCACAGCAGTGTATATAGATCTATATGGCTGTTATTACCCGGTGTGTATAGCACAGCAGTGTATATAGATCTATATGCGTTTATACCGGTGTGTATAGCACAGCAGTGTATATAGATCTATATGCCTGTTATTACCCGGTGTGTATAGCACAGCAGTGTATATAGATCTATATGTCTGTTATTACCCGGTGTGTATAGCACAGCAGTGTATATAGATCTATATGGCTGTTATTACCCGGTGTGTATAGCACAGCAGTGTATATAGATCTATATGCTGTTATTACCGTGTGTGATGCACAGCAGTGTATATAGATCTATATGCCTGTTATTACCCGGTGTGTATAGCACAGCAGTGTATATAGATCTATATGCTGTTATTAACCCGGTGTGTATAGCACAGCAGTGTATATAGATCTATATGCCTGTTATTACCCGGTGTGTATAGCACAGCAGTGTATATGATCTATATGCCTGTTATTACCCGGTGTGTATAGCACAGCAGTGTATATAGATCTATATGCCTGTTATTACCCGGTGTGTATAGCACAGCAGTGTATATAGATCTATATGCCTGTTATTACCGGTGTGTATAGCACAGCAGTGTATAGATCTATTATGCCTGTTATTACCCGGTGTGTATAGCACAGCATGTATATAGATCTATATGCCTGTTATTACCGGTGTGTATAGCACAGCAGTGTATAGATCATATTGCCTGTTATTACGGTGTGTATAGCACAGCATGTATATAGATCTATATGCCTGTTATTACCCGGTGTGTATAGCACAGCAGTGTATAGATCTATATGCCTGTTATTACCCGGTGTGATAGCCAGCAGTGTATATAGTCTATATGCCTGTTTACCCAGTGTTGTAAGCACAGCCAGTGTATATAAATCTATATGCCTGTAATTACTCGGTGTGTATGTATATAGATCTATATGCCTGTTATTACCCGGTGTGTATAGCACAGCAGTGTATATAGATCTATATGCCTGTTATTACCCGGTGTGTATAGCACAGCAGTGTATATAAATCTATATGCCTGTAATTACTCGGTGTGTATGTATATAGATCTATATGCCTGTTATTACCCGGTGTGTATAGCACAGCAGTGTATATAGATCTATATGCCTGTTATTACCCAGTGTGTGTGTATATATGGTATATAATCTATATGCCTGTTATTACCCGGTGTGTATAGCACAGCAGTGTATATAGATCTATATGCCTGTAATTACTCGGTGTGTTATGTTATAGATCTATATGCCTGTTTTACCCGTTGGTATAGCACAGCAGTGTATTAGATCTATAGTCTGTTATTACCCGTGTGTAAGCACAGCAGTGTATATAGATCTATATGTCGTTTTACCCGTGTGTATGCACAGCAGTGTATATAGATCTATATGTCTGTTATTACCCGGTGTGTATAGCACAGCAGTGTATATAGATCTATATGTCTGTTATTACCCGGTGTGTATAGCACAGCAGTGTATATAGATCTATATGCCTGTTATTACCCAGTGTGTATAGCACAGCAGTATATATAGATCTATATGTCTGTTATTACCCAGTGTGTGTGTATATATGGTATATAGGAAACTGAGATCCAAAAATGTCTTTAGGTAAATTGACAGGAATTGCTTTTCTGAATATTTTTGCAACTTATTAATACTTCATTATTTTTCTTACATAGCTTTTACGATATTTACATTTTTATGTGTGATATGGTAGCAGCATCACCAGATCCCCTGCACTTCCTGCTCTGAACCCATGTGACAGTCTCTCCTCCCTGTGTCTCCTACTCCTTGTTGGCCCCCATGGCCCTTCCCTTGAAACCCCCTGTGCCTCCTCCTTTAGTCACTGTAACTCTATCTCTTCCAGTTTTTTTCTGCTTTCTCCTGCACTGATCATGTGTCAACCGCAGATTAGAAGGAGGAACTAGTATTTGTCACCGCAGATTCAGAACCTCCTACCCACTAACTTTCTGATCAGTGATTTCTTCATACCTTGTGCTGCGCAGCACATAGAGAGGTGGTTGACGGCTCATTTTTAGGAACCTGGCTTTTCATTTAAAATCAACTTGTTTAGTGCCCACAGTTCCCCTTTAAAAGAAGCTTAAAGAACAGGTTGCTGATTATTTAAGGGCTTACCTGTCCTTTAATTTTGTAAATAGGGTTACCACTTCATTGTAAACCAAACACTTATTGAATGTACACACTGCAAAGCGAAGTATCTGTTCATCAAATGCATGCGTTGTGGCTGTGCTGAAATCTATGCAGCCTGCATCATGCTTGTAGCAGGGGCAGGCAATGATTAGCTGTTGGAGGGTTAGTAGAGATATGCTTGGAGTTGTCATTTTAAAACATCTAAAGGGCTATTAATGTATACACAAACTGACAGCCTATCAGCGTGCTGATTTTATACGTTTCCGGTTTCAATGGAGATACCTGTCAAATAATCAAACTGCAAAACCCAAAAGCAAATCTATTTGGCATTTGTCACACATTCAATTGGTGCTTGTGCCTGTCTGCCTCTGGGATATTTTAGTACATCCTTGTTGATTCCAGATTTGTAAAACATGTGTTATCAGACTAACAGGAATGTTTAAGGTAACGCATCAAATGTTTGTTTTTTTTTAATCTGAGGAACCACCTGCCAATGTTCTAGGCTACAATAATTATAAACAAAGTCTGCTTTGTGGATCAAACCAACATTTATTAAAGGGCATGTCCACCCCCAAAACTATAATTTCCCCCACTACTGGCCCCACTAGTGTATAAAAATCCTTAGCTTGCCTATCTGCTCCAAGCGGTTCTCCTGTAATGCCCCCCCAAAGTCCAGAAAACTGACCACCAGGGAAATTGTTTCCACCTCTGAGCTGTCCTCTCAGAGGTTTTTGGCTTGCTCAGAGCAGCCCTTCACTCCCTCTCTCTCGTTTTGCTCTTCCTCCCCCTAGTGTAAAAACCCTTTGCCAAATAGTAAGGATAGTTCCCCCAGCCCCAACCGCTATAATATATTTTTCAGAAAGTCCCCCGAACTCTACTTACCTTCCCTCTCTCCTCCGGCATTCTGAACTGCCGGCAGCCGCGTCTGTGATTGGCTGCCTCTCAGCCAATCACAGATGGAGCTGCCGGTCCGGCCCCCTGCTTGCAGTTCCATGCAAGCAGAAGGCCGTGCAGTGCGGTGGAGGATAGAGGGAAGGTAAGTAAAGATCGGGGGACTTTCTAAAAAATATATTCTAGCGGTTGGAAATAGGGGTGCACATGCCCTTTAAGACAGAATAGTCCATCTGTAGTGTAGTGCATCTCTGTTGCATCTATGAGTTAAATTAGCATTTGACAGACAAAAAAAACTCTTCAAACTAGTGATGCATAAAGCATGTTCTCTTTCTGCATTGGTATAGATCTGTATCTTGTGTGTATATATGTATATTCAAATATGTTATATATAAAGTATTGCTGGGGAGAAAAAAATAGCAATAATTTACCATTCGTGTGCTTGTTTGTATTTATCGAAGTAATGGTGACTTAATTTTCGCTGGTCGCATGCTGAATCGCACGTCTGTACTTGGCTTTAGAGGTAAGAGATGCTACAATCTGTTAGGATACAGCAGTCTGCAAGTTATAGACGTACTGTATTATTATTATTGTGGATTTATATAGCGCCAACATCTTCCGTAGCGCTTTACAATTACATGGATACATTCACTTCAGGCCCTGCCCCGTAGAGCTTACAATCTAAGCACATTTATTTGACACATACAGACCTATCAGTATGTCTTTAGGATTGTGGAGGAAACCCACGCAACCAAGGGGGGAATTGAACTCAGGACTTCAGCGTTGCAAGGCATCAGTGCTAACCACTGAGCCACCGTGCTGTATTTGATTAACACACTAAAGATGCCCCCATTATGCAACTAATTTGGTAACACTATAAAAATTCCATTGAGAATAAGCCCCACGTTTTTCATCATTGCAGGAGTATCTCCGGGAAAAGATGCTTCAGTTCTTTCTGGATTTTATACATTTGATGTCTGGTAAAGTCCACACTGGTTGACGACAGGAGAACTGCATCCCATTCACTTACAAGCTATTTCTCACTGGAAAAATGGTGGCTCCTTTGGTGTTAACGGTGCTGGTGGGCGTGACAATCAGAGCTATTCTCTTTCGCTCTAGTCTGGCTGAGTTCATTTCAGAGCGGGTGGAGGTGGTGTCACCACTAAACTCATGGAAGAGAGGTGAGTGGAAACAAAGCAGGACCGGCTACCACTGTAGGAATAGAGATTAGGGAGTTGGGAGGGGGTGCTAGGGAATGTGCTAGTGTTGGGGTAGGCATGGCTGTGAATATATTTTTGCATAGAATAAGGTATTGGTTTTCCCATTCTAAAGTCTGGATTAGATGTGAATGCTGCATGTAGAAGAAGGCAGAATCCTATCACTGTGCGCACTGGGTTATTGGATATAATAATAGGCAGAGGTAATGAAGGCAGAGGAGCAATATTCTCTGCACCAAGACTATTTCTAAGTCTGTTTCCAACCTTGATAGTGTTTCTAAGTTGGGAAGGCAATGGTTAAAATTCAGGGTTCCAGATAAAAGCCTCAAGTACAGGAAGCAAACAGGACTAGATTAGTCAATAACCAATAGAGAAACCATCCAACAGTCATAGTAACTGAATGTGGCAGGTCTCAATGGTTATTGACCAAACAAAGAGCTGGTAGTGTCACTAGACAATAAATCTTAATGATCCCCCATATTTTAATAACCAACACCTATACAGAATATGGGCCAGATATCCCTTATCTTTCTCTAAACCAGAGTAGGGTGAAAGGTGTGTATCTGCCAAATGGGACATATCAAAGAAAGACTATTCCTTTTTAAAAGGGTGCTGGAAGTACCATTAAACTGACTGTTTGTTTTGTTCTGTTGTAGTGGTGGAAGGGATGGCCCTATTGGATCTGGGAGTGTCTCCTTACTCAGGCGATGTGTTTCATGAGGTAATTATGTCACTCGCCAATCAGATGTTGTCATTATATCACTCACCAATAGGATGTTATTATGTCATTCTTCAATCAGATGTTATAGTGTCACTCACCAATAGGATGTTACTTTTATTATTTCATTCTTCAATCAGATGTTACTGTGTCACTTACCAATCAAATGTTGTCATTCTTTCACACACCAATAGGATGCTGTTATCTCATTCTTTAATCAGATTTTATTGTCACTCACCAATAGGATGTTGTTTTTATTATGACATTTTTCAGTCAGATGTTATTGTGTCACTCACCATTCGGATGTTGTCATTATGTCACTCACCAATAGGCGGCTGTTATTATTATGTCATTCGTCAATCAGATGTTATTGTGTCACTCACCATTCGGATGTTGCATAATCATTGAAAGCAGCATACTGATTCAGTGTCAACTAGTTTAGTTCTATGGACCACAACAAAGTCTACAAATGGGGAGCATTTTGCCAGTGCTACTAACCTATAGCTAATTCCTTCTAACTGCTGCAGGCCTGTAAAATCAGCTGATTAGTTGCTATGGGTTAATAGAGCATGCAATCATTTTCACATCTTACTACAGAAATCCCTTTATTCCTCATTCACCTCTTCTTTAAAGGAACACTAAACTCCCCTAAAGCCAAAAAAAGAACTAGTTGCCATTCGTTTGTATTATTCACAGGGAGGTGAGAACGCTTCTTCTCACCTCCCTGTAAATAATATTATGCTCGGGGGACCTGGAACTTACCTTACCGCCGCTCCTTCACTGACAGCCGCTCTGTCCCGACTGCGCGCCCTATCTTTTGTATTGGCGCACATGCGCCAATCGGGAGAGAACAGCTGTTCAGTGAAGGAGAGGCAGCGAGTGGAGCGGCGGTAAGGTAAGTTCCAGGAAAGGTAGCACACAGTTTGCAGTGATTTCTCATACAAAAGTTCGGTATACACAGATGTCTGATTATAGAAAGAACCAATCAGATCAGTGATGATTTGTTGATTGGCCGTGTGCATGCCTTGAAAATGTATCTGGAGCCAATAGCATTTGCATTATGAATATCTTCCTGAATAAGCGGGGTGAATTTATTTTACATTAATGCCATTTTCTATGGATATCTACTTTCATTGCTTAATCCGGGATGGACAATTTGTTTGACACTAGAAACCAGTAAGGCAATTCAGCAGCTTGTAGCATATAACTGTAAACATTTTGGCTACTTCATCCTATAATTCTACCAGTATAAATCCACACCATATTCCATAAACTACAATAGATTTATTGGGGTGTCGGGGTTGGGAATCTATTTGGGAATCTCCTGCAACTATTTTGTTGTTTAACATCTTTATAAATGATTAGTTGTTCCTGCAGCAAATTGGTCCATGTCCGAATTCCAGCATTTATATAGTGTATAGGAGAAACCAGATATTTCCTCTTCTCAGAGACATTTATTCCAGACATTGCAATGGCGCCCACAGTGTCCGAAATAACATGGCCCAGTTCAGATGTTGTTCTCTAAACCTGCCTAAGATCTCATTCCCGCCCCGATTCCAAATGTTTAGAAAATAGGAGAGCACACAGAAAATGCCTTTTTTTTAAAATGGGAAAACAATAAATCTAATGTGGAAACGTTTATTTTACACCAAAGAACCCATAAATCTTAACACGTGTTCATACAGCTCTCTCTCTTTTCGCAGACCCCGCTTATTATCTATCTGTTCCATTTCCTTGTAGACTACGTAGAGATTGTATACATGGTAAGTAAAACGTCTTTCTCCATCAGGCTGTTCCTTGTTCTATTCTGCAAGGCATTAACACTGCATTATGGGTAGGGTTCGTACTAAACTTCTTTATCTTGTTATGGCAGATAACAGATGCACTTACAGCCGTGGCTTTGTACCTTGCTGTTCAGGAATACAACAAAACCATGGTAAGGAGGGGGGTTTGTAGGAATGGTTAGCTTCGGTATTTACCACACAGTCTACATCATGGCTGGGTAGGTTAGTTACAAGGTCACTTAACAGCAGCAGGGAAAACCAAAGTCTATTTTTATACCAGTTGGGTTAAGCCTTAAAACTAAAACAAAAAGCTGCATAATTTATATTTGTAAGATGATTCCTGGTAGGTTGTGCTAGAGAATCTGATCCAAGGCATTGTTTATATAAGAACTACACCGCTGCTTTCCCCCGTCTGTGCTTAATACAAATCCTGCATTAACCATTAAAGGAATTGGACACTGAAAAAATGACTTTGCCTTATTTTAATCTATAAATGAATACATGTAAGCAGCACTTACTCTCATGTGTTTGTGTGCATGACTTGTTAGACTCTGTGAGGGTGTACCAAGGGTTAATGTGACTTTAAGTATTGAAAAACGCACGCAATTTAAAATGCAGAATGTAAATCGCAACGCACACAAAAACACTCGTTTTTGGTGCGTTGCCGCGGTTTCAATGATATGAAAAAAACGCAAGCGCAAAAGTGGCCTAGAGCTTTCTAAATGTGCTAGTTTTGGTACCTGGTAGTTGCAGAGTGGCTGCTCTCTGTTTTGCTACGTCTGATATATCATTGTTTGGTGCTAAGTGTATAAAAAGAAAGGTTCATATAGCTATCTCAGAATTTACTTGCCATGCCTGATCAAATTCACTGGCTTTGAACAAAGTTATTGTTGGTGTAGTTGAATTACATCTATCACCATTTACCCTAAAGACTCTCTAATAGCAGAGGGCAGTCAGGGAATGGTTGGAGTTGTATTTTGAAAACATCTAGAGAGCCACAGGTTAATCAGGTAAAACACCTGTAGCCAGTCTGAGTTAGAATGATCCCAGTATAAAATCAATGTATAATAATGCAGCCCTGCTAATTACATGAATCTGTCTGTCAGGCTCTGTGTAATACAAGGTTAGTTACCATGTAACTATTTATGGCTTTTACATGTGTGTGGGGAGAGATGGGTAAAAAGTTTTTTCTTTGATTACCGAGTTTTGGAGAGTTTCACTCGGTATTTATTGAAGATTAATTGACTTTATTAATAATTATAATGTGGGACTGGTAGAGACGTCTTCAAACTTTCTCCCAGATTTGCCAGTACACGCGTGTCCTGCTTACTCATAAGGTTCATACACACGTGTGATCACGCCGTGAATGGGCACTTTATTGGGCAAAACGGACGCTCGTTCAGAGATCCGGCCGGTTGGGCAATGATCCCCGACCGAACGGCTGTTTTGCCCAATAAAGTGCCCATACATGACACGATTTATCGGCCGTTCATACAAATTGTGTGTCGGCACCTGCGATCGCATGTGTGTGGGAACCTTTACACATAGTGGCAGTGTCTGTACTGTTTATAGTAAGAGGGATATGTTAATTTACTTCATAGAAAGGACCGTGGATATGGTAATTCACAGCAGTAGGAGGGTGTGACTATACATGCCATTCACTTTGATTGACAGTTCCTCCCTCTGAATCCTTCAAATTTACAAAATTGGTGGACGGATTGGAAATAAAAAACACGCATTGGGGGGTGGGGTGAATTACAGTTTAATAGTATGAGGTTTTTAAAAGTTTGAATTTGGACACTATAGTTGCCCTTTAATCTCTCATAGGTGTAAGGGGTGATATTTGCAGCTTGCACATTTCAGGGCCTTCTCTGTTCTTTGCTGCAATGGGTCCAGGATTGCAAAGATGAATCAACCTACTTTCTAGATTTCTCTTCATTTACACACATAGTAACATAGTAATTAAGGTTGAATAAGGACATTCGTCCATCAAGTCCAACCTATTCACTTTTTTTTTTTTTTTTTGTTGAACCCTACCTACAGTTTATCCAAGGAATGGCAAAAACCCGCAGCTAAAAAGGGGGGGAAAAAAATTCCTTCCTGACTCCAAACGGCAATCGGAAAGTATCCCTGGATCAACCAGATCTATATGCATTTTACCAGTAATTCTCAATATTTTTTAGTTTTAGAAACTTATCCGGCCTTTTTTAAAGTTATTCAATGAACTGCCCATTACCACCTCTGCTGGAAGACAGTTCCACAGTTTCACCGTTCTCACTGTAAAGAAACCTCTCCTAACTTGAAGATGAAACTTTTTCTTCCAACCTTAAAGGATGTCCACGAGTCCTCTGATATGACCTATTAGTGAACAATGCACCAGAGGTTCACTGTAGGGGCCATTAATATATTTGTATAAGGTTATCATGTCCCCACGCAACCGCCGCTTCTCCAATGTAAACAGCCCTAACTTGTCTAATCTGCCTGCATATTCAAGCCCCTCCATTCCCCTTATTAATTTAGTTGCCCTTCTCTGAACTGCCTCAATTTCCAAGATGTCCCTTTTGTATATGGGATTCCAAAACTGCACCGCATATTCCAAATGTGGCCTTACCAGTGCCTTGTAAAGAGGGAGAATAATATTTTTCTCTCTTGATTCCATTCCCCTCTTTATACAAGACAATATCTTGCTAGCTCTAGCTGTTGCTACCTGGCATTGTTTGCTACAGCTAAGTCTGTTATCTACCAGAACCCCCAAATCTTTTTCCATTTCAGATGCACTTAACACAGAGTTATTTATGGTGTAGGTGGCACAGGGATTATTAAATCCCAAATGCATCACCTTACATTTATCAACATTGAATCTCATCTGCCATTCTGCTGCCCATTTTGATAATCTATCTAGGTCTGCTTGCAGCACTTGCACATCATTGGAAGTTTCCAAAGCTCTGCATAATTTAGTGTCATCAGCAAACACAGAGACCTTGCTCTCAATGCCCCCTTCTAAGTCATTTATAAACAGATTAAACAGAAGCGGCCCCAGTACAGAACCCTGAGGAACTCCGCTTAGAACTTTAGCCCACATAGATGTAGCTCCATTAACCACCACTCTCTGTTTGCGGTCCAATAACCAGTTCTCTATCCATGAACAAATGTTTTCTTCAAGGCCAACAGTCCTCAGTTTATACATTAGTCGCCTATGTGGCACAGTATCAAAGGCTTTTGCAAAATCCAAATATACCACATCCACAGCTGTGCCTGAATCTAACTTCTTACTCACTTCTTCATAAAAACCAATTAAATTTGTCTGGCATGATCTATTTCTCATAAATCCATGCTGACTACTACTAATAAGATGATCTCTGGAGACAAAGTCAAGGATATGATCCCTTAACAAAGTTTCCATCACCTTCCCTACCACTGATGTTAGGCTTACAGGTCTATAGTTACCAGGCTGTGAACGACTACCTTTTTTGAATATTGGTATTACATTGGCTTTTTTCCAATCCAGCGGCACATCCCCAGACAAAAGCGAATCTGAAAAGATGAGACACAGTGGTCTTGCTAGAACTGAACTAAGCTCTTTTAAAATCCTAGGATGCAATCCATCTGGTCCTGGCGCTTTATTGATATTAACTTTGTCTAATTGATTCCGTACCATATCCTCTGTTATCCAATGTGAAGACTCTTCATTTCCTCCCTGCACATTGTTACAATCCCTACTGTAAGGATTCTCAACAGTAAAAACCGATGTAAAAAAACGGTTTAGCAGATTAGCCTTTTCGGCATCCTCTACAACCACCTCAGCTCCATTATTTAATGGTCCCACATTCTCAGTCCTCATTTTTTTACCATTTATATACTTAAAAAACATCTTGGGGTTGGACTTGCTTTGTTCGGCAATCCGTGTTTCATTTTCTATTTTAGCTAGTTTAATTGCTTTCTTGCACTCTTTATTACAACTTTTGAAGTCCCTGTAAGCCTGTTCTGTGCCTTCTGCTTTCAAAATTTTAAAAGCCCTTTTCTTTTTTTCCATTTCCCTTTTTACCTGAGCATTAAGCCATGCAGGAGTGGACCTAATTTTTTTACACTTGTTTCCTAAAGGTACCGATTTGAAAATGTTATAGTTTAATATCCCTTTAAAAGTGGTCCACATCTGCTCAGTATCTTTACCTAGAAACAGTTCCCCCCAGTCTATGAGCAGGAGCGATTCCTTTAAAAGCATAAAATTAGCTTTCCTAAAGTTAAAAGTTTTTGTTAAGCCAGTGCACTTAAGTTTTCTGCAACCTATATTAAATGACACTATATCATGGTCACTATTCCCTAAGCTTCCCATTACCTTCATCTCCAAAATGAGCTCTGGGTTATTAGATATCACCAGATCCAACAACGCATTCTTTCTAGTAGGAACTTCTACCATCTGTGAAAGAAAATGCTCATATAGGAAATTTAAGAACTTTATACCTTTTGAGGTGCTGGCAGTTCCATTACTCCAATCTATTTCAGGGTAGTTAAAATCCCCCATAACCAGAACATGCCCCATACCAGCAGCCTTCGCCAACTGCATATGGAGATTCATTTCCACCTCTTCCCCGGCATTTGGCGGCTTATAACACACTCCAACAATTAATTTACCTACCTTCTTGCTTCCTGTACACAGTTCCACCCATAATGTTTCTGCCGCATCGTTTGCTCCCCCATCTATTCCATCTTTTAAATTTGGCTTCAATTCCTGTTTAACATACATACATACTCCTCCTCCTTTCTTATTAACTCGGTCATGTCTAAATAAGGAGTACCCTTCAATATTTACTGTCCAGTCATGTGAATCATTAAGCCATGATTCTGCTATACCAATTACATCATACCTTTCCTTTAACGCTATTATTTCAAGTTCGCCGGTTTTTCCAGCCTTTCTATATTCCATAGTAAGGTTACATTAGGTAAATCCACTGGTTCTGCATTGGAAATCACTATATAAATGAGATGAGTTTTTATTAAGATGATTTTTATCTCCCCCCGCAGTTTAAAAAGCAGAAGCTTTTGTTGGAGCTGAATAAATATTCCAAGGATGGGCTCGACTTAATGAGGGTCCCGACGGAGATGTACTACGTGCCTCTTAAGGTGGCTGTATTGTAAGTCTGTTGTTCTCCGTTTCGGAACATCTTTTGTGTATTTTATTTAGAGAGGTAAAACATAACCTAGCATTTCTTTTACAAGAGCGCATCAGTACCGCGCGCGTGTGTGGCAAAGATTTCTGACCACTTGTTAATGGTCTATGTATTTCCACAATAATCCTCTTTCCTGCAGGTACTGCCATGATGGGTTTTTCTTTCGTAATTAATATTTAAGGATTCGGTTATTATAGCCTCTCTGTACTTGTTGGCTTTATTTTTGAAACCACTGTTTTGTTTTTTCCTCCACAGCTACATGCTGAACCCATACACAGTCCTCTCATGTGTGGCCAAATCCACGTGTGCCATTAACAATACAGTCATTGCCCTTTTTATCCTGTCCACTGTAAAAGGTAAGTTCCACTATTTGGTATTGCATTTAAAGATATAGCACCTAGAGTTTTTATAGTGGCCAATGTACTCCCTACTGTAAACTATAAGGATAATTAGAAGTTACTGAGGAGTTATGTTACCATATAAAAGCACAAGGTCGCAGTAGGGGGCACATTAACCATTATAATCCACCCCCCATAGATTCTTTATAAACAATAAGGCACCTCCCATGTCCCCCTCTCCGCTGACTGACGTTCTTTAACACCTTGACAATCCAACCCTGTAAAAAGGCAGCTAAGCACATCATTGGATTGCTATGTATCTGAAAAATCTAACAACTAATCATATTGTTACTTATGTCACTGCCCTGTAACTTGGTGTTTTACCTTGAGCTTGTAACAACTTGTGTGTACCGATCTTTTACAAGTTGACTGTACTTTACTTGCTGGCTACATTTAAACATCTGCTTTAGCTGTCAGAATACATCAACGTTCATATTTCAACAAACAAATATCTATTCCCCTCCAGCACGGAAGCAGCTCCTGGTCGTACAGGGCAAAAAGGGCAAATACCTTCTTACCATGTGTTTTCTTTCTATTTGTAGGGAGCCGGTTACTAAGTGCTGTGTTTCTGGCACTGGCGACGTATCAGTCTCTCTATCCACTTACGTTATTTTCTCCAGCTCTACTCTACTTCCTTCAGGTACTTGCTGAAAGGCTCAGTCTTTCCCAGGCAGCGACACTGCCCCTCACTGGACCCTAGTGTGCTAATAGCAGTGAATTTTATACACTGGTCTTGGCTAATGTTTTGTTTTCTTTTCCACTAGAGGGAGTTTATCCCGGTAAAGATGAAGGGTTCTGATTTCTGGCTGTATTCTTGCCAGTTTTTCTCTATGTACATGGGCTCTTTATGTGTCTTGATCTGTCACTCCTTCTTTTTACTGAACTCCTGGGATTTCATCCATTCTATATACGGTTTCATGTAAGTCCAAATACCAAGTCACTTGCCTTCTTGTTAAATGAGAGTCCCTGTATTCTTTGTAATAAGAAAAGCCTGTTATTCACCAAATCCTTTTTTTTAAATTTATTTTAACCAGAATCTCAGTTCCGGATTTGACACCGAACATCGGCCTGTTCTGGTATTTCTTTGCCGAGATGTTTGAACACTTCAGCCTGTTCTTTGTCTGCGTCTTTCAGATCAACGTTTTCTTCTACATCATTCCTCTAACCATCAAACTCAAGTAACTGTCTCTCTATATACAGTCTTATATGGAATGTAGGGTCAGGTCCCTGTTACAATGTGTGGTTAGGGTGTTGGAATTAAAGTAACTGTCTCTATATCTATATACAGTCTTATATGGAATGTAGGGTCGGTCCCTGTTACAATGTGTGGTTGGGGTGTTGGAATTAAAGTAACTGTCTCTATATCTATATACAGTCTTATATGGAATGTAGGGTCAGGTCCCTGTTACAATGTGTGGTTGGGGTGTTGGAATTAAAGTAACTGTCTCTATATCTATATCTATATACAGTCTTATATGGAATGTAGGGTCAGGTCCCTGTTACAATGTGTGGTTAGGGTGTTGGAATTAAAGTAACTGTCTCTATATCTAGGTATCCAGGTATACAATATATATTCTTGTCCCTGACATTCCTGCACAGCGATATCAAGCACTAAGGTTCAGCCCTCTGATGGCTTTACGAGCTTGTGCAGCCACAGAGGAGACATCTCGGGACACCGCATTAAGCTATTGGCTGTGATTTCACCGGCTGTTACCTGGAAGGACCAGGGAAAGATCAGACGTCCTAGTTGGCGGGGGATATCTCTGTGCAGGAACATCTGGGATGAAGGTAAGTATTGCGATATTAGGGTTGGGGGTCCTGGTGGTATCTAAGAAATTATCTTAATTTAGTAATATTTTTAATCGAATAAAGAACTTTCACAATGTCTGATGAAAAACACAGACCGATTCTCCGTAATTTCAAAACATAGTATACTTGCCCTTTAAGCATATTGAAATGAGAGAAAACGCCCCTTTCTCTTGAAACATATGTATTAGCCTATATCTGTTGTATTCAATTAGATCAACTGGACTTAAAGTTTAGTTCTTGAAGACGTTTCGCTAGTCATCCGACTGGCTTTCTCAATTCAGAATGACTTGTACAAGAATCTGTGGCAATTATGTACCCTAGAAAATCCCAATTAGCATATCACATTTTCCAGGGTACATAATTGCCACAGATTCTTGTACAAGTCATTCTGAATTGAGAGATCCAGTCGGATGACTAGGAAATGTCTTCAAGAATTAAACTTCAAGTCCCGTGATCTATTGAATACAACAGCTATCCATGACCATGATGAATGACTTTACAGATATAAGACCTGATGACTCTCTGACCTGGATTGATGACTATTACAGATATACCATGACCCGGATGGATGACTATTACAGATATCCATACCTAGTGATGACTATACAGTATACATGACCTGTGATGAATATTACAGATTACCATGACCTGATGGATGACTATTACAGATATACCATGACCCTGAATGATGAAATCTTACCAGAATATAACCATGACCTGGATGGAAGACTATTACAGATATACCATGACCTAGATGAATGAATATTACATACAGAATACCATACCTGATGCATGAATATTACAGATTACAATGACCTGGTGAATGACTATTACAGATATACCATGACCTAGATGACTGAATATTACAGATATACCATACCTGGATGAATGAACTATTACAGATATACCATGACCTGGATGAATGACTATTACAGATATACCATGACCTGGATGAATGATATTACAGATATACCATGACCTGGATGAATGACCTTACATGACTATTACCTGCAATATGACTCGATATACCTAGACCCTGGATGAATGACTATTACAGATATACCATGACTGGATATGATATATTACAGATATACCATGACCTGGATATAATTTACAGCTATCCCATGTCCTGGATGAATGAAATATTAACAGATATACCTGACCTGATGAATAATATTACGATATACATGACGCCTGGATGAATGACTATTACAGATATCCATGACCGGATTACCAATGAACATTAACAAGATATACCAGACCGGATGAATGAATATTACAGATTACCTGACCTGGATAATGACTATTACAGAATATCCATGACCTGAATGAATGAATAATTACAGATTATACCAGCACCTGGATGATGAATATTACAGAATATACCATGACCTGAGAATGAATATTACAGATATACCATGACCGGATGAATGAATATTACAGATATACCATGACCGGATGATGAATATTAACAGATATACCATGACCTGATGAATGACTATTTACGATATCCCATGCCTGGATAATGACTATTACAGATATAACCATGACCTGGATGAATGACGATTACCGATATACCATGACCTGGATGAATGACTATTACAGATATACCATACCTGGATGAATGAATATCCGATATACCATAGACTGATGAATGAATATTACAGATATACCATGCCTGGAATGAATGAATATTAACGATAATACGCATAGACCTGGATAATGAATATTACAGATAATACCATGACCTGATGAACTGAATTTACTTACAGATAGACCATGACCTGGATGAATGAATATTACAGATATACCATGACCTGGATGGATGAGAACCTTCACAAGCATATGTATTAGCCCAGAGCTGGTGTGTGCTCTTCCCCTAACAAACCTACTCCAGGTTTGCAGTACTTACCTAATGGGCATCCATGAATGTTCGGTGTTATCCTGAAAATGATTGCTAAAATAAGTAAGATCCACGCACACCGGTCTATAAGAAATAAGTCATTTATTGTGTGTCTCTACAAATAGATTACAAGGCTGTTAGAGTGACACCTGTTACCCCATCGCTGGTGGTCACCTTGTTATTTATGCTTAGCTCTCCTTGTGTGGTTACAAGAATAGATCAAGGAACCCAATGATAAGAGCTTTTTGTATTACACAGGGATCATCCCATGTTCCTGCTGTTCATGCAACTCGCCATTATCTCTATCTTCAAGTCCTATCCTACCGTGGGAGATGTGGCCCTTTATATGTCTCTCTTACCAATGTGGAGTCACCTGTCCAGGTGTAAGTGATTTATTTATTTTGTTTGTGCTTTAATTCATTCTTTATTCTGAGAGGGGTGGGTGGGGGTAGTAAAAGGTGTAGTATGGGGGGGAGGGGGGTTAAATAAGGAATAGATTATCCTGTTTATTGCCTTAATCTCCTCCTGTTTATTGACGTCCGTTTGTTATTATTCCCACAGTCCTGCGTAACGTCTTCATTGTATCCTGTGTGCTGATTGTGTGCACACTGCTGTTCCCAGTTCTCTGGCACTTGTGGATTTATGCTGGCAGTGCCAATTCAAACTTCTATTATGCCATCACGCTGTCATTTAACATAGGCCAGGTAAGTTCCCACCAGTCCGCCATATTTCTCACAAGGCGTAAATACAGTTTTAAAATGAATTGATTAAGTTCATTTTACCGACAACCTGGGCTCATCAGTCTTGGCCCTGTTATATAAATAAATACTTACTGTTCAGTGATCACTATTAAAGGGTAAGTACACTGTAAATCCAAGGTTACTAGATAGATTAGGCTTTAAATGTAATTTTTTTTCTTCTAGCCCCCTGCCATACCCTACCTTCCTCCTACTGTCTCCTCCTGTTTTTAGCTCCGCCCCACGAGATTGTGTCCAGTCGCAGAGCGCGTACTGATGTCCGGTTTACAGTGTACATACCCTTTAAGAGTTTTTACCAATTTCTACCTTTAAACCGATAGACATTTGAGTGATCTGTATGGTATTAATAGGGCAAAAGGTATTAGGTGAAAACTAGAAATTGCCTTTACACACACACACTAGAGGAACCACTTTTTTTAACTGAAGTTTATTTCTGGCAGGATAAATGGGCACTGATTTACCAAATTGTAAATTAGCTGAGCAGACAGCTCCGTAAAAACCCCACCCCTCTGACACTCCTCCCATCTCTAAAGTGGGCACAGAGGCATCAGGGAAGGAGGAGGGGTGACCACACAGACAGCGGTCAGTGAAGCCATCTTTCAGTTTAGATAATGACGATTGTAAGTAACAGAGATAGCAATGTCATTCTCTTCTACCTCAATGGAAATGATAGATTTCCAACTCCCAGCAGCCCCTGGCTACATCCTGAATGGAATCCAGAGGGCCTTAAAGGCTATGTCCACCCTGAAAATTAAAATTTTATATGTTGTTCCCCCATGTCCCCCAGCCCCAACCGCGTAATTTTTAATTTCAGAAAGCCCCCCAAACTCTACTTACCTCCCCTCTTTCCTTCGCTGCGCTCCCGGCCCTCTGCTTGCGAGGGAATGCAAGCAGAGGGGCGGGACCGGCAGCCGCGTCTGTGATTGGCTGAGCGGCAGCCAATCACGGACGCGGCTGCCGGCAGCTCACTTCCGCGTAGGAAAGCGGAGAGGTAAGTAAAACTTGGGAGCTTTCTAAAAATAAAAGTATGCGGTTGGGGCTGGGGACATTGGGGGAATGTATAGCAGAAGGGGATTAACGCTAGGGGGAGGAGATAGCAGAACGGTAGGAGAGAAGGGGAGAGAACGGGCTGCAAGCAAGTGCTGCATCACGAGCAGGAATCTTCGGAGGCCAGGTCAGCAGGCAGTGTTCCTATAATGGGACCTTCTAGCCTCCTGTGGTCATTTTTTGGGACTTTGGGGGGGACTATCAGGAGACCAGATGGACGCTGGGGATTGAGGTCAGGATTAAACCTGACACTCATGTGGGCCAGTCGTTGGGGGATTATAGTTTTGGGGGTGGACATGCCCTTTAAGTTTGAAATCTCTGGTGTAAAGGAATATTCTGTGCGTTCTATTTTTTTCTTGTGGTCATTTTATTTCTTTTTGTCCAGATCTTGTTGGTGTCAGATTATTTCTACGCCTTCCTGCGGAGAGAGTATCACCTTCACCACGGACTCTATCTCACCAAGAAAGATGGAACTGAAGCCTCCCTTATCTTAAAATAACACAGAGGAGTTTGTCGGAAGAGCAAAGAAAGGGACGCTCACTGACGCCTTGTCCGAAGGGAGACAGTCGGCTTAACCCTAAGCCAGTCTCTTGAGGAATGTTAACTGGGAGAGGGCTGTGTATTACTGCTCGGTGTGGAGGAGGGTTCGAACACAACGGATGAGTTTTTTACCCTTCCAATAATTCACATTCTACGAGAGATGCAAAATCCGAAGGGATAAGATGAATGATTTTTTTTCTTTCAATGCAGCGTTTAGTTCCTCGGACATTAATCAATGACTGCCCATTCTAGAAACAGATACGAGATCAGGTGTGGAGACTCCAATGCACGCATGATGGACGCAGTCAGCCAGTTTTATGATTGGTTCCTGTTCATCACCCTCAGGACTCTCTTGGTACCAATAGGATGTCTGGGAAATACACAATAGATACAGGAGACCCGATGGTGTCTGTGTAGTACATCGTCCTGGTGCAAACACAGATAAACAAGAGGTGTCTGTGCTCTAAACTTTCCCCCTTTGGATACATTATATTTCCCTTTCCAATGTCACCTTTATAGATTGTACCAGTTTTAATCCATAAGTGACATGTGACTCGTTGCACTCCAGTGACACAGGCATCCTATAAAATGCTGCTAAATTCTTCCTTGGCTCATTTGTACCTATAGCTGCATATTGAGACGGTCACTTGCTACTTTACAATCGGGGCACCTGGTTTTGTTTTTTTAAAGGGGGTGGACACAATGGTTTTCTTAAGGGGAAATTTATTATATACTATTTATTTAGTATCTGATTGTATTCTGACTGTAAGACCTCATTCGGGTGGACAATGCTTGAATAAATCTGCCACCTGAGATGTTCTTATATAATAAATCCATTCTTGGTTGCACTTGGTTGTTATAGACTCTTAGTAGTACTTCCTCCCTTAAAGGGACACTAAAGTGAAAACAAATTACAGGTGTTTATCCTTTAGTATATTTTTAGAGCTTTCCAGAAGGAACTTTATCCTTTCTGGTCCTAGTGGCTCCCCTTTCAACAATACCACGTCCTCATCTGTCCTGTTCTGCTCACTCCGTATTTATAAAGGCACGGGAATGCATATTGTGACACTGCGCTTTCAACAAATGCAAATGTATGATCAGCCATATAAGGTCCTTGCATTAGTCTACCACCACATGGTATTGTACGAATGGGGCAGTCTTACGTTATACAATGTTTCCAAGTCCTGAGCTTCGCTAAGTAGTTTAGGTAGCATGTGCAGTACAGATAAGCTTAGTCTCAAAAAATTGAGATACACCCAATTGCATTTACCCTGTGTGGTGAATTGACACTGGCTTCCTACGGTAGGGTAAGCAGCTCTGGCAGCTTTTATTACTGCTTGAATTAAGTTTTTCTTTTAGCTGTAAATGTTTGAAGAGGTAGGTGTGTGTGCTTAATTCCTTGTCATGGACCTAATGCTGAATCAATTAGCCAGGTGACATGACCAAGGAATCGGCTTTCATAGAAAGTATACAATTTTTACACGTAGGTTTAATAAGAACAGACCCCTTAAATAACACTACAGATCCTTAAACAGTGATTTCTAAACAATACTTAAACGGCATATCCAGCCATAAACCTAAAATATACCTATAAATTTATTAAAAAAAAACAACACCATGTTAGTTTTATTTACCTTCCCCAAAGATGCCTCTGAACATACTTACAAGACCCGGTTCTTTAGTCACTCTGCTTCCTGGTAGCGGCTGTCTAAGGTGTACAATGACGTCGGCCAGTAGCGGACAGCCAAGACCGGTAAGCATCTCACTACTGCTGTGCGTGCTTGAAACCTGCCCGGGTCTTGCAAGTCTTTGGGAAGGTTGGCTGGACATGCCTTTTAAATATGGTAGTGATCCTAAAACAAGAACTTCTAGTGAGGGATCAGCTGTGTATAAGTACCTATAACTTGGCGTGGGAGTATTGGAGGAAGGGAAGATGATTATAAGTGGGCTTTTGGGGGGGCAATCTTTCTAAATAGCTTAGGTTTTTGGGGGGCTGGAGTTAACCTTTAAATAAGGAGCAACAAGATTTATTAATGGATACCCCCCTACTATAGCAGAAAAGCTGAGACGATCCTATAATTCCCGATATTGAACCTTTATAAATAAGGCCCCAAAAGACTTTCCTTTCTGCCACATTGGAATATTTGAAACCTTGCAGCTATGGATACACTTGTAAGATAAGGCCAATTCACACGGTGCTTTACTTATCTATTATGAAGCGAAAACATTTTAAGTATTATTATGTATAAAAAAAATACCAAACCACCAAGATAAAAATCCAAAGAAAATACCAAGTAAGCAAGAAATTTGTCGAGGTTGGAACATGAACAGAATGGATTATTTTGGAAAGAAAGATTCGGTTAACCATGTAAACAAGATTAGCAAGTGAATTCCGGGCAGCGTTACAGCCTCGGTCAGGGAAAACGTCTAATAATCTTTAATGTTTGTTTTATATTTCTCATATGCTTTGTAATAGATACATTGTTACTGTGCCTGGGGCATTGGCCTTCACTTGACTCTGATCACGCTTGAGATACTCGCTCGCTTTGTAACACAATTTACATTAATCAGGAAAAAAATTCAGAAAAGTGTCCAAGTGCATAACTGCTGGTTTGGGTTACACGTGGGTGTTTGGTGGTTTTAGACACAGTGGGGACAATGTATCCTGACTGTGCATGGTGCGTACATTGTATCCTGACTGTGCATGGTGCGTACATTGTAACCTAAAGCTAGGTACACACCTAGCGATTTTTCCTCCTGACCGACCGTTCGATACTTTGCATGGTGCGTGCGTTGTATCCTTACCGTGCATGGTGCGTGCATTGTATCCTTACCGTGCATGGTGCGTGCGTTGTATCCTTACCGTGCATGGTGCGTGCATTGTATCCTTACCGTGCATGGTGCGTGCATTGTATCCTTACCGTGCATGGTGCGTGCATTGTATCCTTACCGTGCATGGTGCGTGCATTGTATCCTTACCGTGCATGGTGCGTGTGTGTATCCTTACCGTGCATGGTGCGTGCATTGTATCCTTACCGTGCATGGTGCGTACATTTTCCCATGTATGGGCACATTGTCGGACGAATAGACAGTTCGGTTGGGGCTCGTTGCACGATTCACCAGGTGGATCTTCAACAAGCCCCGATCAAACGGTTGACAAAGTTCCCATACACAGCATGATTATCGCCTGAAACGTGTGTATGAACCTTTAGCCTTTAAAATAATTATTTTGCCACAATCTTTGTTCCTAATTGTCTATAATTCACACAATCCGTAATATAAATAAAGGAATGTTGCTACTGCCTCACATTTGTAGCTAAGGGCTGGGCTACACCACAGCGTTTTAACCGTTCCGATCACGTGTAAAAAGCTAGTGTTGGGCAATTGGTCTCTAAACACAAAGGGCCATATTTAAAAACCCGCGGTATCACAACTTTGCGATACTGCGGGTTTTCCTTATTGTACGACTGCGGCCATACGTTTACGACAAACGTTTGTTAATGTACTAATGTTTGTCCATACAACACCATGCGGTAGTAAAATACTGCAATTGTATTCTATGGCAAATCGTAGATTTCCGGTAGCAAACACAAATTTAAGATTGTCGTAACGATCGTTAAAGACGCAGTATTGCGCCTTTATAAATATGACTAGGTGCACTGGTACCTTTGTGCTCAGATTGCTGTTTTTGGTGCCATTCACATGCGCTCTGATAACTGTAAATTACAGGAGCCACAGTGAAAGCTGGCACCAATTCACACGAAACGCATGCGCAATCATGCACGTCAGTGTGGCCTTGGCCTAAAGGAACAATATAATGAACATTCTAGGATTACCCCACGCTAGCCCCACATTACGTTTGGAATAACAAGTTTTATTGAATCAACACTTTGAGTTGTAGCAATTCGACATCTGGAATAAATCACAACAAACATGGGGATAACTGGAATGGATGTTATTATAAACTAGACATTAAGCCCGTTACATTAATGGGCGCTAGAAGCAGAGAGCCCCCCCTCAGTGTCCCAAGGCTAGAGCCCCCCCGTCGCACTTCTGCGGCTATAGCAACAGCATACGGAGCATGCCCGAGATCTCGAACCTGATCTCGGGGCTGTAGCTATAATAGTTTATTTTGCCCATGGCTGCGATTTGGCCCGTTTGGAGAAACAAACTATCGGCTAAAGGACAAAGGGTTAACTTGGGGCCGGCAAGTCAGGCAAAGAGCAGAGTAACATCACTGGTAAGAACCCTGTTTATATGGAGAAACGATTGGGCAGAGCAGTCAGCAGTTACACTGTAAGGGAGGAGTGGGGACATCTAGTGGCCAGGGGAGTGATTGCAGTGACACGCACACACGGCAGTAGTTAGGGTTTTATAATATAGGATTAACAGAAAATAGAACCAAGGTGGTAAGTTCTGCAGTGGAAACTGATCCCTTTACATTCAAGCTTGTATTGGCTACTTGTGTATCTTAAAAAAAAAAAAAAAAAAAAAAAAAAAAAACGTTCTGCTACTTGTCTGCTCCATGTACTGTAGTATAGAGAAAGGACAGTGAATGTCTCTCTAGAGAGAGAGAGAGAGAGAGAGAGAGAGAAAGAAAGAGAGAGAGAGATGAAGATGAAGTTAAGATGAAGAATAATAATGAGGTTTTCCTGTGATACATGTTAAGTTTAATATTCTAAACACAAACAAGGCACCAGTCCCACACATGTAGGTTTGACAATCACAACCTGGAAAAATAGTGACATCTAGTATCACCTCTATTGGTCTGAAAGCCAAAACCAATCAGATGTTTTTGCTGGGTTACTGCATTTGATTGGCTTCTGCAGATTGGGAAACCTTGCACCTTTGCGACGAATGGCTGTTTTGGCTGATAATCGCATGTGAGTTTTCTATGGGGGTAATAAACATCATGTGATTGTCTCTTACTATTCAGTCAACAACCAACCAATCACTTCAGATCTATTTGGTATACTGTCAACAAGCAACCAATTAAATCAATGCTACAATTAAAAACAGGACAGTGATTTGCAGTGACTGCAGCTCTGTAGTGATGAAGGGTATCACTGTCCGGACTTCTACCACTGCAGTTATAACCGTTTAACTTCCCTACACACAAGAAAGCTGGATTTTAACTATGACAATTGTTGCTGGATATTGGGAGGACGCCTCTTATCCAGGTTTTGCCTTATATTCCCCGGGGTTTCAGTTCGCAACACCTGAAAATTCAAAACATTCTTCCTCTGATCAGCAATGTTATGCAGTGGTGATAAATCACACAGAGGATCTTGCAGGAACGTCAGATAATATCCAGTTCTGCAGCCATTTCCTCCATCTATAAATCTGCCAAAAGGCCACCACTGTTTCTAGTATCTGCACCTCCATTGGACAGAATGATGGAATGTTTGGACCAATCTCGTTCATTGTAAATTATTTAGAAGTTTGTTGCCATTTATCAAAGATGGACTAAGATGGAAACAATTCTTTCTTCGTGCCAACTGGAAGGCAGATAAACGAAGTTGTTTATTCCAACAGGGCGCAAGAATTTGCAGGATTACTTTTCCACGCTCTTGGTGTCTTGCAGATCAGATAGCAACTCTTTGCCGGCATCCCCCGCCTTCTGGGCAAACCGCAGAGCTCCAGGCATGAACCCAAGGGTGCGCAGGCTGTGCGCATAGTCTACGAACACTGCAGAAATCATCTTATGTGCAGGGAGGTTAAGGAAACATGGCTGCTGCTCTACAGTGCAAAAATGTGAGATTATAAACATTCACACTGACCCTAAAAACTTCTGTACAAACAACAATGAAATCAGTGGCAGCACAGCTCCCTACAGACCTTACACTATCACTGTAAAGCTGGGTACACAGATGACAGACAGGATCTTGCAGATTCTGTCTGTCATCTTTCAAAGATCTGCATACACAGAGTCCCAAGCGTTCTCACTATGTACAGCATATGTACAGCAGAGAGAGAACGCTCGGGACTCTGTGTTCCCTCGACCGACTCCCCTATAGGGAGTCTACCGCGACCGAGGCAAATTTTCCCTCTTTTCCGAACGAGCGTTCGGCCAACCTGATTGTTCAGCGGCCGCAAGTTCGTTCGGAAATCTGATCCGACGATATCGGGGTTTATCTGTACTGTGTGTACCCAGCTTAAGTTATACTCATGGAAGGTATTTATTTGTTTATATCCTACCCCTGTAGTGGATTTCTATGGGAGGAAATGTAAGATTATAGCCTTATAATCTTACAGTTCCAGGAGGAGAAGGAAACCAGAAGCCACAAAGGGGTAGGTTATAATAAATAATGCACCCGAACTGTAAATTAAAGGGATATTAGAAGTCACCTTGGAGTTCCGTGCCCTGTATAAAAGGTACTCGGCCTGAGGCGTCGTGGGTGACTTCTAATATCCTTATAATTTACAGTTGGAGTGGATTATCCCCTATATAAATTCCATGGAATCCTTGTAATAGATCATGGAGATAAATATCCAGACATGTTCAATTTAGGCCTGAAACAATGAATGAATGAAAGAATTATTCTCCCATAATTCCCAGCGGTTGTCAGGGCGAATATAAAGCAAAAAAAAAAAATGCCCTTAAAGGGTATCTCCACCTCTAAAACTAATTTTTCTGTAGTGTAGAGGAACCAATCCCACCCCCAACCGCAATGTTCATTTGCAAAAAAAATAATCCGAAATGTACTTATCGAGCTTATCCCCTGGCATTCTGATCCGGCCTTCTGCTTGCAGGAAATTGCAAGCAGGGGGCAAT
Source organism: Hymenochirus boettgeri (assembly GCA_019447015.1). Lineage (NCBI taxonomy): Eukaryota > Metazoa > Chordata > Amphibia > Anura > Pipidae > Hymenochirus > Hymenochirus boettgeri. The sequence goes on from CM033475.1 coordinate 17,554,570, forward strand.
ACCGGCAGCGGCATCCGTAATTGGCTAAGAGGCTGCCAATCACAGACGTGGCTGCCGTCAGTGCAGAACACTGGGGGAACGGAGCTCTGTAAGTACATTTTGGATTATTTTTTTTTTTGCAAATGAACATGGCTGATTAGGGCTGGGCTAGGGTCCCCTACACTATAGAAAAATGTTTTAAAGAAAGGGCACGAGGCTGCAAAGAGGGACCCAGAGGGAGGGAGGGCCCATTTGGAGCAGTGATGTAAGGTAAGGATTTTTTAACACTGCACGATGGGGCCAGTAGTGGGTTAAATTTTAGTTTTGGGGGTGGACATGCCCTTTAAGCTGCACCCAGAATGTTGACTTAAAATAAAAAAGTCCTCACCCCTTCGCAAACTAGACATTCCAACAAATAAGAGGACACTCTCTGCAAGAAGTATACCCTTCCATTTGCAGTGCATTGATGAAATTATCCAACCAAAGGGTAAGTATCCGAACTACCAGGAGTGAGCACTTAAACGCTAGGTCCAGCTTAGGGGAGGGTATTCCTTTGGATATAAATTCCCCTTTAAGCTGGAGGGATAAAGCATTAAGATCATTGTCATAAAAGAAACGCATTCAGTGGTCGGCCATCAAATCATTTCGTTAGATCAAATCTGAAGCATCTTATATTTCAGCTGTCAATCAAGTGCCTTATTATCATAAACTCTTCTGTAGTGTACAGATTTTCTGTAACTGGAATTGTGATGGAACTGCATGATGGGAAATAACTAGTTACCTGCCCTCAATCCAAATTGATATATTCGGCACATTATTAGATTACTAACCAGATATTTAAGGAAAATTTTTGGCCCCATTCTGGCAGAGTAAGCTGCCAGAATGGCCCCATTGCAAACATAAACTCATGTACTCTGTGCTGTCTCTCTTACCTCTGTCAGTGTTTTTCCATGGTGTCAGATCTCTCTGCAGGACTCCCCACTTCCCCCTCCCCTCTTTGTTACTTCCTCCATGTCTAAACGCTGGCTGCCTGATAAGCTTCTCATGTGCAGTAAAGTTGAACCTCCTGAAAAACACACCCACGCACAGCGACCAACAGAAAGCAAGCTGTCCTTGAGACGATAACTAAGATAATCATAGCAAGCTTTCAGAACATTTTAGTTCCTTTATCAAGCTGTTCTGAAAGCTGGCTATGATTATCTTAGTTAGCCAATAAAGGTATCACCTTTATACCACTTTTATTATTTTTTATTTCAAAAGGGTTACCCTGTAAACATTTTGATTGGCTAACACAGTACACCGCCTTTTCCTGTAGTTTGTAACATAGCAGGGAAAAGGGTCAAGTCACAGGGATTTGATTGACAGTACAAGTAGGAGTAGAAGACTGAAATCACGTCTTCTTCTAATTCTCAGGACAGAGAGGGAAACTGAATAAAGTAAAGACACTCTGGGGGTTATTGGGAATTATAGAACACATGGAAAGTAAGAAAAAAAAGTGAATTTTCCCACTATAGATACCCTTTAAGGCTGTGACCGCTGACATCACAGACAACGGTTTACTGCCATTTCCCCTGCTGCCTCCTCTGCACATGCTCAAGATTTTTTTGTTTTAAGCTTGAAATAAGCTTTCAAAGAATTTTTTTTTTTTTTTAAAAGTTTTGAAATAGAGCCATGCGGCTGTATGAAGAAAACCTTAGATATGGGAAGTGATATCATAGAACTGGAGTTTACGCTGCAAACCCAATGTAAGTAAAGGATATCCGTCTCTTCATTAACCTCAAGTGCACCAACCTGCAGGCAAGCTTCCAAAAACATGGCCGCTCGATCAAAACACCTCATGCTGGAAAATAGAAGAATGAAATAATATGGATTAGAGGGAGTCAGGGTGCAGACTAGTCTCTAGGGGAGAAATATCTGTGGTATTCAGTTAGATCAACTGGACTTGAAGTTTAGTTCTTAAAGACGATTCTCTAGTCACCCGACTGGATCTCTTCATTCACAATGTCTTTACAAACATAGGCAACAAATGGAAAGATTATTAAAGGGAAATTATACACCATCTATCCACCCACCCCTTTTAAAGGGTAACTTTACTCAAAAAAATATAGAATTTTCAAACATTGTACCTTTAAGGTGGGTACACACATACCAATGCTTCCTCCTGACCGACCATTCGAGACTTTCAAACAGGCCGGCCAGGAAAAAAGACTGCCTGTTACGGCAAAAGCGGCTGCTTCTAACAGTAACCATGACAGAGTGTGTGTCCCAGAAGAGAAAGCACAATCGGCCATGGTTTTTCGACCTGTGCGATCGTGCATTCGTCCGATCTGGACAAACAAATGGTCGGCAGTTGGTTGAGGCCGCCACAAGGAACCAGTACAATAATTCGGCCTGACCCACCAAAACACTGAAATGTCGGTCGGTCCGTCCGAATTATTTATGGTGTGTACCTAGCTTTAGATACAGCAAGGCACACTGCTCCAAAACTTTTTTCTGGACTTTAAATCTGAGCAGTAGATACTAAGAAATCATCATTTGAAATCACAGCATTTACAGGGAAAGACCTGTCACTCCAGAAGTAGAAATTATAATATGTTTCCCATCCCTGACCTCTTTGCCTGCCTGCCAGCACACGTTCTGCAACAATTAAGAGATTCAGCGGAGAAAACAAGGCAGGGGAGGGAAGATGTTTAAGCAGAGCAGTGTCCATGGTGAGGCTGTGCAGAACTTATAAGTGTCGCAGACACTACAAGGAGGCAGTGCGTAAGGAAGGGTGGGGGAAATTAGGAGCACTCACTAAACATTAATAATTTAATGACAAAGCAAGCACAGTTAAATATGTGAGTACCACCATTTTACTTCTCTCAAATTGTAGTTTCAGATAATGTTAAGTTGTTTAAGGTATAGTGACCCTTAATTAAAACGCAAGGCTGTCTAATGTACGCCCAGGGGTGAGGACCTAGCATTATAGTGGGAGAAGACAAATAAGAGTGTAATTGGTTTTACAATACTCACAGTAATTTTCAAAAAGCGATTGATTACAAGGAAACAAAAAGCTGAAAGTTTAAATAAGCCAGAAAAGATTTTAGGATTTTTATCTAACCGTTTGCTGTGTTTTTCACCTCTGAAACCACCAGCACTGAGGAAAAAACATCCTGTTTTCCTCACATCACCCCTGACTACTTGTGCTGCCCCCCTTTGGTTATTACGGACAAGATAAACTTAGGCACATGCTTATTCAACTCTCTAGCCCCGCCCTTCCCAGAAGTGGATGACCTGTTTCTGAACATTGCTGTGTCCTGTAAAATAAGCAGCTAAGTCTTACATAGGAACTGTATTATTATTTAGCTATCATTCTCCTTTAACTACCGTATATACTCGAGTATAAACCGAGTTTTTCAGGCTGAAAAATCAGCCTGAAAACTCGGACTCGGTTTATACTCGAGTCAACCACTTACCTGGGCATTCCGGCAGCCGCGCGATCCTTTTCTGCACTGGCGCGCGGGCTGACGTCACTGCCCGGCGCCGGGCTTGGCGCCGGGCAGTGACGTCAGGCCGGCGCGCCGGTACAGGAATGGGCGCGCGGCTGCCGGAATGCTGATACCGTACCTGCCGGGATGGATGGAGGAAGATAGAAGAAGAAGAGTCGTCCACAGGAGAAGAGTCCAGGAGAAGAGTCCACAGGAGAGAGAGTCCAGGAGAAGAGTCCACAGGGGAAGAGAAGAGTCACAGGGAGAGAGAAGAGTCCACAGGGAGAAGAGAAGAGTGTCCACAGGGAGAAGAGAAGAGTCACAGGGAGAAGAGAAGAGTCCACAGGGAGAAGAGTCCACCGGGAAGAGAAGAGCCCACAGGTACAAACTGAACTGAGGGGGAGGGGGGCATTGAAGATTTGGGAACTACAACTCCCAGCATGCTTTATTAGCTGGGAGTTGTAGTTTCCAAACATCTTGAATGCCAAGTGAGGGGGCATTCAAGATGTTTGGAAACTACACTCCCAGCTAATAAAGCATGCTGGGAGTTGTAGTTTCCAAACATCTTGAATGCCACCCTCACTTGGCATTCAAGATGTTGGAAACTACAACTCCCAGCATGCTTTATTAGCTGGGAGTTGTAGTTTCCAAACATCTTGAGTTGCCAAGTTTCTACCCTCGGTTTATACTCGGGTCAATAACTTTATTAGGATTTTTAGCTGAAATTGGGTACCTCGGTTTATACTCGGGGCGGTTTATACTCGAGTATATACGGTATATTAAAATGTAAAGAACATATTAATCAATAACTAACCACATTCACATAGTAGAGGCTTTAAAATATAGCACAGCAAAGTTCCACTAGGTGTCAGGATTGCCTTACCGACCAAGGCTACTTACGTATGCAGCATCTCAATGACTTTTCGAAAGCAGCCAAGAGAAAGAAGCACAAGGATCGCTTTGTACTTTTCGTTGACGTGGGATGAACAGAGATGGTCCACCCACCGCTTCATAACTTCCGAACATTCCTCTGGATTCAATCGCACCTTATTAGCAGATGGGAAAAAATAACCTTTTACTCTTAAGGGAACTGTCCTAATTAAGCAGCTGTATATGCAGAAATGGGAGAGATTTTTCTTCTAATTAAGCCAGGCCAATAAGTAAATAAAGAGAGGTTACCGCACTTACCACCAGTTTCTGATTTCTTTTTTCAGAAATGCCAATTTTCATTATTTTATTTCTTTATGAATATTTACATGTCGTAAAACTTATTCCCAGGAACCGTTAATGTCTTAACCAGACCAAAAGATCCATGTAACAAGATGGTGGCAGAAGGGGAAAAAAAAAAAACAGACACCTAGGTCTCCTTGAGAAGTAATTGGATGATTACCCATAATGCCACCTTTTTTAATGGGTGGTTAACCCCAAGGAATTTGGGTATATGGGGCATTTTCAGGCAACTCTACAAATACGGGAAATAAAATGACACAAATTCCTTCTTTTGTATATTGGACTATGTCAGCACCTGTAGTTCTAGTTCAGCTTGCTAGTGATGTAACAGGAAGCATAAGTTACTAGTGTACCGGCTGTAACTGCATTAATTAGATAGAGAGGATAGTATTTTGCTGCCACTACTTGTGTGTGTGGGGGGAAAAAACTCCTCCACACTAAAAGTGACATCATCATAAAACTGCGGTTGCCTAACAAACAGTAATGTGTTATGAGGTCACAATGTTCAAACCCTTCCCCAGGATGTACAAACCTTTGCCAGCCAAGCTGCCCGGGTCCATTCATTGTAGGTCTGTAGGTAACGGCAAGCGTCTGCAGCCTTGTCTATCAGGCAGAGCAGCTGAACTCCCTCTGACAGAAAATAAATAAAATGTTTCATTTTTGAATGGGAAAAAGGAGTTTTCTGTGACATCCATAGGGCTCGTCATCTATAGATAATGAACACTAGACACGTTCGGCTTTTCAATGAGGAGCAATAATTATCCTTTAAGTGCACAAGATGTTTAATAATTCCCATTAGCCCAGACCCATTCCACCCTGTGGGAGGGAACTGGGTCAAATGAGAAAAAGCACAAAACGTCCTGTTTAGAATGATGTGTATCTATTCTCTGCCTCAGAGATGACCAACTATCAGATGAAATTAAACAACATCTCCAGCTGCAGTTTACCCAACAGCTTACCCACTGGGTGGATATGTCCTTTTAAATAAGCTACACACAGGATTGACACCACCCCCATTGCTTCCCATTAGATACCAAGAAAGCTGCCCTGTGCTAGCTAATAATTTTGCAAGTTACCTGCTAATTTTCCACTGGCTATCATGTTAGTGGCTACTAGTTTGATCGTGCTCTGGGAGGGTCCAGAGGAGGTGACTGTAGTGACCAGACAGGCCTTCAAGGAATCACAATAATACTGTGGATTGTCAGCGCTGGTCTCCAGCAACAATTGGACTGCTCGGTCTGTCTGTAAAGAAAATGGGAAAAAATTCTAGAATTCAGTTCAGTACAATGCAGGTTTAGTAATAAAATCAGGAGCAAATTTGCGATTACTGCTGTACCTTCCGTTAAATGGGTTGTTTCCATGCAAAAAGTTCTGTACTATGGGGAGCAATACGGAGACCTTACTGTACATATTATTAAATGGTCGGCTGTTTCAGCTGACCGCCACCATCCGGCCAACAATCACTTAAGGCTTCGTTCACACTAGGCATCATTATGGTGGGATTTCATGAGAGGTAATCGCACCCAAACTCATGTGCCATAGAAGTGAAGTTCACACTGAACTGCTGCGATATGTTTTGTTGTTAAGAGCGCACTGCACGCTGCAGTTTTGTGTGTTAACACACACAGCGGTGCCATTGAAAATAATTGCTGCTGCTATGAATTAACGCCAATGTGATGTTCCGCTGCTTTAGATAAACGCCTATTGCGATCCTAGCCTTAGGCTGTGCACATGTTCCGATATTTACGTTGATCAGCCCGAATATCGGAAGTAAATTTTAGGCGTGACGAACCAATGCCAGTCAAAGGTTTCGGGACAGTGCTGTATAATTGGTCCACCAAAATTTTTACCGCAAACCGTTTGCTGCCAATCGTATGGGTCCATTGAAGACCATTTTACCAAACTGTCCAAACAACAAAGGTTTGACCAACATTGGTCACACCCGAAATGTTACAATATTGAACTATATTTCGGTTGCAGCAGTAGGTCGGGCAGAACTATCAGAAGGCGTGAATACAGCCGTAAGGGACTGTCAGACATAATGCTTGTTGTCAGCTGAAAGAGCCGACCATTTTATAACATGTACAGCGCTTTGGGCTTGAAACAGCAGGGAAATGAATCAGACAAGTTTTAGGCCATTTAAACCTTAAAATAAATATAATACGGTTCTCAAAAAAAATAAAACCGCAGCTGTCACAGCCAAAGCAATGGTACTACAGCAGCGGAACTGCTCATTATACAGCACTTACCAGCTGCAGAAATAAAGCAGTTTTACTGAAGGAAATAGCTGCCACTTTCTCGACCTGCAGAGGGAGAAAATGAAGCTGCGGCTCCCCAATGATTCAGGCAGGAGACTGAATGAAATTTCCTAAACTGCTGGATGACTTCTTAGCAGGGACAATGGTTGGTAACTGACAAGGGGATTTTAGGGCGCACTTAGAGAGATTGAGGAGGTCAATGGCTGAGAAGCATTAACACTATCCACCAAAGACAGTGTAGGAGTAAGGAAAAGGAAAACAGGAACAATATGTAAACAGAGGAACCAAAACATTTTCTATAAAGTTGTGTGAAAAGTAAAATGAACTCCATAGAGAACGAGATGTCATAGACATGCTAACCGGCTATGCAACATGGTTCCAAAATGTTCTTGATGTATTTTTAACGTCGGTAGTTAACAGGCCTTAAATACGCGCAATAGTCATAAATGGAATGGGAATGTAATAAACAGCTTTATAGACTTACTGCATCTCTAAAGGAAATGAAATAGCTTTTGCTACCTTATTGCTTGGCCTTTAGAGTGTTGAAAAACAAGCTGTACAGTTCCATTTACACCTACTTGTTATTGATCAGGATCATGTATTCATAGAATATAAAGTAACATCTGCAAATACATCTTTTCAATTGACAGATGGACTGTCAATATGGAGAAACTAGAAGGGGCGACTTCTTACCTGCCCTAGGAGGAGAATTATCCTCTCACCTGCCCCAGGAGGAGAATTACCCTCTCACCTGCCCCAGGAGGAGAATTATCCTCTCACCTGCCCTAGGAGGAGAATTATCCTCTCACCTGCCCCAGGAGGAGAATTATCCTCTCACCTGCCCTAGGAGGAGAATTATCCTCTCACCTGCCCTAGGAGGGGAGAATACCCTCTCACTGCCCCGGAGGAAAAATTACCCTCTCACCTGCCCTAGGAGGAGAATTACCCTCTCACCTGCCCGAGGAGGAATTATCCTCTCACCTGCCCTAGGGGAGAATATCCTCTCACCTGCCCCAGGAGGAGAATTATCCTCTCACCTGCCCTAGGAGGAGAATTATCTTCACCTGGCCCAGGAGGAGAATTATCCTCTCACCTGCCCTAGGAGGAGAATTATCCTTCACTGCCCTAGGAGGAGAATTACCTCTCACCTCCCAGGAGAGAGAATTATCCTCTCACTGCCCTAGGAGGAGAATTATTTCCCTCTCACCTGCCCCAGGAGCAGAGAATTATCCTCTCACCTGCCTCGAGGAGGAAGAATTATCCTATCACCTGCCCCAGAGGAGATTACCTCTCACCTGCCCTAGGAGGAGAATTATCTCTCACCTGCCCCAGGAGGCCAAGAATTATCCTCTCACCTGCCCCAGTAGGAGAATTACCCTCTCACCTGCCCAGGAGGAGAATTATCCTCTCACCTGCCCTAGGAGGAGATTATCCTTTCACCTGCCCCAGGAGGAGAATTATCCTCTCACTGCCCTCGGAGGAGAATTATCCTCTCACCTGCCCCAGGAGGAGAATTACCCTCTCACCTGCCCTAGGAGGAGATTACCCTCTCCCTGCCCTAGGAGGAGAATACCCTCTCACGCCCCAGGAGGAGAATTATCCTTCACCTGCCCCAGGAGGAGAATTATCCTTTCACCTGCCCCAGGAGGAGATTATCCTCTCACCTGCCCCAGGAGGAGGAATTACCCTCTCACCTGCCCAGGAGGAGAATATCCTTCACCTGCCCCAGGAGGAGAATATCCTCTCACCTGCCCTAGGAGGAGAATTATCCTCCACCGCCCCAGGAGGAGAATTCCCTCTCACCTGCCCAGGAGGAGAGAATTACCCCTCACCTGCCCTAGGAGGAGAATTACCCTCTCACCTGCCCTAGGAGGAGAATTATCCTCTCACCTGCCCTAGGAGGAGAATTATCCTCTCACCTGCCCCAGAAGGAGAATTATCCTCTTACCTGCCCCAGGAGGAGAATTATCCTCTCACCTGCCCTAGGAGGAGAATTATCCTCTCACCTGCCCCAGGAGGAGAATTATCCTCTCACCTGCCCCAGGAGGAGAATTACCCTCTCACCTGCCCCAGGAGGAGAATTACCCTCTCACCTGCCCGGAGGAGAATTACCTCTCACCTGCCCTAGGGGAGAATTATCCTCTCACCTGCCCAGGAGGAGAATTATCCCTCACCTGCCCTAGGAGGAAGAAATCCTCTCCTGCCCCAGGAGAGAATTATCCTCTCACCTGCCCTAGGAGGAGAATTATCCTCTCACCTGCCCCAGGAGGAGATTATCCTCTCAACTGCCCCAGGAGGAGAATTATCCTCTCACCTGCCCCAGGAGGAGAATATCCTCTCACCTGCCAGGAGGAGAGAGAATTATCCTTCACCTGCCCCAGGAGGAGAATTATCCTCTACCTGCCCAGGAGGAGAATTATCATCTCACCTGCCCCAAGAGGAGAATTATCCTCTCACCTGCCCTAGGAGGAGAATTATCTCTCACCTGCCCAGGAGGAAATTATCCTCTCACCTGCCCCAGGAGGAGAATTATCCTCTCACCTGACCCCAGGAGGAGAATTATCCTCTCACCTGCCCTAGGAGGAGAATTATCCTCCACCTGCCCGAGAGGAGAATACCTCTCACCTGCCATAGGACGGAGAATTATCCTCTCACCTGCCCCAGGAGGAGAATTATCCTCTCACCTGCCCCAGGAGGAGAATTACCCTCTCACCTGCCCCAGGAGGAGAATTATCCTCTCACCTGCCCTAGGAGGAGAATTATCCTCTCACCTGCCCTAGGAGGAGAAATTTACCTCTCGAAGTTGTCCCCTAGGGAGGAGAATTATCCTCTCACTGCACAGGAGGAGGAATTATCTCTCACCTGCCCAGTAGGAGAATTACCCTCTCACCTGCCCAGGAGGAGAATTATCCTCTCACCTTGCCTAGGAGGAGATTATCCTTCACCTGCCCCAGGAGGAGAATTATCCTCTCCACCTGCCCTAGGAGGAGAATTATCCTCTCACCTGCCCCAGGAGGAGAGAATTACCCTCTCACCTGCCCTAGGAGGAGATTACCCTCTCATCCTGCCCTAGGAGGAGAATTACCCTCTCACCTGCCCCAGGAGAGAATTATCCTTCACCTGCCCCGGAGGAGAATTATCCTTCACCTGCCCCAGGAGGAGAATTATCCTCCACCTGCCCCAGGGGAGAATTACCCTTCACCTGCCCCAGGAGGAGAATATCCTTCACCTGCCCAGAGGAGAGAATTATCCTCTCACCTGCCTAGGAGGAGAATTATCCTCTCACCGCCCCAGGAGAGAATTACCTTCACCTGCCCAGGAGGAGAGAATTACCCTCTCACCGCGGGGAGAATTACCTCTCACCTGCCCTAGGAGGAGAATTATCCTCTCACCCTGCCCTAGGAGGAGAATTATCCTCTCACCTGCCCCAGAAGGGAATTATCCGCTACCGCCCCAGGAGGAGAATTCCTCCCAGGAGAATTATCCTCTCACACTGCCCCGGAGGAGAATTATCCTCTCAACTGCCCCAGGAGGAGAATTACCCTCTCACCTGCCCAGGAGGAGAATTACCCTTCACCTGCCCAGGAGGAGAATACCTCTCACCTGCGCCTAGGAGGAGAAGATCCTCTCACCTGCCCTAGGAGGAGAATTATCTCTCACCTGCCCTAGGAGGAGAATTATCCTCTTACTGCCCAGGAGGAGAATTATCCTCTCACCTGCCCTAGGAGGAGAATATCCTCTCACCTGCCCCAGGAGGAGAATTATCCTCTCACCTGCCTAGGAGGAGAATATTCCTCTCACCTGCCCCAGGAGGGAGAATTATCCTCTCACCTGCCTAGGAGGAGAATTATTCCTCTCACCTGCCCCAGGAGAGAATTACCTCTCACCTGCCCCAGGAGGAGATTATCCTCTCACCTGCCCCAGGAGGAGAATTATCCTCTCACCTGCCCCAGGAGGAGAATTATCCTCTCACCTGCCCCAGGAGGAGAATTATCCTCTCACCTGCCCCAGGAGGAGAATTATCCTCTCACCTGCCCCAGGAGGAGAATTATCCTCTCACCTGCCCTAGGAGGAGAATTATCCTCTCACCTGCCCAGGAGGAGAATTACCTCTCAACCTGCCTAGGAGGAGAATTATCCTCTCACCGCCCTAGGAGGAGAATTATCCTCTCACCTGCCCCAGGAGGAGAATTACCCTCTCACCTGCCCTAGGAGGAGAATTACCCTCTCACCTGCCCTAGGAGGAGAATTATCCTCTCACCTGCCCTAGGAGGAGAAGCTGATCGGCGCATTTCCTGGTGTGTTCGTAACTGGAACGTTTCAGTTCCTGTAAGGAAACCCGGTCCAGTTGGAATCTCTGCAGAAATGTAAATTTATACAATTCCTTACACACGGTCAGTAAAATGCAACAGAAATAGAATACAATGTAAGGTATGGCAATTTTTAGTTGTACAAATATATATTAACAGACATAACGCTTTACGGATAACAACTTGCTGAGAATGTATCTTATTACCTACAGAATTCACAAGATGTAGTAGTCAAGTGAAAGCAGTGTGTGTTCAGTGCGCAGTGAATGAACAATTAGTATTCAGTCAATGAGTCATGTATAAGACCATTATAATGCACACATATATTATGGACATAATATAGCCTTAATGCCCCCAATCATAATGATGAAGCCCATAAGTACTGCAATATAAACCTGGAGAAAGGTGAGTGTTATTTCACCTCTTTAAGAGAGGTGGACTTGCACTTTAAATAAAAAATGTATATAGGTATCACCCCCCCATACAATAGTTAGAAATCTGAGAAATGTAAGACTAACCCAAAATGATGTACTGGTACAGTTTCTGCTTCCTGTTTCTTCCATGTAGCAGCTGTCAGTCATGGATGTAACAGTTGACATCACAGCCAATGACTGAATGCTACTTCCCTAGCTGTCTACTCTGAGCATGCCCAAGCTTGTGTAGTATAGTATAGTTTATTAGGTTGAATAAAAACATACGTCCATCCAGTCCAAAACTACTCGGCAATACCCACATTTCCTGTCTAACAGTTGATCCAGAGGATGGCAAAAAACCCACCAGAATTATGAAGGGGAAAAATTGGCAATCGGAAATATCCCTGGATCAACTCTACTTTATGTATCAATACCAGTAACTTGTAACATTCCTTGTTTGTAGAAACTCATCCAGCTTTTTATTAAACTGACCAATGAACCTGCCATAACAACGTCCACTGGAAGACAGTTCCTTAGCTTTACCGTTCTCACAGTGAAAAACCCTTGAAGACTCCACTGATTACCAGCATTAGCTACCTGAAAGTACGTGTTCTCACACAGTAGGTCGTAACAAATATCTAAAGGACCAGCGGTTGAAACGGTCTCTTTCTGGTAGACCTGTAGGTAATGAGATGCCACAGTCCAGAAATGAATTTCAGACTCATCCCCATACAATCTGAAGGAGAAAGAAATTCCATTAAAGGGGTTGTTCAGGTTGCATCATTCACTGGTGTTATATCTGTGTAAATTCCCTATTGTAATGTGTCCTTTAGAGCGCTATACAGTTTCTGACAAAAGTCTTGTCGCCTGCGTATTTTGCAGTAACTCCTGCTATTAACCTGATTTTTAATTGATCAATTGGTGTTAGAAATAGCTCATATGAAAAGCTAAAGCCCTCCCAAATAATACTAAATGTACTGGTAAAAAATAGTTTCCTTGAAAAAAGATTTATCAATTAATCAAGACAGAAAGGTCAAAATGTTGCAAGACAAAAGTGTAGTCGATAGAAATAGGAGTGTGCACACTTAGGATGAATGAACGGAACTCCGACTAGTAAAATTCAATCATACTTTATTGAGAATCTGCAAGCATCTGGACTGTAAGGTCTCTTGACGCGTTTCGTACCTCAAGGGTACTTAATCATAGGAGAGAGACGCTCTGAAAAAGTGTAGTCGCCTATACAGAAAATGATCTACTTTACAGCCAATCCAAACGTATATCAGCAAATTAAGTAGTGGTGCTGTTAGATCCAAATGTAATATCTTGTATGACTTCCATGAGCTTAAAGGACAGCATCTATGCAGTTTGGCAAGGATTCATACACTTTATTGATGAAATCATCAGGAACAGTCTTGCATGCCTCCCAGAGTTTATCAATATTCTTTGATTTCATCTTCCATGCTTCCTCTTTCATCCTACCCCACATATGCTAAATGATGTTCATGTCAGGTGACTGGGCTGGCCAATCCTGGGGCATCTTGATCTTCTTTGCCTTAAGGAACTTTGTTGCGGAGATGGAAGTGTGCGATGGAGCACCATCCTGCTGCAGAATTGGGCCTTGTTTATGGTTGGGGATATATGAGGTAGCTAAGATTTCTTGGGATTTTACACTATTGATGTTGCCTTCCACCCTGCAGATCCCTCGCACACCCCCATACTGGATGTAACCCCAGACCATGATTTTGCCTCCACCAAACTTCACTATTTTCTGGGTAAATCTCGGCTCCATGCGGGTTCCAGTAGGTCTCCTGTAATATTTGCGGTGACTGTGGTGTAATTCAACAGAAGATTCATCTGAAAAATCCACCTTTTGCCACGTTTCTCCCATCCATTCGTTTAGCAGGCTGTGGGACTTGGCAGATGCCACACGGTTTTCCAATTGTCTTTTGTTTAGTGCCGGCTTATGGGCACTGATTGGACCATGGAGGCCATTTGGAGACAGAATCCGACAAACTGTTCTGGTTGACACAGGGATTTCAGGTGACCGGGTCTCCTGGAGCTCTGCTGCAGTTGAAAATGGGCTTGCCTTGGATTTTCGAGCCAACAAACGGTCCTCTGGAGCAGTTGTCTTGCAGGGTCTGTCTGACCTGGGCTGGTCAAAAACTTCTCCAGTCTCTTCAAATCTTTCCTTTATCCTCTGAACTTGACGCTGAGAGACATTGAAGGTGCCACATCAGCAGTGGATTTGGTCTTCAGCCTCTTGATAATGAACACTTTAGTCTCAGGGTGAATCTTGGGCATGTTTACAGAGGTCTATTAGCAGTTAAAGTGACGGTCTAGTGTACTGGGGGTCTTTATATACACACCTGACACCTAATTGATCCATTATTAGTCACAGGTGAAGCCCATATGACAAGGCGACAACACTTGTGTCTTTGCAAAAATTGACCCAATGGGCTTTACCAAGCTGTGAATATTAGAATAGTTTTTGTTAGTTTCGTTTTGCATTGAAACATTATTACAAAAGCTGTTTGGGGTAAAATGAACCATTTCTTGAAACAAAATCTGCATTAGAATTATTGTTAAGCGGCACTTCAGGTCTCTTTGTACACAAGCCACAAGACTTGTCAGAAACTGTACATTTCTAGTACCACGTGTGACTGCTGCCTACATCTGAGTAGATGCTTTAGGCCTAACTTACCTTGCCACGAGCAGGATTCTCTGCAGGAGGGTGAACTCAGTGTCCAGCAGTAAGCTCTTTACATCACTGAGAAGACAAGTTGTAGAAATATAATCAGACACTGTGGTTCAGGAACATCAGCTTTCTACAACCTGCATTATAGGTAATGAGGTATCTGTCCACCATTAAAACAAAGCTTGTTCTGTTACTTAAATATACAAACAAAAAAGCAGGCACCCTAAACCATATAGTCCATAGCATAGCTACATTAGTACAACAGTATTAAACCTATTCCAGAAGCCTCTAAATGTACCGCTCATTGTACAGTAGGATAGCATGGAAAGGTGATGCCTTGTATTTCATTAAAGTTAAGGGAAGGAAAATACCTGAATTATATAGTAATATACGATACGGACTTGGTATCCATGGTTACAGGATGAATCCCACAGCACTGATAAAGCGGTGTCACATTTGTTGGACAACAGACGGGAATAAACTCCAGGCTCAGGGAGAATTAGGCTGCACTGCTCTCTGGGACGCAAACACATGTATTGTCAATGTACTATTGCAAAACTCTCTGTGTGCGTGACTTTAACCCGAGTCTGTGCACGAATTATTAGATGAAATAGGCAGAGGACTTGCTATTCTTTCAGGTGAACATAAATCCCCAGAACATGTATATTTTATTCCAGCTGTATGGGCTCGGCGAACACTGACCTGGGGTGCGTGAATTTCATTTTTACGGTTTTCCTTTAGATTGAGGGGTCCTTCTGTATAAACTGGGGGGTCATTTACCAGGAGTCCTTATGGAGAAAACTGCTGCAAAAGTTCGCCAGTTTTACCTTAAAATTGCACCATTTTTTAAAACTCAGATATTTAAAGGGCAAGTCCACCCCCCAAAACTAACTTTTTATATTTATTTGGCCCAAATAAGTGCTCCAAAACAAACTTTACAGCATGTAAATCGGTCCAGTGGTTCAAAAGTTACAGACCTTTGAGATATATATCAGGCTGCACTTCCTCTCCACTTCCACTTTAGATGACCCCGAGCTGCAGCTTAGAAAAAAAAAAAAAATCTTGCCTGTGTTTGTGTGTGTGTCTCTCTCTCTATCTCTCTCTCTGGGCTGGCTGGCTGCAGCTGTTGATCCTGGATTTCTTCAGTACACATAACTTTACAGCTGTGATTGGTTGAGAGGGAAAATCCAGGGATCCAGGGGTCAGACCATTACTGATGCAACTTCCTCTGTTCTCACTGCTGGATGCTAACAGACATGCTCAAGAACATGAAAAGAACAGAGGCAAGGTAATGTAACCTGTCTCTTTTCATCGCTGTATTGGTCCATGTTGCAGGATTAAGCCAGCTCAAAGGTCTGTAACTTTTGAACCACTGGACCGATTTACATGCTGTAAAGTTTGTTTTGGAGCACTTATTTGGGCCAAATAAATATAAAAAGTTAGTTTTGGGGGTGGACTTTCCCTTTAACACCTGCTGGGGAACTGGACTTATTGTTAAAGGAGCAAAAAAAAACCTATTCAATATTAACAATAGAGACTCTCTGTGAATGACCCCCAGTGCGTTCTTCCCACACCATATCCTATTCCTGTGTTAACACTGTGCATGTTATCTCCATTAAGGCAGGGGTACACACTGCATGATAAACAGTAACTATTGTACACATACTCTGATAATTTGTCCCGAGCGACTGTTTTGACTAAGATTTCAATCGAAATACCAAAAGTAATTTTCAGCCGCAGCGGGCGATGTCTGTGTAAAGCTTCGGCCGTTTCAGGCGACTATCAGTAAGTGTATGGGCGCTCGGTCAGGCATCTTTGATGATCTGACCCAGCGGATTATCAACAATGTCCAACACAAAGGTCGATTTGTCTGACAGAACGGCCATACACTTAGTGCTAGTCACCCGTAACAGGCGATCATACACATTGTGTGTCGCGGGTCTTTAGGTTTATCTGAATTGGACGAACATACGTTCAGACACGGCAGTAAAACAGTGATTGGTCTGACGAAATATTGGCCCTTGTGTACCCAGCCTACAAACGCCTCCCTGGATTTACAAATCCGTTATGGTTACCTAGTTTATCTGATGACTTTTTATGCACTCAAAACATTTTACAAATTTTAGTCAGAAAAATCAGAGGATTATCAATCAGTGCAGCGGATGGAGACTTCCCATTCACACACAATAGCTGTGCCCTGACACATTGCCCCTACCAACTGACACACTTTCCAACTCACTTGGATAAAGAGTTGATCTGCTGCTGTATAAGGTTCTTCATGTCCTCGTGCTCTGGATAATCCCTGTAAGGAAGTAAACACAGCCATATAGGATTTTAAAGCATCTGCCAGGGAGCAGGGACGACAGTGAAAGTTCCAATTAAGCCCTAAGGAAAGGCGTTTGGGAGCCAGTTAATAAAAAAACAAGGCAATGTTATCAGAACTATAACCATCATCTAATTTGGTGCCACAAACAACTTACACATCGGTAATATCTAATGAATATTTGCCAGTCCAAGGCTGGTGAAGCAGGAAAGCCTTTAGGGTGAATGCCGACCTGGGGAACAGCAGATATGGACACCAGACAGGATCTGTAAAAGGTCAAGGGGAAGCGGTTACCTGGATATAATGTATAGTATGCAGTTTAGTAAATTAATTGGTGTATTTAGGTTATTAAAAAGGTGAATCAACTATTGAGCATCTCAGCTGTAAGGAATCGAGCAGCCTTTAAAATTCCTTCCCAAAGCTCCATCTATGGATCTACACAGAACCATGTGTATATGCCAGCAGTCCCTGGCAATCATTGTGCACTATACACCAAGAGACTTCTCTCTATTTCTGCATGAATAATTCAGCATGTTCTCTCTTTCAGCCTGCATTATCCACCTCTGGCATCCCACTGCCTGAATATTCATTATTCCAACAAGCTTTCACAGATGGATTGTTCCACTGCAGAAAAACAGCGAATGTTATCTCTGACCTCGCTACTTTCAGCGCACCCAATAAAGAATGGGGTTTTATAGCACTGCAGTTTGTTTTCAATAAAGACACCCCCTTCCCTCCAACTGCAATGGTATAAACTTTATTTCTAACTTCTCTACTATATCATCCTATGTGCACCAATGAGAAGTTCTGGCACACTAGATCCAGTCAGGATAGACAGACAGAATATAATTGCTGTGGAGAGCAGAACAATCTGTCCAAATTAATTTCAATGGAGCCCAAACCATATTGCTGGGTAGGCAAAGGTCAAACGCACAGGCTGGTCAATCAACAGAACTCACCCTGGAGAAGTAACCTGCGTACAACAGCGAAACTGCTACAAACCATCTCAGTTTACTAGGATTGGTGTTGTATTCAACTGCAGCAGAAAAATGTGAAAAGAACCATCACTAGAGGTGTGTACAGTGGCAGATTGTACTTGTACCTGTCCCAAGAACTACCATCCAGAAGCCTTGTTTAGGGAAAAGAAATATACTATTTTATATAACCTTATTTACCCTTTAGCAAAAAAAAAAAAAAGGGTCGGGGAGTGGTATTTTGCAAATCACTGTAGAATCCTTTTCTTTGAAACCACAAGGAGATCCAGACACCATGGGGGTAATAAGTAAATTCCACTTCCAGGAACAGACACGTGAAAAGAAAGTTGAAGGCTCCAGTGCTCCTTGCCTTGGGGATGACTATTCCCCTATTCACTGGAAGGCACCTTCAGTTTTCCAAGTGTCTGCTTTGGGATTGGACTTCCCTTATGGATTTGGGTTCCTGCTGGATCCCAATGTGGGAATATATACGGTCCCCCATTTATGTTGCAGCGGGACCACACATCATGCTTTGTAAGGCTCATTACGTGCAGTCCCCCTCCTCCACTGCAGGGAAAACACAGCAAAACAATACACTTTTAATAACCTTAAAGGACAACAATACCCAAAAAACAACATCTCCCCCATTACATGTCCACAGCTCTAGCAGCTGAAATCGCTTACTCTCATTTACAACCGTGCTGCCTTCCCTTAGATATCACACAGCAAAGATGAGTGCTAAAAGCCCACCTCCTAGACGGCCCAGGGCCATGATTAACATATCACTTGTCACTGGCTGATGGGAATGCCTGTTACAACCTCTCTCCTCCTCCGCCAGTCAAACAAACTTGAACTGTTCGGTTGCTAGGATACAGCCTACATAATTAAGTCAAGGATGGGTGGAGGAGTGTTTTCTCACATGCTAGCTTTGAGTGACGGTTATAGGCAGACAGAATTGTTACGCCCCCTTAACAGCATGGCTAATTGAAGGCAGAGAGAAGCTCGAAATATGGCAAAAAACGTATGGGGAGGGCTGCATACCATTACTCTTTTGAAAGCAGTATTAAAAAAAAAATGCATTAAGGCAATACAGTTATCCTTAACCCTTTAGCAAAAAATAGGGCCTGTGTGTGTGTATGTCAGTAATACGGTCTCTCTCGCAAATTATACCAATCAGCTCCTGTTCATCCATCCTGAAGCAAGTGGATTTCATAGACATCTCCAGCACTCGGATACACCCATCATCGGAAGCCAAGACCACTTTATCGGATGAGCACCAATCAACATCAAGGATACGGTAATTCATGTTTCGGCCAGTGCGCAAGCTGCTGACCATTTGAATCTGACCGGGGAAGAAATGGAGAAGAAAGATCTTAGCATTGGCTTAAGTAATAGGAAAAGTCTGTGTGAGGTCAGAGTCAAATCTACAAAAATACATCAATTATACGCAGTCTGCATACAGTGGTAATCATATCAAAATGAGAGGCAACACATAATTAATGGACCAAAATACTATAAATCAGGCAACATTAATCAAGCTGCTTGCAGATTATAATAACTGAAACTGGGAAGGGTGGCGTTTGCTTAGAATTGAGGTTACGCAGAAGCTAGAGTTCCTAGAAAGGCAGCACATCATATCCTACCTACCTCTTTGGTGTCCCAAACATCCGTCCCATCGCTGTACAGAACAATCAGTTTCTGGTTGCCTTTTCCTGGAGCAAAGCGTATTTTTTTCACTCCGTTTCTGTGTGTAGGAACACCCCTAGTGGTGGAGGAAATAATATCAGTAAATGAGCTCAGGTGTTAACATACTGAAGATTAGATCCTTACCGATAGGGGAGTTGGCGATTCTTTACAGAATCGGGGGGTTTCTAGTGAGAGACTACTCCTGTAATTAACAAAACATCAATATGTCTATGCAACTTTACAGTCATTCCGGGTCATTGTATATCATTGTATATATGCTGGAGAAGTCACTTGGATGAAAAATTTCTCAATTATTATAGTATTTGAGGTTGAAAAAAAGACATCCATCCACCTACACGTGCGATCACGGGGGCCGAACCACGATGCGTATGCACGACCAACGATCATGCTGTGTATGGGTGCTTTGACAGCCAAAACAGCCATTAAGTCGGGGCTTGTTGATGATACTAAGAGTTAAATTTGATACTGGCTGGTCTGGGAAAACAAAGGCTGTACAATAATAGACTGTCGGAGTGATCGGACATGCTGGTAAATCATGGCCCCTAAATGAAAGCAGGGAGCAGTCCATACACAGGAGTTAATATCACTGTACTGAGTGTATATAGTAATGACAGGATACCCAGGAGTTAATATCACTGTACTGAGTGGATATAGTAATGACAGGATACACAGGAGTTAATATCACTGTGACAAAAGCCTTCCACTCCATGTGGCTCTTTTAGGATGATATTTATGGAATACTGGGAGGGGGGGGGATTTCAGGCTTAAAACTCTATTGGCTATTTCAAAGAATATTAACCCTTTCTACGTACAGCTGGAGTCTGTGAGAGCTAAATGGTGAGCACTTTCACTTTTCAAAACGCATTAGCTGCTTCAACTGACTGAACATGTGAACAGACACCAAGATGTAATGGGCGCTAATATGGAAAGGCACATTGAATGGGTTTTAATCATAGTTTGAGGTTATTTTAGCAGGAATCATGGGCAAAAACAAGAGTTCACAGGATGTTAATTTCTAATTTATTTGCCGTTGGTACAGTTTTGTAAATGTCTGTCATAAGAAACACACATTAAGAACTTTCCCTCACAGTATAAAGATGGTGTATTAAAGAGCAGTGAGGACATTTAAGTGAATGTAGATAAAATGAACCTGCAGACCCTCAAACCTTTTTTTTTAAAAAATAAAACACTGTAGAGCATAATTTCCATTATTATGTAAACAATAGGGGAAAAGGCAGATCAGCCAACTAATCTGACGATTAGCGAGTCAAACATGCTCAGGAGAATTTCCAACCATGCAATTCAAACATACCAACTGTCACCATTCCAGTTACAGCAAAACTGCACACTGCAGAAGAGTTTATTATAATAAGGCCCCTTGATTGACATCTGAAAGTCGCTTCAGAATGAATATCTAAAGAAGTAGGGGAAGGACTAACAAAGAAATGGTAATAGTTGGATACAATTATAGTTTCCAGTAATAGGCAATTCCCCCCCCCCCCCCCCAGTTTATAAACCCTCTAATGTTTTTATATTCTCCTTCCTGCAGTTTATATTAGGATTACAGAGAAACAGTTCTGTTCAGATGAAAGACTGGAAGTTGTTAGCATGGTCACTGTTCACTAAGCACAGAGCAAATGGAAATATGAACCTTCCGCTTGGTTTCTTCCTATTCGCAGCTTTGATTGGAGAATCAATAAATAATAAAAATCCAAGTATAAGGAAGGTAAGAGAATCCGACATTCAATCTCTTCTCGATCAGAGAAAAGGACACAAGCAGAATTCCGTAGCCATTTCCAACTGCTGCTAAATAGCCAGTTACAATAACCGGCAAAGCAAAGCCGGGACACGGTGCACATTAATATACATACTTCAATATGACAGATCTTCGCGAACTAGGTAAAATGTGGTAAATTACAGGGAAGTGGTCAAATGCACAGGGTATGCAATGTATAATGAACTTCCAGTTACAGTTCTCCCAGGTTATATAATGAAGACATTGTATTGCCTTTCCATTACTACAATCTAAGTAACTGGAGTAAATTAACAGCAGCCTCACATTTTATTGATCGGATTCTGTTCATTAATGTGCGTGTAAATTCTAATATACTAAACGTCTCCCCATAATAATGTACTGGTTAACTGTCAAATACCAGTAACACTCCCTTCCCATAGGGCTGTCATCAGACTCGCCATAAGCACACAAGCTATGGTGACACTTAGGCCGTGTACATATGCTGTGATATTCTGGCAGATCGATCGCTGTGACCAATATCGTTCAACCCCTCCGAAGTATCAGAATTACATTTTGTCCATGTTGGTCGAACACTTGTCCAAAGTGGCAAATTTTAGCTGATCGGGCTGTCTTCAATGGACCTCATGATTGGTCGTGCTGAGATTTCGGCTGTAGGTGATCCGTCGTTCGGTCAAAATATTGGTCCATGTGCACCCAGCATTAGGAGTTCCAGACCAGAGACATGTCACACTAATACAATAGTAAAGCTGGGTACACACCATTCCATAATTTGGCCCGACCAACATTACAGTGTTTCGGTCAGTCGGGCCGAATTACTGTATGGTGGCTCTGTCCGATCGCCGACATGTCCATGGCCCCTTATCTTACAGCCCCATGTGGCCCCACCCACTCGCAGGTGCCGTGGCCTTGCCCACTCGCGGGTGCCTAAGCCCCACCCACTCGTGGGTGCCGTGGTAAACTCAGACCCACCCCCTACAGAAAACTCTGTGGAATCAGCATTTTCCACTTTACCTGAAAAGGCTGTTTTCACACAGTGAAAGAGAAGGGCTGTAGATTCCCTTATCTTCTCTGTCAGGACTTCACACAGCAGAGAGGAGGAGGGACTTCCTGTCTCCCTCACACACTGAGGGAGTCTGAGGCTGTGCTCCACTGTGCAGGAGAAGCCTTAGGAATGTCACATGTCAGCCTCCCACCCATTAACTTTCTGGTCAGTCATTTCTTTATATCTTAGGCTGTGGAGCATGTAGAGAGGTAGTTGATGGCTCGTTTTAAAGGTAGGAAACTGGCTTTTCATTTAAACTTAAGTTGTTTGGAGACCACAGTTCCCCTTTAAGATAGATTAGGTGTAGACTAATGTCTAATCTATCTAAATGCCGCATTTTCCACATTGCAACCACCCATACACAAATGACCCGTGAATGCACAACCTATAATTGACATTTACAATTCAAGTGTCGCTTGGATAAAACAGTTCTGATCAGTAACATTACCTAATCACTGGAGCTACTGTATCTAGGAGCTTTTTTAATAAATGTTCAGGGAAGAACCTGGCCACCAACCGATCTACTAAATTATGTAACAATTGGTAATCTGTTATTAGGAAGTAAATGGGGATCCAGACCATAGTCAGATCAATCATTTTGGCACACAGCAAGGTGCAAAAAGTGCTAAACTTTACCAACCATCTAAAGCAACTGATAATGTGCAAAATTGGTTGGAATCAATCAGTCCCAGTCCCTGGCCAATCAGAATGGGGATCATGTTAAAAAAAATAATCTGTATATAATTTAAATTTCATAGCTAGTCTCTGTTCTCCAGTATGTATGAAAGAATAACCAAACTACAGTGTAACCTTCTCCATTAGGAATTCACAACTGTCCTATTGACCATTACAAGAGGGTATCTCTGAATCTGCTCTCTAATAACTACAGATCATTGTTATAAACAAGAAATATATTCCATGGAGCTTTTACGGAAAGTAACAGAACTTTATTTGCTTTGTCTTCACATCACACACGGTTATATCGATTTAGCAACTTACCGAGAAACGCGTCCTTTTAAATCCCAGAAATTTAAGTTGCCGTCGACATCTCCCAGGACTAAGGTATCTCCTTTCCAGGCAATACATGAAATACTGCCCATGCTTCCCTGAGGAGAACAGAATAGATGGCAGGATTGTTATTCTGACCTTGTTTCACCAAGTCCGTTTCAATGATTCTACTCACAAAAAAAACTTAATGAACAAATGGCAGCAGAAAGCAGAGAGCTAAAAGCTTTGATAAGCCCCATAATGTTCTCCCGAGTTATAAATGATACAAGATAGAACCTTTACATTCTGCTAATGTGTTGCTGACCTAGAAGAATCTTTATCATTCCTATTTTAAACTGCAATGTTTTATGGTACCACTGCAATAAAACTGACAGCTTCTACTGCATGATGGGTGATTCACGAGATGCTTAAAAAGAGATTACTTACGGCCGCATCTCATCTAGAACTAGACGCTGAGCAAAACAATGGAGATCAGAGCGATGAACATTGTTTTACCGAGAATAGGGTCATGTTATTGGTCTGATAAACACAAATCTGGGGTTAGAGAGAGCTATAGGAATGTAAGGGCAATTATAGCACTAAAAAGATGTGGCGAGTTCCTGCTACGATCTCTGAATACAATTCCTTAATTATATAAAAATGGGAAAACACCAGTTAAATATAATAGTACAAAGACCCCAATAATCAGGTACCCCACCACTCTATCAGGGGTAACACTAACCCCTCAGCAATACACAGGGTTTAAGGCTGGGTACACACCATACAATATTTACGGACGACTTTCCTATATTACCATGTTTTGGTCAGCCAATCTCATTCGGACAAACAGATGATTGGGTACACTGGTTAATCACGGGCCATTGTGCGGTTCCCTATGGGGCCGCAAGATTGGTCGCGGGTGAACTGTTCATAGTGGCTACTTTTGTCGCAACATAGATTTGTCTCAGCCAACCGCTTCCTAGTGGCGAATGGTCAGCCAGGACAAATGTCTCGTGTGTACCCAGTCCAACACATACTCAAGGGCAGCACGGTGGCTCAGTGGTTAGCACTAATGCCTTGCAGCACTAAAGTCCTAAAGTCTGCAAGGAGTTTGTATGTTCTCCCCGTGCGTGTGTGGGTTTCCTCCAGGCACTCCGGTTTCCCCCACAATCATAAAGACATAATGATGGTCTGTATGTGTCAAATATATGTGATTAGATTGTAAGCTCTTCTGGGCAGGGCCTGATGTGAATGTATACATGTAATTGTAAAGCACTAGAGAAGATGTTGGCACTATACAAATCCTCAATAATACTCAACAAAATGGGGCCAGCTTTTAACTAGTATTATGTTATATGTGCAACCCAGACATGTATTAATAAATGTGTTTCTTTGGATCAATCTGATCATTATAAATTTATACCCCTATTTGTACTGAAAACTCCAATTAAAAGGTGTGTATGTTGCTGCACGCCTTCACTCCAGTACTTGTTTTGTCAAGCTTGGTATCCCCCCTTCCGCTCTTAATCGATTAATTCCTATGAAGTCAAGCATGCTCAGTAATCACTATGAGGCAGCACTGTGAATTTCCCACCATGCATTTCACACATACCAACTTTCACCATTCCCGTTGCAGCAAAACTGCACACAGCCAGGGCCACTTCTACCATGAGGCAGAGTGAGACATTTGTCTCAGGCAGCACCCCTGCTCTGAAGAAGAAAGGCGGCAGACAGGCAGTGGTGGAAAAAAATTTTTTTTCCTTGACTGGTCAAGAAAAAAAATAATTTTCCCTAGTAACAGATATGATGTTGTTAAAATCATTTTATATTGTTAGGTTAGCTTTAGTTCGTTAGGCTAGGTTAGACTAATTGGGTTAGTTAGGGCCCTGCTGTGTGAGTCTTCCTTGGAACGGGGGGGGGCTTACAAATCTTTTGGCTAAAAATTTTTATTCTACAGAAAGTATGGCATTTCTAATGCATAATAAAGGGCGACATTCAAAAGTTTGGCTCAGGCAGCAAAAGCCCTAGAAGTGCCCCTGCACACAGCAGAAGCTTTTATGATAAAAAACGAATTTCATTGACTGAAATGTAAGCGGTTTTTAGATATAGTTGGGAAGAAATATAGTTTCCAATAATATGCAATTTAATTATAATAAAGACATTTTATTTAGTGTGCAGCAGGTTCTCTGTCCATATCTTTAGTGATATGCTTAAAGTTTCATCATTGCACTTATAACTAGAGTTACAAGTTACCAGTTGGACCTTTGATACCCTAATGTCAGATGTTATGTAGTGTTCTTCGTGTCTAGCCATTGGAGAACCAAAGGCTTCTTGAAGACTCCATTTTGTTTTTGTATATCCAATATCAGAGACCTACAACAATATCTAGAATAAGGTCTTCATCTTGGAGTTTGCAGCTTGTGGCAATGTACATAATGTAGACATACATGTGTCAATATCCAAATCTTTTTTTCAACTGAAAAGTCAACCTGTGTATGGCCTACTGTTTGATAGACTGCAATATTGGGCGGTCTATGGAGCAGAAGCTATTTTCCAACAATCCCGTCAGCTGTTGCAGTATCTAAGGCCAAATTTATAGTGCAAATTAATTAATATTGCATCAGCCCCTACACATGTGGCATTGCTAACCTCTAAAAAGTAAACAAATTAAAAGCTGCATAAAGTACAACATTTAAAGGGCATGTCTACCCTTTAAATAACATGATCTGTAAAGGAAAACCAGCTAACAACAGCAGCAAAAGGGTGAATCAGAGCAGTGGAGGATTGGGGGTCTAGTGTTAGCAATGTCTTTATTAAAGGGAAGTATAAGAGTAAAGGCTTATGCGGGGGTGCTTTATCTTTACAGAAAATGTTATTTAGAGGCTAGACATGCCCTTTAAACAATGTATAGTCTGATCTTTAGAAAACACTATATAAAATGGAATAGCTGATCCATTTTCTAGCTCCTGCTTGATGCCTATTGTCTGATTGGTTTATTGTTTACGTGCCAAACTGTCAATCTTTATAAACAGGGATCTACTCTCACAGCATAATAACAAGTCACTCTAATCTCCCTCCAACATGTTATCGAAATTTTACATATTGTAAAACCAGGTTATAGCTTATGGAGGTTTTTACAAATATCCTTCCCGTCTATAGATATCCCTGCAATAGGCTGTCAGCACAGTTGTTATTCAAAAAAGTAAAAGGAAAGTTATTTCAGAGAACGTTACATAGAGAAGGTCTGTCTATCAAGTGACAATGGAATTTTCCTTCCCAAAAGGCCGACGCACATTCTTATTTTAAGTGACCTAAACCTTCCAAACTCTCATTAAAATTTATATGAGCTGAACAGGATAAAGAATGTCACCGCACCTTTCAAAGGACTATGGCATCAATTTTCCAGAGCGAAGTGACATGACAGCTTATACCGATCGCAGGGTTTTAAGATCAGCGCCACCACTAACATCATCTTATTCTAGTGCAGCCTGCTGATAAGATGTACGGGAGACAATAAATTTACAGCTGGCACAGAATATCCGGCTGTTATAAAAGGGGGGGAATGTGGGGAAGGTTGATCCAAATTGTTGTTTGAACTGGACGGCAAGTGGATTTTGATCTCAGCAACCATTTGGTTTGTTGCGATTTGTACGTGCAAGCGTTCCCGCCGCAATGTATTAGCGACCGTTCATACACCTTGCTGACGTGAGCGGTAATTTGGAAGCTTCTCCAGGGCTTTTCACAAATAAAAAGGCGTCCATTTTCACACTTAAAGGGCATGTCCACCCCCAAAACTAAAATTTAACCCCTTACTGGCCACATCAAATAGTTTAAAACAATCCTTACCTTGCATTTCTGCTCAAAATTGTTCCCCTGCTGTGCCCCTCCAAAGTCCAGGAAACTGCTGTGTAGGAGCAGTGTGTGACTCATGCTGTTCCTGAGACTTCCTCAACCTCGTCAAGGTTGAGGCATGCTCAGTGCAGCCCTCCCCCCTTCTCCCTCTCCCTCCCCCTAACATTAAACCCTTTGGGTATGCGGTAGGGCATGCTCCCCAGCCCCAACCGCATTAATATAATTGTTAGAAAGTCCAGCAATCTTTACTTACCTTCCCTCTCTCTACCTTCCCTAACTTCCGGCTGCCGGTCCCACCCCCTGCTTGTAATTCCATGCAAGCAGAGGGCCAGAACACTGCGACGGAGAAGAGAGTGCAGGTAAGTAAGAATCGGGGGACTTTCTAACAATTATATTAATGTGGTTGGGGCTGGTGGAGCATACCCTACCGCATATAAAAAGTTTTTGTAAGGGGTGGACATGCCCTTTAAAGCTAGTGCAAAAATCATCACAAAATTCATTGTGTAGCCACTCGAAAATTCCAAAAATCTTCCAAAATGGCATAGACAGTGCAAAACCCTAATGAACCCCATGGTAACCCCAGTGATAAATCCTGGGCATCTCCTAGACACACTAGCCTTACCAGTTAAGCCGTTCTCCATGCACTTCAATAGAGAAATCTGGTATTTCATTATCTACACTTCATTGTAGCCATTGGATGATAAACAGTATCGCCACGCGTGGGGCGCGACAAAATCAGTTTCGTTATCAGACTGACAGAAATTTCGTGTGATCTGTCGATTATACCAATCCGTCAATGGCCACATCTACAGGACGATGTAATAAAAGTTCTGATTGGTTGGGACAAAATTAGCACCATTTTTAATGGTAAGAACTTTTATTACATCGTCTTGCTAGACTTTAAGAGCCGTAATCATGCGTGACCGAGGGCCAGATTCACAACTGGCAGACAAACTGATGTTTCAGCCAACTATTGTTTGGTGTATGGACGCTTGCTCATGCTGAATGGTCATTCGGTGTGCGTCTTTGATGATCTAACCCGGCTGGTCATCAACAATGCCTGACCAAACACCCATACACCAACCAATAGTCGCCTGAAACAGACGTTCTTCTGCCACTCATGTATTTAAGTATTTAATTTGAGAGTTTAGGAAGACTAGGAGATGTGGGCACTTCATGAGAGACTTATAGTCCCCTTGACCAGCATCCTTTGTGCCAATGATAACAAGTCCTCTACCGTGTTGAAATGTATTCCTTTGGGTTTTGTTAACTCTGATTTGCTGTCTGGTTCTGTAAGACTTTGAGCAGAATATGAATGAATGTTTCAAGACTGTTCACCGCCTACATAGCAGGACCCCAGAGAAGTGATATTTTCGAAAGGTATTAATGTGTCTGAGCGGATCTCTGGAGAACAGCACTTTGTATTAGGATCACTGGCGGCAAGGCTTCAATAACGTTTTTGAACGTTAAGAGTTACATTTAAAAGCCGAATAATGATATCTAGAACATATGTGAGAATGAGCCACATTAATGTATACCATTACTCAACAGCTTGGCTAATATGGCACGGGAATAACGAGTTCCTAATGCATATATCAGACTAATTTAATTGGTCACCAGACAATCTAACATAAACCATGCTACTAGTCCTGCTATCAGCACTAAAACAGGTATATTATAGTGAAACAAAACCCGCCATAGAGGGTATCCAATTGATCATCCCCAATCGAATTCCAATCAGAAAGAACCAATTGAAATGCACCATTGATGTCAGCAGATCTTAAAAATGTGCGCTGGAGGATTAGGTTGTCGGAAAATTATCCATTTGACTCAATGACCTTTTTTTCAGATCCACTGCAATCTCAATCTTGAAATTTAATTAATCCATTAAATATTCACCTTATTCTAAAACCATTAGCCATGTTTGATAAAACAGGAATCAAATGGAATAAAATTCACATGAAATTCCAACAAAAAGAAGCTAAGCAAAGATCTCTATTAAATAGAACAAAACGATCCCAAAACATCAGAGAAAACATTCAGATTTAGACCCCCAATGTTTCCAACATAACCCATTGTAACCTACATTATTTTTGGCAGATCCAAGACCACAAATATTTGGGAAGGTGGTAGATAAATAATAAATTTCAGGTAAATAAGACCACACTAGCATGTTTCTCGTGAGTTTACGATTGCATTTAGCGTGTGAGAAACGCGTGCCAGGGCATGACAATGTGGGTTGGTACATTGCATGCGTTGCAATCTGTTTTCAGAGCAAATTATTGCGAATTGCATGTGCTCAGGTAGTTCAAACTGCAGCATGAACACATGGTGACACCATTGCATTTGCTCATCACCGCACCACGAGTGACTGTAGAAAAAACATACTGAATTAAAAATGTATCTATTTTGTTGCCCCTTTCAAAAGATGGCCATTAAAAGATAAATGAACCCTACAATTAAAGTCAAGAATAAATGTAATCCCCTCTGATTTGCTAACCCTTCAAAATTCGAAGCAACACAATAGACCTCTGGTGAGCAAGCTTTTAACGCACGCTCGCTCCAGGAATAATCTGCAGTCATTGGTCATGATGTCATCAGTCACAGCTTTTACTGCAGAACAAACCTGGAAGAGCCTGGAACTGCAGAACAGTGCATGGAGATCGGGCAGCGTAACTCCTTGGGCTAATATGAGTTTTTAGGTTTTGGGTCGTGTTCAATTAGTATACAAAATTTTATTTTAGGAGCAGACAATCCCTTTAACAGTAAGTAGCTATATTGCAACGAGTGCTCATTATTTCCCTGCTTGACAATTGTAACAATATTTTCACTGAACTAAGAGTGACTGGAGGTAGGAAAAAGAAGATTTTGTCCTTACCTGTGAAATCTTTTTCTCTGAAGCCGAAGGGGGACCCAGGCACAGCAGGGGTTAAGCATTCCATCTCTAGGAGCAGACACTTGACAATTGAAGACTTCACAGGCTCTGGTGCTCCTCCCCCTACCTTATATATATTACAGCACCAGGAGCCTGCCTCAGTTTCTCCCAAAGATGTAATGCGAAGGAGAGTAAGAAACGAAAGAAATATATAACATTGTGGCAACGAGCCTAAACATGAAACTAGGTAACTACAATAATCAGAAAAAACTTAAGGGAGGGTCGTGCCTGGGTCCACCTTCGTCCCCCCAGGCACAGCAGGGGAAGTACCAAAGTACAGTACAGGGTGGGCAGAAGATTTAAACCTCTGCTGCTTGCAGCGCCAGGCGACCCTTCGCCACAGCTGAAGCGAACCCATCCAGTCTGTAGAATTTTATGAATGTGTTAATAGAAGAACATGTGGTGGCCTTACAAATCTGTTCTATGGAGACCCGGCACCGAGCCGCCCACGAAAGAGCCAGAACCCGCAGCTCCTGCTTCTGCATAGCAATGCAGAATGATACTACGGATCCATTTGGCTAGGGTCTGAGAAGATGCTTTGGATGCCCTAAGAGGACCCACCAAGAGGATAAACAGGGCCTTGAAAGAACAAAAAGGTTCCGTTCTAGAAAATAAATATATAAATATATCCGGAGAGCTCTGACTACATCCAGGGAGTGTAACCTTTGTTCCTTAGAAGAGGATGGTCTAGGATACAAAGCTGGGACGATGATG
The DNA here is from genome assembly GCA_019447015.1 of Hymenochirus boettgeri. Classification (NCBI taxonomy): domain Eukaryota; kingdom Metazoa; phylum Chordata; class Amphibia; order Anura; family Pipidae; genus Hymenochirus; species Hymenochirus boettgeri. Next base: position 17,585,214 of record CM033475.1, read on the forward strand.
TCCTGATTCAGGTTGAAGGACGATATGACCTTGGGTAAGAAGGTTGGATGAGGTCAAGAACCGCTTTATCCTTGTGAAAGGAAAGACAGGATGGCTCCGTGGAGAGAGCCGCAAGTTCTGATGCCCCCCGAATTGAAGAGATAGCAAGGAGACCGAGAGTTTTCTAGGATAGCAGAGATAGAGCTATAGAGGGAAGAGGTTCGAAAGGAGGCCCTTGGAGCACCTGAAGCACTAGGGACAAGTCCCATTGTTGAACCGCTTGTCTGCGAGGCGGACGGAGGTGAGCTACCCCTTGCAAGAAAGTTTGAACATGGAAATGGATTGAAAGAGTCGCTATTTGAACTTCAAGTGCACTGAGAGACAGCCCTTTATCTAGTCCCGACTGCAGGAATCGTAACAGTCTAGACAGAACAAACGTGCAAGGAGGAAAACCCCTAGAACTTGCCCAGGTTGCATATCTCAACCAGACTCGTCAATATATCTTAGAGGAAGATGGTTTACATGGTGGGTATGACTGACGAAGGAATACCTCTCTTCTTTAAGATTCAATGGCCACGCCATCAAACTGAGATGTTTGAGATCCGGATGTAAGAGAGGACCTTGGGACATGAGGTCCGGGCGAAGCGGCAGAGGCCACAGGTTCTCCACTGACATTTTTCAGTAGGAACCAGGGACCTTTTCGGCCACCTGGGGGCTATGAATATTGTTTGAGTTTTTTCTAGTTTTGATCTTTTTGAGCACCCGTGGAATCATGGTTAGGGGGAAAGGCATATACCAATCGAGTCCCCCACGGAACTCCTAGAGCGTTTACTAGGCATGCCTGGGGATCTCGAGATCTCAAGCAAAAGAGGGGAACCTTGTGATTGTGACACAATGCCATCATGTCTATTTCTGGAATCCCCCACAGAGTAAGTCAAGGCCATGAACACCTCCTGGTGAAGAGAGCATTCCCAGGGATCCAGAGTATGTTGGCTGAGGAAGTCTGCTTCCACATTCAGGACTACCGGAATGAAGATTGCCGATATGGCTGGGACGTTTCATTCTGCTCATGAGAGAATGCAATGGGATTCCTCCATGGTCATGTCGCTCCGTGTGCCCCCTTGGTGGTTGATTTATGCCACAGCTGTGGCGTTGTCTGACTGAATCCTGATCGACTTGTTTGTGAGCGAGTTGGTGAAATGAGAAAAAGCCAGGAATATGGCTCGAAATTCTAGGACGTTGATTGAAAGGTGAGATTCTTCCAGAATCCAAACGCTTTGCATCGTCGGGATCCATACACCCCCCCCCATCCTGACAGACTTGCGTCTGTTGAGATCAACGTCCACTGAAGGAGACAGAGGGTGTTCCCTTTTGGAGATTGGTGTCCACTGTCCACCAAACTAGGGAGCATCTAACTGGCTGAGGTAGGGAAATTCTGGAATCTAAAGATTCCATTGACTTGTTCCATACTGCTAATATGTGGCGTTGGAGGGGATGTAAGTGGAACACCGCATATGGGACTGCCTCGATGGCCGATACCATCTTCCTGACCAGCCTCATAGCCTGATAAACTGAGATCAGGGGGTTGGAGATTGCCTGAAGATCTAGGCACTTGAGAATTTGTCTCTTTTCTTGGGGGAGAGAAATCTTTTGCAGGGAAGTGTCGAACAACATGCCCAACAATGTCATGCGGGGGCTGGGAAGAGGGGATGACTTGCGTAGATTGGTTATCCAGCCATAGGAGGACAGTATTTGCAAACATGAGCGGACCTGAGTTGAGAATTGATGAAAGAAGGAGGCCTTGATTAATAGGTCGTCTACGTATTGAAGAAAAATGCTCTGAAGGCGAATGAAAGCCTCTTGGCAGGCCATCACCTTGGTGAAGATGCAGGGAGCTGAGGCGAGTCCGAAGGGCAGGGCTGTGAATTGGTAATGGCGGCCCCCACCGCAAATCTGGGGAAGCGGTGGTGGCCCTGCCATATGGGCACATGTAGATAGGCGTCCTGTAGGTCGTAGGACGCCAAAAACATCCCTGGCTCTAGGGATAAGATGACGGATTGTAGAGATTCCATCTTGAAATGGGATGTTTTGACATAAAGAGTCGAAAGGACGGTTTCTATGAAAAGTAAGGAGCCTGCGAGGTCTGTTTTGAGGAAGGAACATACTCTTCCCGCCCGTGGCTTGGGAAATTATCTTTTCTAACTCGGGGGCCAAATAGTTGTCCCCCTGAGAATGGAAGGCTGGAGAGAGCCCTATTTGATGGGGGGTCAGCCCTCCAAGTCTTCAGCCACAAGATCCTACAGGTCGCTGTTACGGATGCAGAGGCCCTAGCCATGAGTCTACTGGATTCTAAGGCCGCATCCCCAATATATACTGCGGCATCCGAGAGATCTTGGAGGATTTCTGCTAGGTGAGTCTTGGTCGGGTCAGATCCGATTTCCTGGTAAAGTTGATTGAACCATACCTCCATGGGTATGGATCAATGGTGGAACGTAGTGCGGCCCGAGGCTCAAAATAATATTTTTAGAAAGGCCTCAATGAGGCGATCGTTCTGGTCTTTAAATGTTGCCTCTTCAGAAAGGAGTATTATAGTGGCTCTAGATAGTCGGGTTACAGGAGTTTCGACCGTGGGAGGGGAGGACCATCTATCTGTATCTGATTAAGGAAATGGGAACATGACATTGAAATGATGGGATAATTGCAGTCGGCACTCCGGAGAAGACCATTCTTGAAGAACAATCTTATCAAGTTGATTGTAGAAGGGAAACTGTACCAAGGATTTCTTAACTCAGGGAAAAAAGTGTTTTGGAAGGGTTTCTGAGCACTGATTCTGATTCTGATTCTGAGAAGGGATTCTGAGCACTGACCTACAGTCTCCGCTGTAAAAGTTGTCTGAGAGACCTTCCTCGGGAACATTATCGTCCTCCTGAGTAGAGTCCTCAACTGTGAAGGAGGTAGGTTCCTGTGATCTTATAGGTCTGTGATCTCTGTCTGTCACTAGCTGTCCGGATTGAAGGACCTGTGAAATAGAAGCAGACAGAGAGGACACAGAAGAGGCTAATGACTTGGCCCATGCCGGTTCATACTCTTGAAGGTCCCCCTGAGGGGTTTGTGTCTTGAGCAGACCCTGCAGGTGCATTTTTAAAAGGCTCTCGGATCAATCTTGCCCAGCTGGGTTCTTGATCGGCTGAGTTAGAAGCAGAAGGTGTTTCATGGGCCACGTTGCACCTTGGGCCAGATTGGGCCGAGGGTAATTTTTCTTGACGGATCGCACAAACATAAGATGTGGCGACAGGGTTGTTATTTCCCTTCTGGCGGGACGGGAGCGACCCCTTGCAGGCCACTGAAAGAGAAGAGAAAGAATAATTTCTTTTTTTGGGGGGGTGGGGGGGATGCGATGGAAAAAAAACCCCAAAATCTCCCTGAGAGCCACTAGGAAAGGAAGGCCCTACTGGAAAGTAGGTCTAGATAGCAAGAATAGAAAAGACACTATTACCTACTTAGAGCTGAAAGAGCAGAGGAGGGAGAACAGGACCCTGGAGGGGGGGAGGTAGTGAGCCTGGAGAGGTCTGGAGACTATAGGAAGGAGTCGACAGAAGAGCTGTAAGTAAGGAGGAGACCGAGCTGGAAGGAGGAAGTCCCGCCCCCGCAATTCACGCCAAGAAACAGGAAAAAGCGCGCCAGCCAGAAGGAGGGACTTACCGGGATGTATAGGTAGCTGCTTAAGTGCCTTCCAGATACTCCATGTGGATCAGAGGCTCCTGTTCCGGTACAAAAGAGCCGATGCAGTTACTGAACCGGACTGCAGTGAAGGGGGATCAGCAGTGTGTTCTGGCTGCTGAGAGCCCCAAGCACTTTTTCGGCAATGTGGTTATGCCCACCTGGATGTTTTCCTCAGTTGCAGCCTCAAGCCGGTCATTGTATTGCTAGGAGTGGGTGAATAGCCCAATGCTGTGCTGATGGATGTTGTAGGAAAGCTGAAAAGGAATAGAATCCAGCTGTTCCCTTCAGATGTTGTTCCAGTAGGTACAGATGGATACAGCAGTCCAAGTCTTGAGCGGACACTTTAAGAACTGAGGCAGGCTCCTGGTACTATAATATATATAAGGTAGGGGGAGGAGCACCAGAGCCTGTGAAGTCTTCAATTTTCAAGTGTCCGTTCCTAGAGATGGAATGCTTAACCCCTGCTGTGCCTGGGTCCCCCTAGGCTGAAAGAGAAATTACAAGTTGTAATAACAAATTGTTGTTAGCTTGTTATCCTCTCCAAGCTTTATCATGTTATCATTGGTCTTTTTAGAATCCTGGTTGCAGGGTTACATATTAAGGACCCACATCAAACATATTAACTCACATCTGGAGGGATCCTGGCACTGTCTTTGATAGAGTTTCCTTCTACGGTGAGATGGTGAACCTGCCCATCTGTATCAGTGAACACAAAGTGCTCTCGTGCAGAGATATTCTGGCTCATCTCGGACTTGCTCTCCGCCTCCTGTAACAAACTAACACACCATGTTATTTCCGACGCGCTCGGCTCCGATGGTAGCGAGATACTAAACACATCCTATTATTCTGCTCATTTTTAACAATTCCCTTCTAATGATGCCACTTAGAAAAAGGCTCAATTTATAACCAGTAGCGATAATAAAAGGGAATTTAATCTGCAATAACCCAGCAAAGCTCATTATAAAATTTTGGGGCATTTTGCACAATACAAATCCTCTTGTACTGCCAGAGAATACGGAGAAGAATATTACTGGGCCATTAACGGAAAACAGAAATTGCTTTGTAAAGTACTTGTTAGAACCATCAGAAAATACAGAATTGGGGAAATGGTTTTATATATGAGGATCTGGAATAAAGACTGAAAACATAGAAAAAAAAACAGAATTGGTTTATTTCAACCAGAACACCAACAATTTCCACTTGCTTTAAAAAAAAAAGTTTTTTAAAGGAAAACTAAAACCTTTTATCAAGTTTTTCCCACCTGAAACACTTGTTCCTCACCCCTGGGAATACAGCAGGTAGTCAAGAATACTCACCTCCATGCTGCCACTCGGTAGAACCCCACCTTACTTTTGTAGGCAGACAGGACAACCTATTGGATAAGACTTTCTGCAAAAGAACATCCTTTCATAGTCAAAATCCCCTGGCTTGCCAGACCAGAATGGAGTAGTATTAAGTAGTATTAAAGGACAACTAAAGCCTTAAAAAACACATTGAGAAGGAAGAGCACATAGAAATAAAAAATATATAAAGGGTGGTGCTCTACACGAAACACGTAAGGCGTTTACAGTCCACGTTGTTCATGAATTTGCCAAGTATGAAGGCTCAATAAAGTATTTTGCACTCCCAGGAGTGCACACTATCTTTTATTTCAGGTACCACCTAGATATAAAAGCAGTAATATGTGTCTCACTTCTCATTTTGATGTGGTTGTTGGATAATTTACCTTTCTAACATGGAGTTTGTGCTTTATTCCCTGTCTCAGTATCACACAGTGTGGTCATTGACCATTATGTTCTTTACACATGCTCAGTTCTAACATACTGCAAGGAACTTGTCATAGTTGGTTCAGTTGGCCACACCCACTAGTAGCCTCTAGCCAATCCTTTTAGAGGACATATTAGGCAAGGGAGCATGTCACTGAGGTCAGGGGTGTGGCCAGTCACTGTACATACACACTTATCTCATCCAGTTCTCCTGGGGGTAGCATTTAATGCTATTTAGTGGGATTTCACAGTTTACAGTGTTTTTAGAGGTGATATTTTCAAATTCCGGAGTGTAACAATTTGGCTTTAGTTCTCCTTTAAAAAGTATAAAGGTAAGTATTCTAACTACCTGCTGTAGAATGAGGATATAGCGTTTCAGGCCCTCACCCTGCATACATTATAGGGGAGGGGAAAACGATAATTTTAGTTCCTCTTTTAATACATGTGATTAAAAAGAGAAAAAAATTCAGATTCCAAACACTTTAACCTGCCCATCTAGTGATTTTCCTCCACATAAATGGTTTCAAAATACTCATTTCCTCTATGTAGGACCCTTAATAGTGTCTTGTATTCAGTTGATCAGTATGGGGGTTCTGGAGCCATACACGCATATCATATTATACGATCATTGGTTCGTGTATGGTCAATCATAGGATTATTTTTCCTATCGGACCAAAGGAAAATCTTTAAAGCAAACCAATACCACTTGTACGATTGAGACTGGTGCGTGTATGGGCCCCATTAGGAACATTCCGAGGAAGTGGTGCATACTGGGAAGAAGAAGGGCTGTTGTAGAACCTGAAATGGCAGCTCACCTCGGACCACAGTAAAATACCTGGCAGTATAATATCAATAATTCAATTTTAAAAAAATAATGATCCCCCCACTAAACTTCACATTTCTTTTTATTAAAATTTACTTTTTTTCTACTTCTTATAAACATCCCTTTAACAACCTGGCAGACGCCTCACCTGATGACTGAAGACTCCACGCTGTTCAGCTCAGTATCTGAAGAGACAGTCTGCCGTGCCATTGCCTCTCGCGCTGCCATCTGCTTCTTACGGAGACTTTTTAAATTGTGAGACGGAGACCACTCCTGGGAGACAGAGAGGGAAACTGTTTACTCAGAGCCCAATTGCAATAGATCCAATATGAAAACAGACCAGTATTAGATCACAGATACTGAGGATCCAAACTTGGAACATTTAACCAAAAAAAAGTTAAAGGAGCACTATAGAGCGTATAACGATTCTTTAAAAACAGGTAAAATTCAAAGTATCTGGGACAGGGGTAGGATTGGTACTTTCTACCAACCAATCTAATTTCTATGAGGAACAGCAGAACGAAGAAGACTGCTTTTGCCAGTCGTCCTGAGTGCTTCAGCGCTATCTTTAATACAGGTAGGCCCCGGGCACTAACCTGGCAGATAGAAACTGTACGTGCTGTAGCTCCTAAACAAAACAATATTGGGAGGTAGGAATAATCAATCCTACCTCCCCACCCCAGGTACATTTCATTTAAAAAAAAAAAAAATTTACTGTATAGTTGTCCTTTACACCTTTTATAATGCACAGTTTTTGCCAAACCCGTGTTTTCTTGCCTTACCAACGCAGTCACTGACGGAAAACTTTTAGGCATCTCCCGAAGTAAAGTACAAGTTCGAATGTCCCACAATTCCAAAGGTTTGTCTTTAAATGCCACGGCCAAGTACTGCCTAGTGTAAATAACAGGTGGCTTGATTTGGATTCTTAGATACACAGATTAAAAAGAGATACAACACATCTTCAAAAGGCCGAATGATACGCAGGTGATATTTAAACCTTTTTATTCAATAATTATAAATTGCAATTTCGCTTAGAAAAAGGAAAGTAGAAAAATGTCATCAGTCTTAAAGAGCGCAGAGAGTTTATAGATTAAAATTGCTTGCTTGTAATCGTTTCCTTTCCCTGCAGTATGTCGCACTTACTTTAAATGAGACACTTTAATCATCTCCATGGGTTGTTCATCAATACCCCTCTCTCCTCGAAATGCCATACTTCTGCCTGCAGAGAGGAGACAAGAAATGTACAGTAAATGTCTCCGTCTCATCTAACCCCAATCTGATTAACCTCCCTACCGACAGAGGAACGAGGAAGACAGATGCAAAGCTCCCTGGCCCTGCGTGATTACAAAGTGTTCGTCTGCTGCGTATTTAAATGAATGGGGAGCAAAGACGTTTAAATGAGAAATTCGCCTTGATTTAAAATAAAACGTGAAAAAATATGCAATCTAAATAAAAGACCGGGGAGTAGGGTGGTAAAGAGGGTAAAATGAGTAATGCTAGCAATGAATAGAGAAGGTAATACCCACCGGTAACTGAATAGTTTAATTACATGTATGGCCTGCACATTTCATTTATACAAGTAGGTGGAGTTTTAGGGAAATAGGGGTGGGGCCAGTTGTACTCATGATTGGCGCTATGACCTAATACAAAGCATTCTTAGGTGTAGATTTAAAGCACGGCTGTATAACTTTTTTAACTATCCGAAAAGTCAAACAGGATTTTTCAGGATCGTACAATCGGGATTGTTGCGTGTATGGGCACTATTAAACAGAGGTGTTTACCTGTAGGAAGATCCACCAGCTGGAGTTCGTTCCTTACCAGTCCCAGGTTGTTTGGAGAAGATGTAGCGAAAGACAGGAAGCTGGTGAGACTGGTCCATTCAATGCCTCTGCAAACGATAAAACATCAGTATAATGTGACACTACTGCTTGGAGAAGCAGCTTGTCAGTCACTGTACAATATGGGGCAGAATTTAGTTTAATTTCTCTGTATAATCATATATTAGCTGCTTATTTAATAAGAGGTGCAAACCTTTTTCCAGAGATGTTCATTTTCCCCAACCAATCAGATGTTACCTTCTTACTGGTCTATTATAGTTAGAAAACATTTGAGAACATCTGATTTGTTTCTGCAGATTAATAGCACAGGAAAATAAGCCCTGGGATTCTTATTGGATATTTTATATGAAGGTAGCGATGGGGGTAAAATGCTCCCCCTCCTATGCAAATTTATTTCTAGGATGGTGGGAGAGGGTGATAGTGTTTTCAGATGTACATTGGTGCCATATCTCATGTGTGGGGGTGTGGCACAGATATGTAGATGACATCTTTATCCTGTGGAGGGGCTCCTACTACTACTCTCCAGAACTAATGTGCAAACGATACTACACTAAGGTTTATTACACAGTATAATACAGACGGACGGCTAGTAAAACATACACTATCTAGGAACTGTCATTTCACTGTCATTTCACCTTATATTACAGCACAACCCTCCATTACAGCAAGGAGAGGCACCAATCTTGGTGACAGATTGATGCACTTCAGTCCCATACCCCTAGGTAGAGGGGAGAAAATGACAGGTACTTACCCGCGTGGTCAATGTGTTTATTGTCGTTACATGGACGCTAGACAATTATTGATTAGTTCAGACAGGAAATATGAACACAATCAGAGAATGTTGTGTGTGCCCTATTGCCCGTGCAATTTGATTTACATTGCAGATGCTAAAACAGAGACTTGTAAGTCCCTTATCAACCATTAGATTAGCAGGACGGACATTAGGACATAATAGTGCACCACTGACAAGTGTGACTCAACACTTTTTAGCTAAGCACAACTGTGATGTAAAAGGACTAAGGTGTCCGGGTCTTGCAAAGGTCACTCTTGAAATCAGAGGGGGAGACATTAACTTAAAGTTACTTTAAACGGAGACCAGACTGATCTTTAATCTGTATACCAAATGCCCACATGGACTCAATGAGGAGATGGAATTCACGTCCTTTATTAGAATCTCTTTCACAGGATCCACTGGATTTATCTTATGCCAGGATCGGATGGGACACAAATATACTATGACCCTGTATGCATATATAGGGGCTGCATCCCACACTCGGATACAGATGGAACCATCGCACAGATGTGAACTGTGATTCTTTGGGATGAAAACCGGCAGTAGTGAAGTGTTCTTCACGGTTTATTCTGCCTTGTGCACTTGGACCTGGTTTGCTATTGGACTCACTGGCATTCCTTTAACAAGTGGATCTAATTCACTGGTCTGGATGGATAACGATTTCCCTTCCCAGTAATGTACACTTTACTGTTGCAATTTGTTGGTATCTATATTTACCTGGAATAACATTTGGGATGTTTTAACAACATTTATACTTACCTGGATTACCAAACTGGATTCCTCAAGAACTACTTTATATTGAAAGACTGTGTATGTCTGTATATAACTAAACTTGGTTCATATGTCTGTATATAACTGAGTTGGTTCAGATACCAAAGATTACATTCATTTACTTGTCTCTATCAGTGTCTGTGTTATGTTGGTCATGATTGTTTACCACTGATTGTACTCTGTAACGCATTATATATGTGATATAAGGTATAGTGTCTGGATGGTACAAATGCTGGTTTGTCACTGTATTCTAAGAGGCCAGTGATATTTATTATTTACCTTGCTGATTGACTTATAGAGCATATTGCCAATCACTAAGATGGTGGATTTGACAAGATACGCGAGAATCGGTAGTCCATGCTAATATAATGGATGTAATCGCTGATTTCGCGATTTTTGGGTGTATGACGGAACTCCGTTACCCAGCGCTGATTGGGTCCCACTACCCTTATCTACTTCCGGAAAGGAAGCGGAATTAGCACCACTGAAAAAGCTCAGTGGAAGAGCGAAACGCGTTTGGAGCTTGTTTGCCTCCTCCTTACCAGCACTTGTACCTCTAGCATTCAGCCCTATGGTCTCCCTCTGAGGACATGTTGTGACCTTAAGATAGGATGGTTCCATGCACGAACCTTACTGTATGACCATATAGGGACTCATACTGACGATAAGTATACTGACCATTGTTCATATACTATTATATATTGACATTATATGCGTTAGAGGTACTATTTGTTCTGGTTATTAGATCTGTAGGGGAGAAGAAGGCGTGTGAGTACTCTATGCTACTTTTTTTTTTTTTTTACATGTTTTATTTATGTGAACAGATCAAGAACATACATCACATTCAGCATATATTAATGGCATTGAATATACAATCAGTTAAACAGTTTTGATACATATTCATATACCTGTGCATTTATATATGGTTAATTAAAGGAAAAAGAAAGTTAACAAAAGGAAGAGAGTAACAAGGGGAAAAAAGGGGGGGCGGGTTAGAGAGGGTTCCTCTCAATTCGACTGACAAATCAGTCTCAATAATCGGTTTCAGACGAGTGTATAATCTGGACCAACTTAGTTTATCTCTGTTTCATTCGCATAACAAGTTACACAAAATTCAGTTTAGTACATTTGCAGTATATCAACATTAGTTCCATAGGTAACCGGTTACTTTTATTTTCTATTTTTGAGAGGAGGAAGAGGGAAGCGGAGGAGAGGTATCTTAGTAGGGAGGGGTGAGAAAAGAGGGGGAGAGAGGGGGGGGAGGGGGAGGCTTCTCGTGTTGGTGTGTGTATATGTGTGTCATGGGTTATTTGAGATGAAGGGGAGCGTATTGGATGTCTAAAGGAGTATATATATATATATATATATATATATATATATATATATATATATGTTACATGAAGGGTGCTGGGGGTGTATAAAGGTTTATCATAATTGTTGTGGGTAGTCAGGTATGTTTATGCCCATACCTCTCCTTAGGTATATTAGTCTGATTAATGGCAAGTCGGACTTAATCACGGCTTTCCAGGCTTGGGCGCCTGTTGGGACATCCAAGTTAGTACTATAGTACGTCTGGCATAAAAAAGGGAACTACGTAGTAGATTAAAGTGTGTATTTGTCCATTTTCCGGGTCCATCAACTCCCAAGACGCATAGTCCAGGATCCGGTGGTACCGGTATATGGAGTATCTGTGTTAAGGTTCTTGTTACCCTATTCCAGAAACCTGAGATCTTTGGGCAAGTCCACATCAGATGCCAAAAATCTGCTGTTGATGCATGGCATTTGGGGCATTCTGAAATATTATTTGGGGACATATGTGCTAGTCTGCACAGAGTTAGGTAATCCTGGTGTAAGATGTAGAATTGTGTTACTCTGTGATAAGCTGATGGGGATACCTGTATGTGTGATTGGGCGATTTCTTCCCAATCAGACTCATGTAATGTGGGTATGTATTTATTCCTTTTTTTTCCATCAGTGTGGTTTGTATATCAGTACCTTTTTTGGCAATCAAGCATGAATATATTCGTGAAAGCAGATGTCTCTACACCCGGTCCTTCAGAATCCGTATTATGGGGTGCGGAGTAAGGGGGGTGTTGAGGGTTTGGAATTCAGAGATGAGACAGTAGACCTAAAGAGTTTTTGTTGTAGTTCAGAGAATGGTATCATGCTCTATGCTACTTTACAATACATTTTATTTGTTTCCACATATATCCCGTTCATTTTTCTGATATATATGAAGAATACATTTGTTAGACTAAAAAGATGAGTACTGTAGGATAAGGTGATACCTTTTTATTATGGACTAAAAGTTCATTTTTACAGACAAGCTTTCGAGAGATACACTTCTCTCTTCCTCAAGCAGTACTCAGTACTGCTTGACCTGAAAGCTCTCGAAAGCTAGTCTGTAAAAATGAACTGTTAGTCCATAATAGAAAGGTATCACATTATCCTACAGTACTCATCTTTTTAGTATCTGCCTCTGATATCTAGATATCAGAGGAGCCAGACATTCAATTTGATTTTTTCCTCACTTTGAAGTAAATCAGGTATACATGTAATTAATAACTTTTGTGAAAGGAGCATGGTTTTATGGAATAGCGGTTTATTGGTACCCTTTAAGGAACCTCCATTCTATAAAACAACTTGTACTTTTCCGTGCTAAATCTGATCTGGGGAATGCTGGGAGTTTATCTGCAGGTTGAAGATCCCTGAAGACTCTGCAGCACTAACCCAGTATCTGTCCAGGGATACAGTGGTGACATATTCATAGTTTCTTCAAAGAATTCTAAGGGTAAGTTATTATTTCCTGTTCAATATTTAACTAAAACATGTTGTTTCCATCAAGGAACACAAATAAATCCCTGCATATGTATATGGTTTACTTTTCCTTTACATGGCAGCACACGACACCTACACTACTTGACTGGTATTTACCTAAACATTGGAATGTTTGAATGGAAGAGAGAAACAATGTACATTGGATCACACGTCCAATGGAATGTAAATGTTTCCCTCGGGTAAAGTAACATTTACTATCTCCATCTGCTAAGCACTTCCCTGAGACCAATTGTGTAGCAATGAGATATTTACTAAATCTGAACTGTTACTATCCAAGAGAGGAGGAGAGGGAAGTGTGTGTGTGTGTGTGTATAAATGGTGTTAGATTGTGTTTTATCAACTCAGTCTGCCTGATTCTTCCGAATATGTTCCTAGATAGAGTGTGACGTCCAAAATAACCAAGTCCACCAGTTCCGTCATTTATGCTGAAAAACGTGCAACTGCAGGACAATATCTCTAATTAGGGAACCGGGGCATATTTATCTGTTTGAATTTACCAAAGAGCAGAAGGGGCCAGACCAGCAGCCGCATCAGTGATTGGCTGAATTTCAGCCAATAACAGATGTGGCTGCCGGTCCAGGCCCTTCTGTTGTTCCGTACTGGAAAAGATGCAGAAAAGGCTGGGAATGAGGGAACGAAGGCTGGTAAGTAACTTTAGGGGCCGATTTGGAGATTTTAAACCTAGTGAGGTCTAGGTTTGGAGGGATACCATGCTTATTCCTGCTTTAGGGGGTGGTGAAAACCTCTCTTAACAAATAAATACACTCACCTGACTTCACAGGAATGGATGTTTAACTCTTTGTATAAAAGCCCACTGGTCAGGTTATAGACCAAAACCGAGCCACTGCTGGTACCTTTGACAATAGACATGTGTATCAGTTACATTTTGTTCACAGCAAATATAAATTAAAGGGCATTTTTACCCAAATTAAAAATGTATATATAGGTAAATCACCGCCAAAACGACAATAGTTAGAAAGCTGACATAAGGTTAATCTATTATGCAGAAAAATGAAGTTCTCCCCCTTCCCTGTGCCTCTCAAAAGGTTCCACCTCCTCTTCAAGCTTTTATATTTGAACATGCTCAGAGGAAGCAGCTAGAAAGACATGCAATAATTCAGGTTAGCCTTCCATCTTGCAGTTTTGGAGTTTGTTGGTTGATGGCATTTCTGTGGTATTCAGTTAGATTAAATTTACTTTTTAAACTTTATTTCAATAACTAAATTTCAAGCCCAGTGCATAGCACAAATACATGTAAAAGGAGCAAAGACACATTTGCTGACCTCATCCAATGCATTTACTCAGTCCTGTTTAACTTTGAAGCCATTTTTCTGCATTTCACCCAATTCCATGTCAATCTGGCCCGGATTTACCATTAGGCACAGTATTTTACTTTTTATGAAGAAAAATAGACTTATAGGGGGTTGAGGAGATTGACAGCTGCCCTTCCAGTCACAGGTGCTCCTAAGCATGTTTAGGGGTGTGGTCTGTGTTAAGGATGCTAGGCTACTGAGGTGTAAATCTGTCCCTGATCTCAATAATACAAACAAACAAAACATACACCCAGTAACCTACCAACAGCCAGCAGAGGTTTGTACTGAGTAATGTTCTTGGTAGTAAGTGGAGGACACATTCTCACTACGAATGGAGGCTGGGGTAGCCCAGAGAGGAGGCCTGTAAGAAGAAACCGGAGGTGCACTTCTTGGAGAGGATTCCCGGACAGAAGGGCATCGCCAGTGAACACACTCTGACCAGCTACAGGAGAGAAAGATGACTGGTTGATATTCAATGTGACATAATTGGAGACAGACACTGTGCTTAGTAATCAGCATATGACTGTGTAACACCAGCCTCAATCCACCTTGATAAACCTCCATCATCATACCTTAAAAAGGAATATATGATTGCGCAAATCAGTAGGCTAAACATCTAAAGTTCTCCAGTCTTAAATGAATTGTACACAGAAAAAATGACTTTGCCTCATTTCTATCTATAAATGAATACATGTAATCAGCACTTTCTCTGATGTGTTTGTGTTACTGCATGACTTCAATCCAGTACTTGTTTTGCTCAAACTCAGTCCCCCAGCCCTTGCCAGACTATCTGACTCTCTGTGAGGGCAAGCATGCTCAGTAATCCCTATGAGGCAGCAATGGGAGAGGGAATTTCCCACCATACAATTTACATACCAACTGTCACCATTCCAGCTACAGAAAAACTATACATAACAGAAGAGTTTATGATACTAAAGCTGGGTACACACCATCCAATATTTCAGGCCGACCAACCAACATATTAACGTATCAGTGGATCGGCCCAAAATTTTGGATCCTTTATTCGTGTGCACCCAACGTCCGACCGTTCGTTCAACTATCGGAAGAAGCAGCAAAAGAAGAGCAATGGAACGGGGGTTGGGAAGTAAGTTTAAAATGCAAATTTTGGAGATGCCCTTTAAACGGATCTATAAAAATAACAGTACATACATACAGTAATAGCTATAAAAAAAAAACATGGTCTTCTGGCAAAATTATCAGGCATAGAAAAAATATCAAAACAGGAAACACTGGGTCATGTCAATCATTTATAGGTTGTTTATTGGGGAGTTATGGCCTTACCTATTATGCTGTCCAATGAAAGATCAGGGAGCTTTCTCTGAAGATTCCCAGTCATCTTTCCACAGAATGAGAGAGGAGCATATAGAGCCCCTGAGTAAGGGCTGCCAAGGAAAAAAGGTTTATTGGCCCCGGTTAAATAGAAGAAATAAAATGCACCACTAGCAGGGTTAATATTGGTAATGGAAAAATCCTATCAAGACTGCAGACTGGATTCTTAATCATTTCCCTTTACACCATAGCAGAGAATGTCTTTGCCTTATGAATAATAGATACCTAACAGCTTGACTAGCTCTGCTATGAGTCTGCTTTACTTGCATTATTTTAAATCAGAACATTGAGCTTCTAACTGAAAGGTGTGCCTTACCACATGAGGATTAGCACAGCGATGCAGAAGGTAAATAACACTTTGTATCAAACTGAATGATAATAACAGGGATCTATATATTCCCAATTATCCATTTAAAAAGCACAATTATATTTATAAACATCTTTAAGTGTCAATATAGTGAGCAGCTCCCACAGAGGGTGATCTCCCTATATACACTAATAGCATCAATAGACATCGCCTGTGCGTGCCCAGAGACAGAACCTACCAGAACCTTGTTTTTTTATCTGACTGGCCTTTTCTTTTGTGCTATTAATTTTGCAGCAGCGAATCAGATCTTATGTAACTGAAGTAACTCAGTAAAAAGTGAACATCTGATTGGTTGCTGCAAATTAATAGCATGGGCAAACTTTTCTTCCTTGTACTGCACCACCCCTAAGTATCCTAAACTTCACCAGCACCAATAAAGTAAAATGAAGCAGAGGAAGAGCAAGAATACCTTGAGCTATTCATTTTTTTGCCCACCACACTGGACTTTAGCTCCCAGATCATTATACGCCCATCACTGATCATCAGGGCAGAGACATTCTCATTGATCGGGCAACACGTAATGCTGTAAGGACGAATGGCCTTTGTTACTCGGATAGCATCACACTGGCAATGCAGATCGTAGGTCATTTCAGGTACCAGGTCAGAATCTGGAGAGAATCATTAAAGAGGACATACTATGTATTATAAATTAGCATGGCCTCACCTGCAAACATCCTTAGAATGCACAAAACACAGGGACACATTTATGACAGTGTGTTGAATTTTGATTGACATTATTGACGCATTTTCCTGAAAAAATTTTGATTTGCCGCAATTTAAAAAGTGTTGTTAACCGGTGGCAAAAAGTCATACATTGTCGTGTTAGTGGCCATATTTCTAGCCTGTAAATGGGTCCCTGGAAGGTGTCAGTACATTATGGTGGGTTTTCCAAAACAAATAAGGATGCTAGACTATTTTCAATCAGTTAATGTAATGTAAGAGATCCGCAAATTTCTTTTTTTTGTTGTTTTTCCGCTTCTTCACGGTGAAAACGATACGGAATATAAATATGGAGATGTTTACCACTACATAGTGCGGTGTTAGGGAAGTGCCGAAATATCAATGCTTTATAAATATACCCCACAGTGTAGTACTATATCATATAGAATACATAGATTCATTATCAATTATTATTACTTTAGTATTTGGTTACAATACACTTCCCAGGACTTTAGGGCAGCTTAAAAAATTAAGATCTAAATGATATAAAGTACAATATGGGAAACAATCTTAATTAAAAAACAGTCAATGTGCATAAAATCCACCAATGTACACTAACCTACACACTGAAAGATAAATAGCCACTAGCAGAATGTTATAAAAGGTTATATATTTAATTTAAACATGCTTAGTAATTTATAAAAATATTACTGAACATCTTTCTTCAGGAAACAGTAACATACAACAGAATACACAGTTTAAAGGGTATGAGCACCCTTAAAACAAAAACTGGCGACTTGTCCGTTATTTGCCTGCAACCCCAATTGTTATATTTAATGTTTGCAATTATGAAAGTTATTTTCCGTTCTGGAAAAATGATCTGCCATCTTCCTCTGCTCAAAGAGAGACACAGTCTCTTCATTAATTTGCCATTGCAAGGTCTGATCTACAGGAGAGAGACAGTCTCTTCATTAATTTGCCATTGCAAGGTCTGATCTACAGGAGAGAGACAGTCTCTTCATTAATTTGCCACTGTAAGGTCTGATCCACAGGAGAGACACAGTCTCTTCATTAATTTGCCATTGCCAGGTCTGATCTACAGGAGAGACAGTCTCTTCATTAATTTGCCATTGCCAGGTCTGATCTACAGGAGAGAGACAGTCTCTTTATTAATTTGCCATTGCAAGGTCTGATCTACAGGAGAGAGACAGTCTCTTCATTAATTTGCCATTGCAAGGTCTGATCTACAGGAGAGAGACAGTCTCTTCATTAATTTGCCATTGCAAGGTCTGATCTACAGGAGAGAGACAGTCTCTTTATTAATTTGCCACTGTAAGGTCTGATCCACAGGAGAGACACAGTCTCTTCATTAATTTGCCATTGCAAGGTCTGTGCTTATTGTGTCCCATGCTGATGTCTGACATTGGAACAGATGTTACAGGGTACACAATTAATGTAAACGCCCTTTTCTTTTCCAACTAATTAACAGCGTTTCTTTTTGGTGTCCTATTTTACTTACCGTTGCGCTAAAACAATCGCTGGTATTAGGGAGGGTAATTAATCTTCAAGCGAAAGAGCTGATTATTTCTGAGAGTGATGTCAAATTCACAATGAGTTTTGTCATGGGAGTTGTTTAGTCCCAGGAATTGTACACATCATCCTAAATAGAGATTTATCCCTGTTGGTTTAAATGCTACAGGACGAATCCCAATCTAATTTCATCTCTTACCTGTCTCCTCACTTGGTGCACCCAAAATTCCACAGTTTTGTCTTCCAGCGCGCAGGGTTATACAGCCATTTTCATGTAGGCAGAAAAGCACATCTCTCTGAAAACATGGAATCACCTGCAAGGAAACATTTCAATTTAACCTGAAAATAAACAGGGAAGCAGAGGGCACTAAACTGTTCTAAAGATTCCTCTCCTTCCTGCAAGACTTATTACACAGTGATACGGCACAGTGCAGTCTTAACACTTGTTGGAACTGCTGTTTAGGTAAAACTTTCTGTTACATTGATAGAAAGTGGGATCACAATTAAGTTCTTAACATAAGCACAATACAAAATGATCTGTGTGTGGAGAGCCTGCTTTCACAATTGCACCCTGAAACAGGAGTTAAAGAAGGCAAGAGTAACAGAGAGACTGAAGGCAGCTTTTAAGAAACATATTTCAAGTAACTACTATTTAGAGCAGAAAACTACATGATTTTCTTTTTTAGTTTAAAGGGGAAGTTCAGTGCAAATACATATGCTTTTCAGAAAAAAGAGCAGTGTTTTTTCATTCTAATGACCTTAATCTGCCAATTCAGCATTGTGTCTGTGTATAAATAAATGCAACCGAAATACTGACTTCCTGTTTGCAGGCCCTTGACCCAGCGCCTGGGTTGATTCAGTTGCTCAGTAGAGATCTGAGCATCTTTGACCCATCCAACAGCCAATCAGTGGAAAGAACTGTTAGGAACGTTCCACATATTTTGTCTACCACCTCTGAAACCTGCAACACATTCAATAAGTTCTCTAGATTTCTTCCTCTGCACCCTTAACAGTGCTGTCAGTTAATTACTGGATTACCTCTTTCTGACTTTGCTTTAAAGGGCAACTCCACCCTCATAAGAACATCTTTAAGAAGGAATGGCCTCTTTGGAATATGTTGATATATCATAGTTTGTCCTATGAATTCATTACTGTATGTCTGCTATGTTTCTGGAGGCCTCATGGAAACTGAGCAATTTAGAAACCTGTACTGAGCCTGTACTGAGCCTGGGCATGCTCAGAAGAGGCAGACATGGGATTAACATTCAGTCAATGGCTGTGATGTCAACTGTCAAATCCATAACAGACGGTTGCTAACTGGAAGAACCAGGAAGCAGAAACAGGGGAAACAGGACATTGTGCAGGATTTCAGCTTAGATTTATATATTTCCCATTTCAAACTATTACCGTTTAGGGTTTTGGGGGGTGATTTACCTGAAGGTAAGTTTTCATTTTAGGGCTGGACTTGCCCTTTAACAAGAACCAGTATTGTTAAAACAAAATATTCTCTGTCATAAAGGTGGTGACAGAATTCATTAAAAGCCACAAACCAGCAAATATATTTATAATTGATCTTATGGGTTGCAATTGTATCCCCTTAAATTTGTCACAACATTACAAAGTGAATATTGCAAATACCCCTTTATAGTAATGTAAATATTACTGTAGGTGCATAATGCAGTTAGCCGTTTAATCTGTTCTGATTACTAGCAAATACAGCCAGTTAGTAACTGATCATTTCAGACACAGGTTGCAGAGTAGCCTATATGGAAGGATAAGGATACATGTTTACTAGTTCTTCCTACGGCATGTTTATTTTATTGGTTTTCAGATTTAAAATATTTACCATTAGTACTGTGTTCTGATATGGAAATCACAGGGGAAAAACAAATGGATTCTATTGGCTTGGGAATTAAGAAATGGGCCAATAGGAAATCCTCAGATTGCAATGCTTATTTGTAATCAGTTCATCGGCTCTAACCGAACATCTATTTGTAACGTTAGAAAAGAATGGAGAGAACCATACACACAAGCTGAATGTGTGTGTACAATAGCCGGAAACGTGACTACGTCCCCCACCTTCTCTGTGCCTGTGATGGTTCTTACCATGCCGTGCTTTGGGTATTCAGTTGATTTTAAAGGGTATGTCCACCCCCCCAAGCTAATTTTTTCTATGTGCCTGGAAATGGCTATAAACCTCGACCTCGCAAGGTTTATAGCTGTGACAGGATCCCCCAACTGTACTTACCAGCCTTCGTTCCCCCCAACGCCTTCTGCTTGACTTCCGTGCATGGAATTCAAGCAAGAGGGGCTCGACCGGTGTCCGCTCCTGTGATTGGCTAAGGTGCGATGCCTTAGCCAATCACAGGAGCAGACGCGGGTTGAGACCTTCCTACTTGACTTCAGTGCACGGAAAAGGCACGGAAGTCAAGCAGAAGGCGTCAGGGGAAACAAAGGCTGGTAAGTACATTTGCTATCACAGCTATAAATCTTGCGAGGTCGAGGTTTATAGCCATTTCCAGGCACATAGTAAAAATTAGTTTGGGGGGTGGACATACAATTTAAAGATATGAAATATAGTTTAATATTATGGAATCCCCGTGTGCAGCCTGCTCAGATCTTTGCCTAGTCATTATACCTGCAGGAATGGGATGCCAGTCCTATCAATGGCCACAGCCCCAACAGTCTGATTGACCTCCAAATCCAAGATCAAGATTTCCCGAGGGTACAGCAGCAGTATGTGATTGCGTTTAGAAGGCAAGTAGGACAGTTGTAAACATTCATTGAGAGTCACAGCTTCAGCACTGAAAAAAAATGACATTTTATTTAAGGACAACTAAAACAATAAGCTTAATGAATTTTCTAGTTCCTGCAGCTGTTGTCTCTCCCCACTAGGGACACTATACACCCGTTATACCGAGTGACCTCTAGCCCTATCCCCAAGTCA
Source organism: Hymenochirus boettgeri (assembly GCA_019447015.1). Classification (NCBI taxonomy): domain Eukaryota; kingdom Metazoa; phylum Chordata; class Amphibia; order Anura; family Pipidae; genus Hymenochirus; species Hymenochirus boettgeri. The sequence continues at coordinate 17,605,912 of CM033475.1, forward strand.
GTGTCAATGACACACTTTTCACTGTTAGTTACTGCCCTAGTGTTTCTTTAACCTGTCAGTGTAGCCCCAGACTACAGGAAAATCTGGTTGCTACAGGTTCTGCAAACAGGAGCTGTGGTAACAAATGAAAACATACCCCCATTTATTGATTCTAACATATATCCTACGTCCCTACAAAATGCCTCCCACCCCATGATTTCCCTGTAGCTTTATTTTTATAGTAGGTTAGAAAACAGAATCCTTACCTGGGCTTCTCATTGGTTATAAGAATCTTCACCTTGTTAAGAGCTTTTTTAGCTCCAGTTGTAGTTACAGGCTTGGTATGGGCAGGGCTGGCGTGAGGGCTAGAGATGTACACTTTCCGTCCACTGCTTGTGGGAGACTTGGATGGAGAGAAGTCAGAGATAAACACGATGCCCTCACTAGTGAGCACTATGGGCAGAAAGGACAGAACAAGTATTGAATAATACTGCTGGGTCAACACATTTAAAGGAACACTAAATCCATTTTTTAAAGTATATGCCATCCGTTTCTATTATTCACAGGGAGGTGAGAACGCTTATTCCCACCTCCCTGTGAATAATAGTACGCTTGGGGGACACTGGAACTTACCTTACCGGCGCTCCACTTGCAAGCCGCTCCTGCACTGAAAGCCATGCTGTCCTAATCGCGCACCCTATCTTTTGTATTGGCGCGCATGCGCCTTAGATAGGGCGCTTGGTCGGGACAGAGTGGCTGTCAGTGCAGGAGCGACTTGCAGTGGAGCGGCGGTAAGGTAAGTTCCAGTGCGAAGGAGCGAGGACACGTCGGAGACTGTCAGTGAAGACAGCGCTGGAGCGGGTCCGCGGGTAAGTGTCTCCTCCTGTTCTTCAGCAAATCAGTTAGAAACAAACTTACATTTTTGCTGGACATACCCTTTAAAAATAAGGTTCAGTGGCCCTTTAATGGAGTTTGGTTTGCTAAAAAAAAAAAAACAATATTTATTTTCCCTCTTCATTTCTGAAGATAACAAAGCTTCCCAATCGGATTGGAAATTCAGTTAAATGGCATCTAAAGGCCACTTTGTGCACTTATGACACAGGGCAGCTGTAGAAAGCAACATCCGAGAAATAGCATAGTCTATTTTGTTTTCTTTTTTTAATAAAAGGAACCAGGTCTCTGAGGTCTGGTTTATCAGACACATTCCATATTTACTGCCTATGCCATACATGTGGAGTCAGGCTTTAATTGTCCTTGTCCTAGACTCGCAAAGATTACTGTAGTTGAAGATATTAAAACATGTACATCTCTGTCAAGATGCTTAACTCATGTGGTTTCTTTATCTGGATGCATTTTCCTATCTCTGGTACTCACAGGCGAGTTCTGACGGTTGGAAAGGGTTGAAGGAGAAGGACAGGATGTTCTCAGCATAGCTTTTCTTCCACAGCTTGGTGCCGGTGTCTGCGTTCCAAAGGACAATCAGGTTTGGAGGGTGAATTGCCAGAAGAAGGTCCCGAGAGGCATCCTGACTCCAAAGCCACTGCATGTCTGGAGAGAATTGGAAAGGCAAATTAAGGAGAAGCATACAGAGTATCCCTGCCGCAAAACAAGCCGACACAACACTTCCTCTTACCATTAATTGGCTTGGAGTGCTCTTGTATTTCACACCTTGTGGTCCCACTAGATACATCCCACACGATGATCTTCCCACTGGCATCAGCGGATGCCAGCCGCAATGAATAAGGGGAGCCCAAATTGTGGTGATAGTTTTCTCTTGCCCATTTTACCTGTTGTGTAAAAAGCAAAAATAAACAACAAAAAAAGTCAAATGTGTGGTTAAGCGTTAGAGTTTTCTGAATTTGGACATATAAATACTGTAAACTTTTGAGGGAACTAAACTCTTGACATATATTAGGTTTAAAATGTTTTTTTTCTTAATTTATTTTAAATGTTATGCACCTGAAAATAGATGTTATTGTTGGTGTTGCTCCACCTTTTTTTCCCAGGCTCCTTTGCTCCTGCTTAAACACACAGGCCTGTTAATTTACATTTGGAACCAGTCCTATTCATGCAGTAGCCCTTCTTATTTCCATTGCAACCTGTGACAAAACTGTCTGCTGTCCATCTTATTCTGCCTTTCACAGTGTGGCTCCTTGCCCAACATTGATAGAGGTAAAGTTTGTCTGTGCAAAGACTGACTGAGGAGTGGATGTCAATCTGTCAGATGGATATATTACAGGCTGCACTGGGAGAAGAAAACAAGGGACTTTTTTTAATGGTAAACAGTGTAACAGTGTGCAAAATAGAGCATAGATGCCCTTTAATGAGGATTAGAGAGGGAGCACTATGGGCAGGGCCACCATCAGGGGGGGAAAGGGGGTACTCCAGTATGGGGCCTGGACTTGGAGGGGGCCCAGAGAGTGAGAGGGGGGGATGTTTTTCCTGCAATACTGTATTCAGCCACTAGATGAACTCGAACTCAATTCTAGATGGAGAAGACAAACAGGGTGTGTGTCTGCTGCATGGCCCATGACTCAGTCAGTAGGTGGCTTTACTGTCTATGTGGCTCCGCCCCCTCCCGCCCCTTGCCTGAACTTGGAGCTCTTCTGTGCTGTGATCTCCATAGAGAGTAACTAAGTTATACTGATCCCATTTCTCCTTGTGAGAGTCCATGGGGGGACATTGTTACCTTCTGTCTCACTGCTGTGTATAGGGCTGACAGTGACTGCTCTTGGGGGCTGCTGGGGTGAGTAACTGCATAGCAGTGATGGGAAACCTTGTCACTGCACATGTTTAACTACAACTCCCAGCATGCCTTGCTTGCATTCTGCTACCAGGGCATGCACTGCACAAGGGGTAGATAATAGCCTAATAGGGCTACTGGGCTATCACCTACCCTATGGGGACAGCATGACAGCTCCCCACCATCTCTATCCTGCCTATATACATATCTCCATCTCTGTCACATAGCAGTATGGCAGCTCCACATGGAGATGAAGATATGGAAATAAGAAGGATATAGATTGTGTCACATAGCAGTATGGCAACTTCACACCATCCCTATCCTGCCTATATCCAAATTTCTATCTGTGGGGGGCAGTATGGCAACTCCACACCATCTCTATCCTGCCTATATACACATCTCCAACTCTGTGTCACATAGCAGTATGGCAACTACACACCATCTCTATCCTGCCTATATACACATCTCCAACTCTGTGTCACATAGCAGTATGGCAGCTTTACACTGAGATGGGAGATTGTGATATAAGCAAGATAGAGGGGGTTGGAAGTGCAATCTGACACAGAGATAGAAAATGGATATAGGCAGGACAGAGTGTAGAGCTGCAATAGTGGCAGCCTTTTTCCAGACAGTGCACAAATGGGTAGGTTTAGAATTTGAGCATGGAGACTGGGGTGAATATATCAATAGTCTATACGAATGAAAAGAGGATTTTTAGGTCAGACTCACCTGTAAAATCCTTTTCTCTTAAGCCGTAAGGGGGTCAACATAGGGGTTAAGCACCCTTTCTCCAGGAGCGGACACTTTAAGAACTGTAAGATTGAGGCTCCAGTGCTCCTCCCCTCAGTACAATACACGAGCACCCGGAAGCCTCCTCCATTGGTCCCAAAGAGGAAGCGTAAGTCAAATATTGAAAAGAATAGTACAATACCAAGGAAATAAGTAAAACAGCAAAAACATGCCAAAAAAACAATCATATCAACAACAGGGAGGGTAGTACCTGGGTCCCCCTTACGGCTTAAGAGAAAAGGATTTTACGGTGAGTCTGACATAAAAATCTCTTTTTCTCTTACAGCCTCAGGGGACCCAGGTCAACGTAGGGGACGTCCCAAAGTCCCGAATTGAAGGAGGAAATCCTAAAATAAGAATCCCACTTAGATCTCCGCAGCTCTAAGGATAGAGGTGCCCAAGGCAGTATCCTTGTCTGCAAAAACTTGGAGACTAAAATTTGATAAGGTGGAGATACGACCAAGTTGCTGCTCGGCATATCTGGTCCACCGAAGCCCATGTCGCGCCGCCCAAGAGGCTCCAACCGCCCTAGTAAGAATGGGCCGTAACCCGCCAGGGAGGAACGGCCCCAACTGCCAAATAGCAGCGAACGATAGTAATCTAATCCACCTAGCCAGAGTTTGTGGAGAAGCCCTGGACCCCCGACGGGCCCCGCCAGGAGAATAGAATAGAGCCGGGGAAGAACGGAAACCTTCCGTGCGACCACGTAGATCCTCAGGGCTCTCACTACGTCCAGACAGTGCAAATCGCGCTCCTTGGAAGAAGCCGGATTCGGAAGAAAGTTCGGAACAATGATCTCCTGATTGATATGAAAAGCCGAGACACCTTAGGCAAAAGAGACATGAGGTCGCAGAATACCTTGTCCGTTAATTGAAACACGAGGGATCCACAGATAAGGCAGCTATTCAGACGCCCTCCTGATGGCCGATATGCCGGCAGAAACACCGTCTTCCAAGATAAAGCGATAGAGGAATCGATGGTAAGGGTTCAAAAGGGGTCTTTTGAGGGCCCTGAGGACTAAAGAGAGATCCCAGGGTTGAACTGGGGCCCGAATGGGAGGGCGCAAGTGATTTACTCCCTGCAAGAAGGTCTGGATATCCTTCCTGTTCGCGAGCTTTTTATGAAAGTAGATCGAGAGGGCGGAAACTTGACCTTAAGAGCGCTGAGCGATAAACCTCCATCATAGCCTTTTGGAGAAAACTAAGGAGTCTGGACAGAACAAATCTGGAGGGGGGAAACCCCTGAGGAGCTCCACATCACATACTTCTGCCATATCCTGTAGTAAACCTTAGATGAAGACGGTTTTCTAGCCGCTAACATGGTAGGTATAGCCGATACAGGTATCCCTCGCCTTCTCAGTATGGCGGACTCAAGCGCCACCGCCGTTAAATGTAGTCGCTGAAGATCTGGATATTGGAAAGGTCCTTGTGGCAGAAGGTCTGGTCGTAATGAAGAGGCCACCGCCCCCTACTGTCATGGACAGAAGGTCTGAGAACCAAGTCCTCCTTGGCCACCGTGGTGCGATGAAAATCACCTGTGCTCGTTCCTGTTTGACCCTTTTTAGAAGTCTGGTTATCATGGGAGTTGGTGGAAAGATGTAGCCCAGTTGGAATTGCCAAGGTGCTACCAGAGTCTATCTGGAGGCCGCAAGAGGGTCTCTGTTTGGCACAAAGGTCAGAACCTTGCGTTGGTTTAGAGGCATCTTCGATGTCCGGAGTCCCCCATCTCTGTGTCGCTGATCAAAACCTCCGGATGGAGAGCCCATTCTCCCGGATCGAGTGTAACCCGACAGAAAATCTGCCTTCGAATTGAGGACTCCCGGTATGTATATTGCCGATATCGCCGGTATGTAGAACTATGCCCAGGTTAGTATTCGATGCGCTTCTGTCATTGCCAGATCGCTTCTCGTGCCCCCTTGATGATTTATGTACGCCACAGCCGTGGCGTTGTCCGACTGTATCCGAAATTCTTGCCGTCAGGAAACCTGTCCAGTGAGACAGATCTAGAATATCGCCCTTAGCTCCAGACATTGATGGAGAGTAGAGCTTCTTCCCTGGTCCAAAGACCCTGGGCTTTCAGAACTCGCATACCGCACCCAACCTCGGAGGCTGGCATCCGTTTTCACCACTGTCCATGGGTGGCAAAGGGATTTGCCCGCTGCCAAGTTGCTCCCCTGGGTCCACCAAGTTAGGGAAAACCGACGACTGTGGTAGTGTATGTACGCATCTACCGACTGCAGGGACTTGTCCCAAGAATGAAGGATGTGTCTCTGGAGTGGTCGAGATGGAAAAGTGCATATGGGACTGCTTCCAACGACGACACCATTTTTCCCACTAATCGATGCTTGCCGAATAGTGATTTGATGGGGACTGTGCCTGAGTGGCCAGCTTCTTCATCGATTCTATTTTGTCCCGGGGAAGGAAAACTTTGTGGTTCGTTGTGTCGAAAAACATCCCAGGAAGATTATGTGAGTTGACGGAATCATGGAGGACTTTTTCTCGTTTATGACCCATCAAAAACCGGGATAGTATCTTTGTGCACTGAGATACCTGCTGTTGCGCTAGCTGGAAAGATGCCGCCCTGATCAATAGTTCGTCTAGATATGGATGACAATATTCCCTGAAGCCGAAGAAAGGCCGCTTGACGTCATGATCTTTGTAAATATACGGCGGGCTGAAGCGAGGCCGAAAGGCAGAGCTGTGAACTGAAAATGTCGGGCGCCTATGGCGAATCTGAGGAGACGGTGATGACCGTTCCAATGGGTACATGGAGGTACGCATCCTGATATCCAGAGGCGAAAAACTCCCGGCTCTAACGCCAATATTACCGAACGTAGAGACTCCATCTTGAACCTGATTTTTTGTACATAAATGTTTAGAGCTTTTAGGTCTAAAACTGGGCGAAACGTTCCGTCCTTCTTCGAAACCAAAAGAGATTGGAATAAAATCCCCGAAATCTTGATCTCTTGGGACGGGGGCAATGACCTGCTGAGGAGAGATAGAACGCAGAGGTTGAGGATTTTTCGGCGTTTTGGGCATCTCGGAACGCGGGAAGGAAAGAATCGGGAGGAGGGAGAAGAAATTCTAATCGGTAGCCGTTGGTCAAGGTATTCAACATCCAGGCATCTGTGGACGGTTGTTGCCACTCTCTGAGGAAGAATTGGAGTCGGCCCCCGACCGTAGAGGCAGAGGATAGTCATGCCTGCTTATTCTTGTCTCCTCCTGTTCTGAAGGCTCCTCGTTTAGAGGGCCAGGGGGTGAGTGGCCTTTGTCCCTGGCGGTAGGGGAAAGGGAGGACTAGGCTCTGTCTGCGTCCGGAGTGGGGGCGTGAGTTCTAGAGGAACGAAAGAAGGAGACCGCCGAAAGGATGGAAAACGGCGAGCCCTGTTTTGCGAAAAGTTGCTTTTACCTCCCGTCGCTTTTTACCAAGAAAAGTAGCGCGCATCAGATAGCTGTTGATGATATCTACCAGGTGGCTATCCGAGGATTCCTTGACCACAGAGTGGTAAAGTTGTCCTAGCCATGCTTCCATTGCTTTGGCCACCCACGCGGAAGGCGAAGGTAGGACGCAGAGCTGCGCCACTCTGCGAATGCTGTTCTCAGGAACCCTTCCATTCTTCTATCTGTCGGGTCCTTGAAAGTGGCTACCTCGGCTAAAGGGATGGCTGTGCCCTGGAAAGTCTCGCCACTGGTGGGTCGACCGCCGGTGGTAGGGACCACCTTTCCACATCCGCTTTAGGAAAGGGGAACATCGTTTGGAAATTCCGAGACAAATGAAATTTCTTTTCCGGAGACGCCCACTCTCTAACACAATCTGTTCCATTGATCATAAGATGGAAAAATTGCGCGCCATCTTCTTAGGGCGGCTGAACAAAGTCTTAGACGGATCCGTCGGTTCGATCGATCTCGAATGTTAAGCACCTGTAGCACAGATCTGATAAGATCGTCTATAGTCTCAGGTGTGAAAGTGGTCTGAATTCATGTTCAGAAGTCAGGAGTCAAGTTCTCCCTCTTCCGATTCCTCTCTTTCCTCCTCAGAGATCTCTTCCACTGAAGGGACTACTGGGATATCTGATGGTCTGGTGGCCCTTAGTGGTCTGGCCTCCGTTCCAGAGGAATTAGCTGACTGCAGAGCCTGCGAAGGGATGCCGACAATATCAACATGGAATCTGCTAATGATTTCGCCCAGGCTGGTTCAGACTCCTGGTGGGGGGCCCCCGGAGATACTCGGACAAGGCCGACCCCGCAGGTGGATTCTGTAGAGATCAATGGAAGCCCGCAGGGATTTTGCCCATTCGGGTTCCTGACTGTCCGAAACAGTCTGACTAGGGTCTTGGTTTGCGTTGCATGACCCGCATAGGGGCCCAGATAGGCCGGCAGGCAACTATTTCTGGCATAATGCGCAGACATAGGATATCACTTGGACCGATTTGGCTGATTGATTTGGGAGCGGGCTTCTCCTTGTTGACATGATGGTTTGACAAAGACAGCAGGCCAAAAACGAGAAAAAATAAATGTGTTGTTTTTTTTTTTTTTTTAAAAACAGAACAGGGACTGGCCGAGTATAGATAAAGAAAATCAGAGGGTAAAGAGCGGAAAACAGAGCAGAGCAGGAAGGATCGACTTATCTGATCTGTAAAGAGAATGCAAGCAGGAGGAGGCTCCGGACTGGTATGTACTCTGATGTGTAGCTGGAAAGGCCGAAGACCGGAAGTCCCGCCCCCGAAAAAGCCCGGTAAGGAAAAAAACGGAAGTCCCCCCCCCCGAAACTGGCCCGGTAATGCTGGCCTGCAGGGAGAGAGGCCCGTCCCCCATCAGGCGTTCCAGTGAGCTCCCTCGCATGGTGTCTGTAGTGCTGAGGGAGGGAAGCGGCGGAGACCGCCGGTTGCCCCAACTGCGGGAGGGGGGATTGGCCCATTTTAGGCCCGCGGGCCATGATGGGCCGCCCTCCCGCGGCAGCCGCACAGGAAGACCTCTGCTGCTGCTGATCCCACGGAGGGAGCCGGAGGGATCTGGAAAAACACCGCTCCAAACCATCCAGCAAGTAGGGAGAAGGTCCTACTCCTAAAGCGACACTTAAAAACTGGAGGAGGCTTCCGGTGCTCTGTGTATTGTACTGAGGAGAGGAGCACTGGAGCCTCAATCTTACAGTTCTTAAAGTGTCCGCTCCTGGAGAAAGGGTGCTTAACCCCTATGTTGACCTGGGTCCCCCTGAGGCTGAAAGAGAAATCCATTTTAAGCAACTCTTAAAATGCCAGCATGGTATTGTCTTGTATAAAGAGAGGTATGGATTCAATGGAGGAAAATGTTATTCTCCCTTTTTACAACATTGGTAAGGCCTCATTTGGAATATGCAGTCAATTTTGGAATCCGGTTTACAAAAGGACATCTTTGAAATGGAAAGGGTTCAGAGAAGGGCAACTAAATTAATAAGGGGATTGGGGGAGCTTGAATATGAAGAGACACTGGAAAAGCTACAATTATGTATGCTGGAGAAAGGCGCTTGCGTGGGGATGATTACTGTGTATAATACATAACGGGCCATACAATAAACTATCTGGGGCATTGTTCACCAATAGAACATGTCAGAGGACACTGTGACATCCCTTAAAGGACAACTCCACCCTCATAAGAACATCTTTAGAAAGAATTTAAATATGTTGATATATAATGGTTTTTTTTCCTATGAATTCATTACTGTATGCCTGCTATGCTTCTGGAGGCTTCATTGGAAACCTGTACTGAGCCTGGGCATGCTCAGAAGAGGCAGACAGGGGATTAACATTCAGTCATTGGCTGTGATGTCAACTGTCAAATCCATAACTGACAGTTACTAACTGGAAGAACCAGGAAGTAGAAACAGGGGAAACAGGACATTGTGCAGGATTTCTGGTTAGACTTATATATTTCAGATTTCAAACGATTACCATTTAGGGTTTTGGGGGGTGATTTACATGTATGTAAGTTTTCATTTTGGGTCTGGACTTGCCCTTTAAGACTTCAATAAAAAAGGTTTAGTGTTATGGCAGGTTCATTGGTCAGTTTCGAAAAGAAGCTGGATGAGTTTCTGCAAACAAGGAATGTTGCAAGTTACTGGTATTAAAACATAAAGTAGAGTTGATCCAGGGAAATTTTCAATTGTCACTTGGAGTCAGGAAGGAATTTTTTCCCCCTTCATAAATTTGGTGGGTTTTTTTTGCCTTCCTCTGGATCAACAGTTAGGCAGGTAATGTGGATATTGCTAGATGGGTTGGACTGGATGGACGTATGTCTTTATTCAACCTCAAATACTATACTATACTATACTATACTGTTCTATATACTATACTATACTAACACTGATGCAGAATATAATATGGGGTCTAATATGGGATCCAGTCTGTGTGGACTTGGCTTAAGGGTATGTTATATTTACCAGTCTGTGCCCTCTGGGCATGAGGGCATCTTAAGTGTGTGTACTGGACACGGGTACACTTTATATTTACCAGTCTGTGTGTGCGTCGGGGAGGTGGAGCAATGTCTAGCGCCCGTTAATGTAATGGGCTTAATGTCTAATTGATATATAATATTGCAGGCAACAATGTAAAATGGGAATAATGGTCTTTTAAATGGGTGTAACCTTAAAGTGGGCTTGGTCTTAACAAATTGAGCGTGAAAAAAAAATTCCGCATTCACCGATTCTCTTCTCCCCATGTGTTGCTCTTTTGCGTTTTAAAATCTTGGGAGGTATGCGTGACATGTCTGAGTTGGTTCGTGCTATTGGGGGCCCAGAAATGTACCCAGTATAGGGCCCAGAAAAGTCTGAGGGCGGCCCTGACTATGGGAAGCAGTCAGAGAGGCAGCATCAACGGGTTGGATTTTTCCTAAAGGAAAACCAATATCCTATAATCCGTTATGTTCAGGCTATTCCCCCTATGGTTAATTTACCAAGTATTTGACCATCATAACAATCATTTTTTATCATTTTGTCTGGCTAGGTGTTACTCACACCTGTGGAGAAGACAAGGAGCAATGTTAGATGAGAGGATAATAAAAGTTAAATGGGCACTAATCTAAAAATTATTTCCAGGGAGACCCACCTCCTACCTCTCATTAATACCTTATATCAGACTTCTACCTCTTTAAAGATGGCTGTACGCTGCTGTTGCTGGCAGATCTCCAGATCCTCCTCACACCCCCTGCCTCCTTCTCTGACATAGGGTGCATGCGTGCCTGTGTCAGAGATAGGAACTGTATGACTATGAAGGAAGCAGGGAGGAGCCGAGCGATGTCAGTCACAGCAGTGCTAAGCTATGTTTAATAAGGCATAATGGCTATAGGTAAGATAGTGGTCTTGCAACATGTATGGACCATGTAATTCCTTATTTAGATGCATGCACACTATTAGTTTTAACATTCGTACACATGAACGCAATGACGCCTGACATAACACATACACGTGGGTGATAATCGGAAATGCAAGTTACAACGTCCATATGTATGAACCTAAAGACTCATCATTCCCATAGATAGCAACAAAGAACCCTGCCAGTAAATAATACTCTCCATAAAGATCCCACAGGAGACAAACCTATATACATGAACTATGTGTCTACAAGAGGATCATTGCAGTTGGCAGTGGGGGCGATTTTAACAGGAACATTCTGCTATTAAAGTTTATTAGCTACTCCATCATAAGACAATTAAACCAATTCCTATAGCGGTCAACACACAGTGTGGCTAAACCCTTAATAAGAAATATATGTATAGACTGGTCTAATGTAGCAAATAATTCTCTCTCATTAGTTCCCTTCATTCCTAAAAGTAATTGCAGCAGAGATCGATACAGTGATTTCTACAGAATACTAACGACCTGGAAACTAAGTTAAACAGTGTAAAGAAGTCAGGCATTAAGTGGAAGTACACGGAACCCTCCTAAGGGAACAGCGATTAAAAAGCAGTTGGTGTATTTTTCCCTAATCGCAAAGGAAACATTATCAGCTGAAGGTAAAATGTTTCGAAATGAGCTTATTTAATCAGAGAAGCCATATTGTTAAAAGGGATATGGTCACATCAAGTGCAAGACACACATTGTTAAGCTAGGCACACACAGTATCAAAAAAGCCGTGATATTGTCGGATCCGGCGGTAAAGGGGCTTTATCGGCACTGTGTGTGACCGCTTTCAGAGCGAGTGTTCTCCCTATGCTATGTATATGATGTGTATAGGGAGAACGCTCAGGACTGTGTATATCCAGATCTTTGACAGACAGAATCCATGTATGGATATTTCATAAGATCCAACCCTGTGTTGTGAGTGCAACAATCGGAAGAACTGCTCGAAGCTTCCACCTGAGCCTCCAACCTTTCCGCAGATTTCCAATTGAAACGTGCAAAAAGATGAGGACTTAAAGGGTATGTCCACCCTAAAAAACATTTTTGATATAAGATTCCCCCTGGTCTCCCAGCCCCAACCGCTATATTTATATTTTAAGAAAGCTCCCCAAACTCTACTTACCTCTCCTCTTTCCTCCGCCGCGCTCCCGGCCTCTGCTTGCGAGAAAATGCAAGCAGAGGGGCGGGCCCGGCAGCCGCGTCTGTGATTGGCTGACGGCAGCCAATCACGGACGCGGCTGCCGGCAGTCACTTCGGCGGAGGAAAGAGGTGAGGTAAGTAAAGTTTGGGGAGCTTTCTTAAAATATAATATAGCGGTTAAGGCTGGGAGACCAGGGGAATCTTACCCATTAAGGGTTAAAGCTAGGGGGGGAATCGGGAGAGGGGGGGAGAAGGGCTGCAGTACGCATGCCAAACTTCTCCCGAGGCCAGGTAGGAGGCAGATCCTATATGGACTCTGCTATCCTCCTGGTGGGCATTTTTGGGACTTTGGGGGGGGACTACAGGAGAACGCATATGGAGCTGGGATGTGAGGTAAGGATTAAACTACACTACATGATGGGGCCAGTAGTGGGGGGGATTATAGTTTTGGGGGTGGACATGCCCTTTAAGATGGGAACATTTTCCACCCAGCCTGATCTTAATTTTTCCAATCAGCGGATCAGCGACCGATCAGAAAAACGGTTTCCAATGTTTTGAGCGATCCTATTTTATTGGATCGCTCAAAATGCCGATCCCGTGTATCCCGTGTATGCTGGTGTGTACATATGGTCTAATTCTGCCTGATATTTTCCCAAATGATCTACCTAGTGATTTAAACCTCTCAGATGATTGGGAGAAATAAAAGCAGCACGGATTAAAATCTCACATTTTGCTGGAAAATAAACAGGAAAAAGTTGCAGTTTTTTCAGGCCGATCATCTGAAATATTGAATAAAGCTGTCGGCTGGGATGAAATATTAACCTGTGTGTTCCTAAAGCTTAGTACACACACATTAGCGATACAGGGCAATCCAGTCAGTAAAATCGCTAATGTGTGTGTGTAATGTGTGAATGTTCCGCATCAGCATTGGAAACGGACACTCTGACTGGAAAGTTTCCCTCGTTGGGGTCGGCCTCCTGTACTAAATTATCCCTATACTTATGACTGTGTGAACTCACGTCTTTCAAAGATGACAGAATCTTATAGATTAATTCCGTGTATACTCAGCGTTACATGTCTAATAATTCCTATAAATTTTGCCTAATAAAAAACAGTTTTAAAACAATCAACTCGCCCCAAAATACCAACCCTTACAGATTTACAGGGTTATTCAATAAAATTTCTTATCGTTTAAAATGGTGCTAATTTTGCCCCAACCAATCAGATGTTAGCTTTCAAATTTTAAATAAGATCTGATTGGTTGGGGCTAAATTAGCACCATTTTAAACGATAAGAACTTTTATTGAATCTCCCTGTTAGGCTCTAAACACTGTTAATACTTTTTTGCATGCCGAATGTGCATTGAACTGTTTAGTGTACGTTGACCCCACTATCAATCAGTCATACTTTACCTTCACTACACTGGCTTTGTGCTTCTCTAAAACCTGCAGAGTCTGTGCAGAGCTTGGGTCAACCACAAGTACCAGAGTGTGGCATCCATATGCAATGAGACCTTGACAGCCCCTGGAACAGAAAGAACAACATTAGAAGCGACAATACATGGCAAATCAGATGTTAGCAAATGGTTTCTAAAGCTGGGTACACACCATACGATAATTCGGCCCAACCGTCATTTCAGTATTTCAGTCGGTCATGCCAAATTATTGTATGGCGACTGTGACCGATCGCCAACCGTTTTCCGACCCGAATCGGGTCAGAAAACCACGACTGATCGTGTGGTTCTCTATGGACGGCACGATCGGGTGCGGCTAACTGTCGGACACGACTGCTTTTGCCTCAATCAGAAGCCTCGATAGGTCGGCTAGGAGGAAGAATTGTATGGTAGGTACCCACCTAAACTGTAGTAGACCTGTAAAAAGTTAACATCCGATAAGCTGCTGCAAATTAACAGCACAATCACATTTTTGCACCATTATTAAATAAGTCGCTATATACAATAGTCCCAATTCAACATCAATGTTCTTATTTAATGACAGGAAGCTTTAAAAAGTTTATAAAGTTAAAAAAAACCTTTTGGAAATATGAATAGGTTTGATTTCTTGTAACTGTATTCAGTGCAGTGTGTGAAGCCATTTCTGCTCAAGGATACAAGTTATAATACAAGTTTTACAGACAGTACAAAAACAGTAAGAATATTAAAATCATTTATCTCCATTACTTTTAGAGGAAAAATCACACGAGAAGCCACTAACCAAGGGCTCGTTCACACTAGAAACCAAAAACAGATCTAAATACATATGTTCCAAAATGTTGTGGTTTTTTTGTGCATTTTCCATTTGTGTCCACCCCCAAGTTTGAACAAAGCCTAAAGGCTATTAAAGTACCTACAGTGCTGCTCGGCCCTCACCTCTTCATATTAAATAGTTAAAGAACTAACAGGGTTATTCAATAAAAGTTCTTATTGTTAAATATGGTGTTAATTTTGCCCCAACCAATCAGATGTTAGCCTTCAAATGTTAAATAAGATCTGATTGGTTAGGGCAAAATTAGCACCATTTTTAACAATAAGAACTTTTATTGAATGTCCCTGAAAATTTCTCTAAAACCACACTTCCCGAGTTCGAGCCCATTGAAAGACACGTTCTGCAAGAAGCACGACTTCCTATTGGCTAACTTCAGACTCAAAAAATGGGATGGGCAGAGTGAACTAAGAGAATGTGACTTTAGGTAAATATTCTTACATACCCAGGGGTGAGGACCGAGTGATTTGGGGGGGGTTGTCCTTTAAGGTATTTTACACACTCATGCCACAAAATAGCATTGGGCAAAAAACAAACATTTAAGTCTTTTTGTGCAAGAAGCTTGCATATTCCACTTTTGCGTGCATGAATTTCCTCTGAGTATTCTGGTTTCTTCCATAAACAAAGACTGGTTGTGTGTGATAGGGTACTTACATTGTCAGGCCTTTGGGGCAGGGCCTAATAAAAATTTATAAACTTTTAAGTAAATGGGTTAAGTGTTATGTAAGAAAATAAATACAAGATGACGGAAGGAAGCCCGGCTTTTCAGCAGAATAGGACACATCTCCCAAAGCGTGTAATTATGAAAGGGTTTTAACATTTAGCCTCTTGTAGACTAGGATATTTCTAGACTTGCAGATGATGCTTTGTCGTATCTGTGAATTCAAGCATTGTTCTACTATTATCATTTTTATTAATGATATTTATGTGTTTCGGTCACATCGTCCAACAGGATCGTACACACGTCATGTCAGAAAATTTCCGACGATCGTGTGGCCTCCTATGGACCGCACAATCAGTTGTGGTGATGATGCTGGTTGGGCGAAATTCACCGTGACCAACAGCGATTCGTCCAGGCCGACCACATGTGGTGAACAGTCAGTCACCCGCCAGCAGCACCCATTATAGAAATCTAAACTTAAAGGAAATCTTTACACTGCAAAGATAACTCTAAAAACTAAACTCATCTGGTTAAGGAAATACATGCAGGGAAAGTGTGAACAATAGAATTATAGAGGATATTTGTGGATATGTGGCTAAACCTTATGTGATACGAAGTGAAAATTTATAATTAATTTAATCATAAAAACAAGGAAAAATGGCAATCTCGAAAATCCCTGATTTATATATCATGATTAGTCCTTGAGTTATAATTAACTTTTTATTACGCATTTGCATAAAATGGCACGTTATTACCGGTGATCCAAGCTAGCGCAGGTGCAGCAAGCACTGACCCCTTCACAAGAGCTTTCAAACATGCAGTTCAAAGATGGAAGGGCGAGCACACTGAGCCAGACCAAGATGGCAGCTTGCGTATAAAAGCAAATTTTATTTCAACATATCAAATAAAAAAACAGGCTGGTCAGAAACATTTCATGCCTGCACATTACTTTACTTTATCATAAGTAAACAACAGAATAACAACACAAAATTCTAATAGAAACTCTTTCTTTGAAAGTGAAAAAGTCCTCCATTATTGAAAAGGAATCAGCTTCTTTCATAACAGAAGGAACTGCAAGAAAATTTGCTAGAACTTGTTTGTGTATCTCCTGAACCAGATCACATATAAAGTTGTTATAAAACACCGATTTATTGTAAAGTAAAGGCTGGTACACACTATGCAACATTTTGATCCGATCGACCGATAGTTCAGTGTATCGGTCGTTTGGGCTGAAATTATCGCATGCGTTTTCGGCCGTGTCTGATCGACCGTTCTTCCGAATCGGACATGGTGGAAAACCACGTCCAATCGTGCCGCCCTCTAAAGTGCATTTACTGTAAAATTGGGTTTAAAAGACCTAAAATCAGACTGGAAATCTTTTTATAACCATAAGCCTCCACTCCTGTACGTCTAAACTCATCAAGCTATTATTAGCCATAGGTATCACTGCAAACAGGAAAGCAAACTTAGAAAGGGTGCATCAATAACTTCTTCATTTAATAACATACAAACAGATAATAGAATAATTCTTTATTCGAGCCCAAGATATATTTAAATAAAGATACATTCCATCCTCTTCTACGAACAGGCAGAGTGGTCCTCTACAATATTCCTACTACTGTCAATAACAATGGGTATATTCAGTCAGTTGTACTAAATAATTCCTAGCCAGGAGGTACCATCTGTTTTCCCCTCTGTATTAGAGAGCGGGGAGACTTGGCCTAATTAGCATTCTGTGGATATAGTCAAAAGGTATAAACACAACAACATCAAGCCAAGTGTGTGTTCGATCTCCCTCGCGAAAGTGAACAAAACCCGTCAATCTAATAATTGATCCAAATCTTATTTAAAGCTGCACATGGGCCAACTGCTGTCAGACTTGTTTTTTTTCTTTTTCATCTGAATCAGTTGAAAAATGTATTGAAATATCGCTTAGTACATTTTAACAGGGCTAGGAGACAAATAGATGGCTTTTACGAATAAAAATAAATTATAGGGCAACTCCATCTAAAAAAAAAAAACACTAAGCATTTTAGCATAATTTCCCCTAAAAACCCCAGTTGCGTTTTAATCTTACCTTTCCCCGACGCACCCACATAGTCGTAAGAACTTACACACAGCTGATGCTTCGCATCGCCCGCCTGTTCTTCCTGGTAATGATGGTCAGTCATGGACACGATGGTGACATCACACCCAATTTCTGACAGCTATCACCGAACGAGCAGTTACGAGCATGCACTGCAACACGAGCAACACGAGCGGTCCGCCAGGGAGGGATTGCCTGTTTCCGAGGCTCCCCCGGAGAAATAAACAGTGGAGGAATCCCCACCTGTAATTCTACTAAACCAATTTTATTTTAGGGTATTTGATTTCAAAAACTTCATGACGACGTCACATGCACAAATCCAAGGATGGAAGCTAAACAGCTGAAAGTGTCTAACAGGGTGATGTAATATGTCCAAGCCCCCCTTCTTACCTGCCCACCAAGATCCTGCAATGCAATAATCCTTTAGTGAGAATTACTCTATTGCGGGATTGTTTATTTAAGATGCACCAGCTTGAATCTTCATTCAAACAGTGATAAGTTTCATGCTATATTCAAATGGTGTTAAGTTTTACTCTAATAGCTGCGCTATTTCCAGAAAGTTTTGGAAATGGCGCAGGCACCGCTAGGTCAGCGTAAAACCCATGCTAACCTGATCATTATTACACTGAATTGCCAGTTAGCGGACATTATTGCATCGCCCCCTACTGTATGTTCCTAAAATAGTTTAGACTATTTCAAAAGTAAAGAGGTTTTTATCCTGAATTGTGTACTAAAGCCTTGTACACATGCGATAGTGTGTGAGCCAATAATAACATGTGTAGCTGTTTGGTCAAACATTGTTCATTGAGCCACCAATGTATGAAGCCTTAAGGTGGCCACATTGGTCACATTGGTATCTGTCGGAACATTGCGAAGGGAACCTGCACACATGGAACCAACCGATCCCCATATGCGGTATGGGGATCGGTCAGCTGTGCGGCCATACACAGCACGATTAGTATCGGCTCCCTCTATTAAAGTAAATGGAGCCCACGCCAACCGACGGAAATTTTCCATCTTTCCCAATCGCTCGGAGTGCCGACTACAGTCGTTCACCGGCACTCCGATCAGTTGGGAATATCACCTACATACGAGCGCTAATAGTTAAATCCCGTTGTTCCACAACGGGATTTACCTATTATCGTTCGTATGTATGGCCACCTTTAGAGTACAGTCACAAAAAGTTGTTCCCTTTTAAGTTTGTTTGCTAGTAGTGTCTCCGCAAGCAAATTGGTGGGTCTATGAGTAAGGATCGCCGATCCGAAACGCGTCAGACCAGGATGTTATACCCGTATATATGTTTGCTATGAAGCAATTTTAAATGATGTGTTAATAAAGGTGATTATTCTTTTAACAAGTCGGTCTGCGAAAAAGTCTTTTTCAAGCCTGTCTAAAGTGGTGCTGATTAGGCCGCCTGATTGTGCTAATTGATTAGTCATTTACCATGACTTGTGCTGCCACAAGCCAAGACCGACTGCTGCTAACCCAGAAGAACCATGAAGGGCACAGGAGGGACAGCAAATATCTTGCGGCTGTGAATGTACTCTGATCTTGGCATTTGGAAGTGGGTACGGCACGTATATATATTTTTGGCTACAGGATGAACTTCCCCTTTTAAGAAACAATACATAAAATTAGAAAAAGATTGTTGTTTAAAATTACACGAGTAGTCACATCATGGGTATTTACATAATTATGTTAAAGGACATGTCCAGCCCTAAAACACATACATATCCAGTACCCAGGGGTCACTTCTTAGCGGTTTAAGTCCTCATCCTGGGTACTATCAATAAATGGAAGAAAAGCGAGAGGGAGGTGATGTAGGGCCTCTCATCTCAGCTGAAATATTTGCTCTAATGGCCCTTACAAATCTTTCCCTGTATGTACTTGTTGCCAGCCACCCATGAATGTGGCATAATGTTCGATTCAGGAAATTGATATTTTATGCGTGTTTCATCACAGGATAAGCCCGGTTTTTACTATATTGTATCTTTTCAGTTTATTGGTTCTATAGAGTGTGATTATTGTGTACATTTAATTGTGGAAAGGTTACTGTTGCACTTAATATTTGTGTCAATGAACTAGTATTTTGATTTGTGACCGCAAGCTCATGAGTGCTTAAGTGGGTAATTTGGAGACTGTTCTCATTCTGTTCTATTTGATTTATTCCTTCATGACCCATAGCACCATACCACTTAGGGGTATAGGGCAGGTCTCATCCTAATATGATGGTGCGCCGTGAACTAATTTAACTATTAACGATTTTGATATAATTTTTAACTATAAATCCTGTTTTTCTTTTTTTTTTTTTTTTACAAAAAAATCTTGTAAAATTTAAAGTACAAATTTCTGCAAATAAACTACACACAGAATTCTGCATATATGTATGAAAGAACAGCAAAATGTGTGTGGTTTTAAAAAATATATTGGGCCTGATACAATTAAAAGTGTAAAACGCTGTCCGTACTATTAATGTGCAACAACCAATTACACATTTTCTAACTGCAGCAACCATGTAAACAGCCAATATCTTATTGGTTGCTGTAAAGTTGCACAGGCAAATTTTGTTCTTCTTATTGTAAATGTCCCATAGTTTGCAGGGGTATTTCCAAGATAAGTTTAAAAAACTAGAAGTAGTTAAAATTCAAAGGTGGACGGATCATTTTGCTGTAAATTTCCTTATACATTGGTCTCCTTTGGGGTTAGTTTTTGGCAATGTCCCTGTCCACCAATGCATTTGGCATACCGTTTTACACAGAAGAGGTTAGGCTTTCATATTTTGTGTTGGTTTTGAACAGCTATGTCCGAGTATCTATGTTTTAAACTTACCCGTCTCATAAAACCCTGTGGGTAATTTCTAAAAATACGTCTCTTGTGGCAGTTGTTTAGATAACTTAAAGGACAACTATGTTTATGTTGCTAAATGTAAGGTGATGCATTTTATACAAGATATTGGGAAATAGCTTCAAGTTAAAAAAATATTATTCTCCCTCTTTTCAAGGCACTGGTAAGGCCTCATTAGGAATATGCGGTGCGGTTTGGGAATCCCATATACAAAAGGGAAATCTTCAGAAAAGCAGAAAGCAGTTCAGAGAGGGGCAACTAAAATAATAAGGGGAATGGAGACGCTTGACTATGCAGGCAGATTAGACAAGTTAAGGTGGTTTACATTAGAGAAGTGGTGATTGCATGGGGATAAGATCACTTTATTTAAATATATTAATGGGCCATACAATAAACTCTCTGGTGCATTGTTCACTAATAGGTCATATCAGAGGACTCGTGGACATCCTTTAAGATTAGAAGAAAAGAAGTTTCATCTTCAGGTTAAGAAAAGGTTTCTTTACAGTGAAAATGGTGAAAATGTGGACCGGGATAAGTTTCTACCTCTAAGCACTGTTCTTACTTCTACAAGTTCCTATCACCAGCACACTGTTCCCTGCTTCCTCCTTCTGGACCGTGAGGTGAGGAAGAAACGCTGATGACGAAGCGTGAGGCAGGGAACAGAGCTCAGGCGATCAAATCTTGTAGAGCTAAGTACAGAACTTAGAGGTTGACCAAAGGACCTAGCAGTTTAGATCCTCACGCTGGGTATTTTAAAAAGGAAGGGGGGTCAAAAGACACTTGTCCTTTAATAGTTATTATAACTATCAGAAGGGTTTATACATTTCAATTTAGGGTGTAATGTTAGAAAGTTTCCGTTTTGGGATGTCTCACACAGCTGGATACACACAGGCAGATTTTTCGGTCAGCTGGCAAAGTGAGGAATTGCTGGCACTGAAAGGGTTAAATTGAAGAATGGCTTTAATGTTTTAGGGCAGGGATGACAAACTTGTGGCACTCCATCTGGAGGGCCGCAAGTTTGGCATCTCTATTCTAAGGTTAGAAATGTCATAGGTGCTGGTCCAAACAATGAAGACAATATAGTTCAATAGTTACACTGACTGTATAACCCAGTGAGAGGCAACCAGTAACCATCCAGATGTTTGCAAACTACAACTTCCAGCATTCCCTGACTGCTCCCGAATTATCCATCCCCAGTATAAACCAAGGACAGGCAACCAGTAACCTTTCAGCTGTTTGGAATCTACAGCTAACAGCATTCCTACACAATCACTCAGCAATACAGAGCATGTGGGAATGCTGGGAGATGAAGTTTTCATCAGCTGGAGGACAGCATGTTGGGAACATTGCAAGGAATGAATATGGATCTGATCACTCTGCACAATACTACTGGTTCCCTATCCCTGAACTGACATTAGGAACATCTGTCCTTCCACAACTACTGACTGACAGGGCCACAACTATACTGATAGGGCCCCAACTAGTGACAGGGCCACAGCTACTGAATGACAGGGCCTCTCACAAGTAACTTACCAGTCTAATGCTCCTTTGTTGTGCTGTGTTAGGGCTCCTGTTATGGTGCGGGTGGACAGCTTGATATTCACAGTAAAGGGGATCATCCTGAGACCAGAACCACTCACAGGGGGACACACACCAACACTGCCAGGGAAACCTATAGGAAGGAGTTGGAAGGGGGCGGGCCGTTCCGTCATGTGAGCAGTCACGTGACCCGGAAGGGAAACATCGTTTCAGCCATTTTTCATTATCAGATGAATCAGTGTGATCTGTCTTTGGGTGTTAGCATGGGGGGAAATAAGGTTTGTTACCAGGAACACCGGGAGGACACTTTGTGTTCTGTATTGGGATGCAAGAGCGTGTAGTGCACAGGGAAGCAGGTGGCGTTGGGAAGGGGTGCAGGAGTGTGATGCACAGGGAAGCAGGTGTTGGTTGGTATGGGGTGCAGGAGTGTGATGCACAGGGAAGCAGGTGTTGGTTGGTATGGGGTGCAGGAGTGTGATGCACAGGGAAGCAGGTGGTGGTTGGTATGGGGGTGCAGGTGTGTGATGCACAGGGAAGCAGGTTGTGGTTGGTATGGGGTGCAGGTGTGTGATGCACAGGGAAGCAGGTCGTGGTTGGTATGGGGGTGCAGGTGTGTGATGCACAGGGAAGCAGGTTGTGGTTGGTATGAGGTGCAGGTGTGTGATGCACAGGGAAACAGGTGGTAGTTGGTATGGGGGTGCAGGTGTGTGATGCACAGTGATCTCAGCCAATCACAGCCACGGCTGCCGGTCCGGCCCCCTGCTTGCAGTTCCGGCGGGCAGGGGAGCTGGACCAGAACGGCGGAGGATCGAGGAGGTGTAAGTTAAGAAGGAGAGCGATTTTGAAGTAATAAATATAGCGGTTGGGGGTGGGAGGGTATCCCCTGCATTCTCTAAAAAGTTTTTAGAAGGGGTGGACATGCCCTTTAAGGCTCATACACACGTGCAATCGTGGGTCCCGACCCGCAATGCACGATGTATACGAACAAACTTTTCGGCCGAT
The DNA here is from genome assembly GCA_019447015.1 of Hymenochirus boettgeri. NCBI lineage: Eukaryota > Metazoa > Chordata > Amphibia > Anura > Pipidae > Hymenochirus > Hymenochirus boettgeri. Next base: position 17,628,327 of record CM033475.1, read on the forward strand.
AATCGGCCCATGTGTAGGCACTTTATCGCCTAAAACGGTTGTTCGTTCGGGAATCGTTGAACGACGGACTTGGCGGATCTCTGAACGAACGACCTTTTCAGCCGATAAAGCGCCTATACACGGGCCGATTACTGGGTTGGACCCACGTGTGTATGAGCCTTTTAAGCTGTTAATATTGTTTCCCACAGCCATGCTAGCAAAGAAACAAACTGCAAAGATTACTTTTTTGTATGAGACGCAAAGGAATTTATCATTGTTAGAGACTGGAGCATTTGTAATGTGTTTACACAAAAACTGCACCGAAATCTGTGTTCTGTGTCAGAGGGAGGGATGATCTCTGAGCTGTAACATGATTGGCTGTCAGCTTCCCGTGAAGTGTGCCACGTACACTTAGCTGGGTGTTCCCAGATAAGGTGAATTATGGGAGCTGAACCCTAGTCCCCACATGTTATTTTCCCAAATCATCCAGCATCCACAGCAAAAGGAGAGGTGAGATGCAGCTTTTTGTATCTGTGCTCTTTCTATTGGGGCAATGTTATCTGGAGACTTTAGTTCTCCTTTAAATTCTCCTAAAGTGAATCTTTATGGATTCAAACAAAAGTTCATTTTTCATATTTTACACCACATTCAGTGGAACATCTTAAAACCACACCGAATAGACCCAGGCCAGTTACAAATATACCAATCACACCATGAGATTAACATGTAAAGACAACATACAGATTGAGATAGGTAATTACAGTGCATAAAATGAGAAGAGGCAGTAAAGGCCTAGACAGCAATAAGCAATGGTGCACTGTACAGTCATGTCCAAAGGGGTTGGCAGCATTTCAACTAATGGGAGGACACGCTCTGCAAGAAGTATGTCCTCCAATTGAAACTGCATCGGATGTATTGGAGGGAACAGGTCCAGATTGGAGTAGCAAGGTCAGAAGTTAAGTACCCAGGGTGAGGACCTGTTTTCAGTTCTTATTCCGGCTATAACTAAAAGGGGGGCTTCTGCTTTACTTCCCTCCAGATGTTAAAGAATGCCAATTACTAGCATTCGCTTTGCTGTTACAGATTGCTTCAAGGAGATATCATTTTCAAACAAATTGAGTTCCGCAGTGTGGGCATCCTCAAGTTAAAGGGACACTAAACTGTAAAAAAAGCACATTATAAGTCATAAGGAATAATTGCCTACCTATCATTCTTACATTATATCCGATTTCTACCTTTTTTGAAGATGCCTGTGCACCACTGAGGCTGGAAGCTCTCCACTCCATTCCAGCAGGGTGTCATGCTGCCTATTTCTGCACCTTGTGCCAGAGAAGGAGGTCAGGGGAGGACTGGGACCTTTTGGCCTGGTGAGAAAATACAACCAAGTGGCCCTTTCATGGTAGATTGCAACATTTTGACCACGCCCACATTGCTAAGGTCACACACTTTCTTTAAGTTACACCCATTTTTAATACTAATATTGCCATTTTACATGGTTGCTTGAAAGTGTATGGTGTGGTTAAGATAACTAACAGACTAATAGCCTTGGCTAATGCTCTGGAGGGCTGATAACACTGGCTAATGATCTGGAGGGCTGATAACACTGGCTAACGATCTGGAGGGCTGATAACACTGGCTAACGATCTGGAGGGCTGATAACACTGGCTAACGATCTGGAGGGCTGATAACACTGGCTAACGATCTGGAGGGCTGATAACACTGGCTAACGATCTGGAGGGCCGATAACACTGGCTAATGATCGGGAGGGCTGATAACACTGGCTAACGATCTGGAGGGCTGGTAACACTGGCTAACGATCTGGAGGGCTGGTAACACTGGCTAACAATCTGGAGGGCTGATAACACTGGATAATGATCTGGAGGGCTGATTACACTGAATAATGATCTGGGGGGCTGATAACACTGGCTAATTGTCTGGAGGACTGATAACACTGGCTAATGATCTGGAGGGCTGATAACACTGGCTAATGATCTGAAGGGCTTACGTAACACTGGATAATGAACTGGAGGGCTGACTAATAAAAAATGTGATTATATACCTGAGACCCCCATATATTGCTCTGCTAGAGGCGCGTGCTGTGTCGTTTAAGCGTGTAACTAACTAATAGCTTCTTTGGCAGACCAAATTTTACACTGGAGACCAGCCCGGGGGGCATTTGCCCCTCAGCCTACCTGGTCAGTCCTCCCCTGAAGGAGGTAAGGGTACAAGGAGGATCGAAAAAGATGTCAGCTGCAGCAGCGCATGGCATCATTATTACATTATAACTCTTGATGTAAGGCAATAACTGAATGTATTATAAACACATTTTTACTGTATTTTGGCCCTGCCCCTAACACAAAATGATCAGATAACTTCATTTCAGAATAGTCATATCCATATGATGGTGTAAACGAGTGCAGCTGAAATCACTATCTGAATTATAAGAGCAGCTTAGCACTGTGTTGTTCCTGTGTTGCAGGGTATGAATTTGTTGCCTTCTTGTGTTGGCAAATAGCATTGGTCACCACCAAAGAAACATGTGCAGCCGTCATTGCTTTGCATAAAAATGGGCACACGTAAGGATATTTCTACTAGGAATATTGGACCTGAAAGAACCATTTTCTGTATCATCATAAATGCCAATTTGGGAGGTTTAATTGGGGTGAAGAACGCTTCAGGACGACCAACTGTCTAACAAGTGCCTGGACCACCTTCTGGAGAGTCATCTACAGAAACTTGTTGCCACCAGCGCAGAGCTGGTTTTAGGACAATGTCTTTCTGTAAAGAAGGGTGTCAAGGAAAACATCAAGGACAGACTGAAATGTGGAGTCGGGTTCACTCTCAATTTTGTTTAAAGGGCAGGGAGGTCGGACTGGTTATTCCTACTTTAAAATATTGTTTCGTTGAGGAGCTACAGTACGTACAGTTTTCGTTTGCCAGGTTAGTCCTGGACTATTCATGTATTAAAGATAGTGCTGAAGCCAGGAGGAAGACTGGCAGAACCAGTTTCATTGGGCTGGTGCTCCTCACAGAAACAATATTGGGAGGTTGGAATTACCAGTCCTGTATCCCTGTCCCAAGTATTCTTCATTTTAACATTTAATGGCAGTGTTCTGTATCTGCCATGAATAATGAATTGTATTAAAATGTCCTTCAAAAGGTCTGAAAAGTTGCACACATGGCCAGGAAACTCCCTTAGATCTTAATTCTATTGAGAACCTGTGGTATATTCTGAAAGCAGATGTTAGGCTGGTTACACACAAGCAGATATTTTCATCCGGAAATCCGGAATGATAGTGCCGTATATTAGTCGGTCGGTCGGAAATATCTGATGGTGTGGGTCTGCTGGCCGCAACTGAGCTTGATCGCCACTTCGTCCGCATTGGAACTGTCGGTGAATCATGGGCGATCATGTGATTCCCTATGGGACCGCAAGATCAGTCGCAGAGCCGAGCGACAGTCATTTGTCCCGGCCGATCGCTCGCTCTGGACAACAAGCCCCCCCCCCCCCAGTGTACCCAGCCTTATGAAGAAGAGGCCACATTAATTATTGACTGTAAATTTGACGTATTTCCAAAATAAAAACCTTGAGGGCTAGGCCACACTAGCGCGTTTTTCGCGTGTTTGCGCACGCGTTTTGCGCTCGCGATTTTCACTAAAATGGAAATCGCGGGAACGCGAAAATTCCCGCGATTTCCGATGCGCATGCGATTGCGCGTCCGTTCGCGTTTTGGTAACGCATGCGTTCACCATTTTTGGTGCGTTAACGCATGCGTGTCCATAACGCGAAAAGGCGGAAACACATGCGCAAAACGCGAGCGCGAAACGATTTTGTGCGCGATTCCTGTGCTTTGCAGTGTGGCCTCACGCTGACTATTGTTCATTATACCAGAAAAAAATTAGGTAGAAAAATTTAGCAAAGTTTTCAACTTTTGCGTCACTGCCAAAACTTTTGCCCTTGGCTATATACTCACCTTTAATGATGAATAGGAAGGTGAGAATTTACCAGTATAGTATATGGAGAATAACTTAGAAACTTGGCTTGTAGATATGTTATTTGAATTTGAATGCACACGCCCTTTCACGTCACTAAATGCGGAATTCATTTTAATGTGAAACATGAATTCTTTTTTGTTTTCTTTAAACGGTTCCAGGTGTTTGCCGATATTAAGCGATCCATGTGTCTTTTTGCTAGTGGTGGCCACTGGGGGGGCCTCTCGGAAAAACACTTACAAAATGGCAACCTGCCGTCAGTATTTATGCCTTAATGTTGCAAATTTTACTTTGTTGGTTCGCACTCAATAGTTGTGTTTCTCAATTTAGAAATGGGTTAATGTTTACCCATCTGGAATGCAGTAGGACGGGGTAAATACTAATGATGGACTCGTATCTTGCTGGCTAATGGACCTGCTCATTGAGTGAAATGCTTTCTGATTCGTACAAAATTTACATTTTTAATTTCACTTCTTAGAAATTATTTTTGTGTTAATGTATTTTTATAACATGACATATTGCACAGTGCTTTACAGTCTATAGTGCTATATCACCAGCTGACCCTCCGAGGAGCTTACGACCTATTAATTTGCCTCAACCAATCAGATTTACTGATCTACTACTGTGAGAAAACATTTGATAACATCCGATTGGTTGCTGCAGATTAAGAACACCTTTTATTGAATAAGCCCCAATATTGTGTTACAAACCAAGCTAATGTGGATCACGTGGTTTTCTCTGTTATTCCTAACCAATGAAAGATTTAATAAAACGGTTCCTTGCAGAAGAAGAAATCCTCTTCCTGGGTAAATCACACCGAGCGCTGTACGAATAGATGTCGGGCTATTTTCACACGAGCAGGTACTGATACGGTTTCCAAGCTGTTACAGATATTTACTTGCCACTATTTACAGCCACTGGCCTGGATCAGCTAGAAAACCGCATCAAAAACAAAACTTGCTGCTGCTGTAAAAGTGGCCAAAGGGTCTGCACTGAAATCCCTGTTCTTTGTCAGAGGGAGGGATGATCTCTGAGCTGTAACATGATTGTCTGTAAAACTGGGTACACACCATACAATAATTCGGCCCGAGTTATTGTATGGTGGCTCCGACCGATCGCAGACCATTCCTTCATTCGAATCTGATGAAAGCACGATCGGACGGGTCGGAAAACCATGACCATCCTCTATGGACTGAACAATCGGTCGCGGTAACCGCTAGGCTCGCGCTTTGTGATCCGCAGAGATCTTATTCGTAATGTAAGTAAGTAGGCCCCACTCTGCTCTGCGATCCGATTTTGTATGCCTATGAAAAAGCGCATACAAACTTACAGAAATTATTGGGCATGCATTTTTACCCATAATCCCCCTGGGAAATGCATATAAAAGCAGGCGCAAGCAGACACAGGCATGTCAAAAGCTCCCAGAAACGCGCCACGCTTTTATAAGCGTTGCATTGCCTCCGCCAAAGACAGATTCCTTTTATACCAAGACAATTTGTTTTACGGTCTGTGTATTGAAACAGGTAGATTGCCTGTTGGCCTGTATTGCCTATTTGCTTTCATTACATACTAATATTGTTATAAAGAGACACAAGTGAATTATAATTTCCCCGTCCAGTAATTCGCTGGAACCGTCACATATCCTTCTCTGTATTTCCAATTAAACGAGTTCCTCTGGGTTCATATTGAGCAAAACATCGATTCATTACTTTACCGGTAACGTTCCATTCCGATGGTAACTTAATTTCTATGTTAATTATTCATTTTTAAAATCCTGTTGTGTTGGAGCTGGATGTAATTACGGTAATACAAAGAGAGCGTTGTGGTGTTATTTCCTATTACGTCTGTATGCAGCAGATCTTGTAACCCGACGGGGAATTCCTTATTATAACAAATGCTATTTACATTGCCTTGTGGATGCCGGTGTTTATATTTCTAATCATTCACAGGCTACTGTGTGTTAATACGTAGGTTTAATACCGTAATTCACAGGAGAAGATGTGTGGGAGAAAACAAACAAAAGTCAAGATGGTGTACAGTCCTATTCTTACCCCACAATAATGTTTTGTGAAATTGCCACAGCTGCGGTATTAAAGGATAACTACTGTAAAAATTACATTTTTAAAAATGAAAAGTACCTGGGGCAGGTAGGTAGGATTGATTATTAATACCTCCTTATTTTATTTTGTCCATGAGTGCCAGCACTAGTTTTAATATCCTGGTCCTTCCTGTATTAAAAATAGTGCTGAAGCACTGAAAGCCTGGCAGATATAAAACCGGAAGCTTTTTTTTTCGTGCTGGCTCTCATCAACAAAACAATATTAGTAATAACCGACAGAAACAATGATATGTGCTATTGAAACTCAAATGCTCTTGCAAAAGTATGGCCACACTCTGTAATAGCAATTGAATGTAGCAATAAAGGCGTTAAAGGGCACGTCCACCCTTAACACAAAAAAATGGTTACTTGTCAGTTACCTGCCCCTTATTCCAACCAATATATTCAGCACATTATTAGATATATTACTAACCAGATTTAAGGATAATTATTTCCCCATTCTTACAGAGTTAGCTGGCTCCTCCCTCCATGCAATTAACTAATGACATCACAGCCAAAGGCTGACTGCTCTTCCCCCTGCAGCCTCCACTGCACATGCTCAAGTTCCTAAAAGCTCATTGAGTAATGGGGGAGTTAGAAACCAAATATCTGAAGGGGCAATTCGTAGTCGTAAAAGCACTGGAAGCCTGGCAGATATAAAACCGGAAGCATTTTATTTTCATGCTGGCTCTCATCAGCAAAACAAGATTAGGAGGTAGGAATTACTAGGTACTATTCATTTTAACTTTTTTTTTACAAATTTACTATTTAACAGCATCAATTAGCTGGCATTAAATAATCACGTAATTACAGCGGCAGGGCCGCTTGTCAATAGGTTCCAGCAACTGTGCCGGTGGCTTTTGCAATAATTTCGCAGCCACCGCAAACAAGGGGTTAAAGTTACTGATATTGAATCAACTTTTACCCTTGATTCCTGCACATTTTGAGAGGCAGAGGGAAGGGGATTAGCCCCAGCTATTGAAGTGTGGGTTTTGGGGGTGATTTACTTCTATATCATTTTTTATTTGAGGGGTGAATATGCCCTTTAAAGTCATGTTAACCTGTTTTAAATAGGGAACCAAACCCCAAAGTTACATTGCCTCCGCTAAGCTGTACCCAAGGTAAAGACCTAAAACATGAACCCCTGTGGTTGCAGCTGGTAGAGCATGTAAGGTTCCCACCTCAGGGGTTGGGAGGTTATTGTGTCTTTCGCTCCGAAACCAGGGCTCATTCCTATGTGCAGTGATAGAATATTCTATTATCTGCTGCCCCGTAATATAGGTACCAGCAGGAAGCTGGGGGTATCAAAGGAGGGAGGCAAAATGTTATTATGTCCCTGGTCCATTGTTTAGACTGGGGGGTATTGTCTTTAACTGCTCTCTGTACTTCTACAGGCAAATAGCTGGTGGAGAATCAGAAATTCAGCTCTAAACACTGCTTCTACTCAGCAGGAGAACCATCAGCTTTCTCTGCACTAGCTATTTGCAATCCCACATGGGATGTTGCCCTGGAGCAAGTGGCCATCATGGCTGAGTATCCTTGTCTACACACCAAGAGAAAACTGTGAAAATGACTCATGGCCCTTTGGATTCATTATCGGAGATAAATAAATGGTCTATGCAGATAACAGCAATGAACTGTCCTGACTTTAGGGATTCAGACGAGTCATTTTTGTTTGCCTGGTGGCAAGGAATCTATTAGTGAACAGTTGTGCTACATTAATCTGATGCTGATAATGTCACACTCACACACACACACACACACATTACTCTGCGTATTTCTATTTCCTTTCTTATATATATATTGAAGATAATGCACAGTGAGTTTATTTAGCACGTCAAGCCCTGCTACAGAAAGCTAACGGTCTTGCTACACAGACGACAATACATCTTAATGATTGTAGGTTAAAAGTTGCGGTAACGCGCAAAGGCAATGTTGTGATTGATTCCGCCAATATTCCTTAATTGGAGCACAAATAATGGCGATCGTCTGCGCTCCAAAAACATATCACAGCGCACACATTGTGTTAGCCTGGCATGCTTTTCTCTAGTGATCGTAAGCGCGTGAGAAAAGTGATAGTGTGGCCACTTTTCTCCAATAGTGTGGTGAAAAGTGATAATCAGGCCAACTCGGCTTCTTTCAATGACACATGGAATTCAGTAACAAGACATAAGTGTTCAGAAAGATTTTGTTCTTGTTCCACCAAGTTTAATCCAGAGTTTTCACTCTGGATTAAACTTGGTTTAATCAGCTTTCAAAATACTGATATTATGTATGCAGAACCCCTAACAGTGTCCGTTATGGTTTTGCTCTTAAAAGACAAATCCACACTCATAAGAACATGTTTTAGAAAGAATGGCCTCTTTAGAATATGTTGATATATCATGAGCAATTTAGAAACCTGTACTGAGCCTGTACTGAGCCTGGGCATGCTCAGAAGAGGCAGACAGGGGATTACCATTCAGTCATTGGCTGTGATGTCAACTGTCAAATCCATAACTGACAGTTACTAACTGGAAGAACCAAGAAGCAGAAACAGGGGAAACAGGACATTGTGCAGGATTTCAGGTTAGACTTATATATTTCACATTTCAAACTATTACCGTCTAGGGGGTGATTTACCTGTATGTAAGTTTTCATTTCAGGGCTGGACTTGCCCTTTAACTAAGTCCCAGCTGCTCAGTAGAGAAATGAGCATGTTTGACCCATCCAACAGCCAATCAGTAGAAACCAGTAAACCCCTGATTATTTAAAGAATTGGCAACCCCCACCCGCAGACCACTTCCTTGTTGTTGGCAACTCCGCCTGCAGCACACTTCCATATTGTCAGCATCCCCCCCAACAAACCCCCTGGCGCACACCCACTCAAACTCCCCACGAAAGTGGTGCAAAACCCATACAAACCCAACAGTACATGGGGTAGCGTGGGTTTTTCACTAATGACCAATATAGCATTGTCCCAGTCTATAGGATGCAGTATTGGTGCATATAGGTGCTGGTTATTGCTTTAGTCGTCCAATGTGAATGTTCTTCTGCTCATTTGCCCCAATTTTGATCATCCTTATGAAATAAGGAATAAAATACTGCGATCTGTTACAAAGTATATTAACCCTTTATAGGTAGCACGCATTCTACGTACAGTCGGAGACAGTGAGAGATAACTCTGCCTATGGTGATCACATTCGCTTTTCAAGACGCATTAGCTGCTTCAGCTGGTTGAACAGACACAAAGACATAATCGGCGCTAACATGGAATGTCACATTAAAAGGATTTTAATTGCAATATGGTTCAAACTGCTTGCCAGTAGATACTGCTGCCTTAGGCTGTAGACTCGGCACCTCAAGGGTGAAAATGATACTGAAAATCTGTAAAAACATATTAAACGTTGGCATATGACCGAGTATGCACAGGGGGAATTACACAGGACAGGCAAACCCAAGAACCATTCTCTTATTAAAGGGGTAATTATATACAATACAGGGCTCAAGCCCTAGCCTCTGGACTGCCACTAACCAAAACATTTCTTTATGGCAAACGCCTGTGGTCAATCCAATATAAATAACAACCGTCGTCTTCAGCATCTTTATTGTCTAGTCCTACAGTAAATAGGAAATTTCCCAATATCTTAATCCATGTTGACTGTCCCATGATTCCCAACATTTATTGAGAGACGAAACATGGACGGTGACACATCTGCAGCCCATCCACTTACGGACAGTGCCAGCTCTGCCCATGCCCTGCCCCTTCTGAGACAATACTCAGAGATCCAGGATAGGTGCCCAAGAAATGGGACAGTTGGGAATTCTGCTGTCCTGTTACTACTGCGTAGTAATGTGCCAATTATCAAGATATTTGTCTTTAACTGGCAAGATGGAAACCCTGCATTATACACCATTGGTGCGAACATCCAGAGATATCTAATGAAAATATGTGAGTTATAGTAACTACTGTGCGCTTATACGCAAACGTTCAAATGTAGAGCTAAAAGAGAAAAGTAAAATGAGAATGTGTGTTCGTACATCTGCATAACTGGTCCCTAATAAGCTGTGGAATGTGGGGGATCGATTTGTAGCATTCAGAAAACTATTAAAGCTCTGCAGGCTACAGAAAATCTAATGATGCTGGGTAAGGGATTCGGAACAGACTGGATAGCGCACAATTCCATAATTGCTTTAATCTCGAGGTCGCATCAGAATTCACTGCTTTTGGGAATTGAGCAGCGGTAAAGATTAACCCAACGTTTTATTCACTTACTGCATGATCACAGATTAGTTTTCTACTGCGAAACATCTAATTAAGGAGAGATAAGAATGAAAAATCAAGTTTCTCATCAAAAACCTGTTGGCAGGTGATTTATATTTGATTTCGCTGCTTATTAAATATATAAATTTGTTTGGATCCTCGTGAAGTTCTTGTTCTCTATTGCAGACCAACATGGGTCATGGTTACTTAGTAATATCCGACAGAAACAATAAAATGTGATATTTAAACTCAATGGTTAAACTCCATTCTTTAGCTGGCTCCTCCCTCCATGCAATCAACTGCTGACATCACAGCCAATGACTGAGTGCACTTTCCCCTGCTGCCTCCATACACAAGGAACAACACCCTATCAGGGTAATTGCTTAACACGTTTTGTGGATAACTGACAATATTTTCTTAAAGGGTAACGTCTGTCCCCAAAATAACTTTACAAATTCTGAAGTATCATCCCCCCAAACCCCACTTGCGTTTTAACCTTACCTTCCTCCGACTTACAAGTCGCCAATCCCTTGTCGTGTCCTCTTCCAGGAAATGACAGTTAGTCATGGCCAATGGCTGAGAGCTATTACCGAACAAGCTGTTACTCCTGAGCATGCTCATAACCAGCTAGCAACAGAAGCAGAGGAAGAGGGGATTCCAGGGAGGGATGGTGGCAGGAGCGTAACTGCAGGCCCCCCCTGCTAGACTGGAGGCTGGGCCCCTGATCCGCGCTATCAGCTGTTTAAAACACCAGAACCGAACTTCCAGTTCAGTTCCGAAGGTTTGGTCTTTTAAACATTTCATTCATACGCATGATCAGCTGTTTAAAAACAGATGATTTTGCCAGTCATGGGGGTGGCAGTTACACCAGTGGATGGTGGTTCTTCTTACTCAGCGTGGGAGCATCGGAGGAAGGTAAGGTTACAACACAAGTGGGGTTTTAGGGGGTGATACATAGAGAATATGTAAAGTTATTTGGGGGCTGGAGTTATACTTTAAAGCTGCATTAAGCCATGGTTCATCTGTTAACACAGCTTTAAGACAGAAAAAGACGATAGTGGCTCTTGGTACATATCCCTATTAGTATCAATCAATAATATTCTGTAAGCGTTGTCTCCCATTACAAGCTTGAGTGAGTAAATAATGAGTAATAATCACTCTCGCTCTTGTATTCAATATCTGCCATTATATTTCATTTCCCTTTTTTGTTTTTTTAAGAAAAACATTATCTAATCACTTATTACAAACCAGGAAAAACCTTTCCTTATCTATATGACTTTCATTTGCAATACATCAGAGCTTTCTGCTGACCATACATTACTAGACGCACCCCCTGATGTTTTCACAATGTTTTGGCAAAATTAATGGTCTGGAGCAGGCAATGTCGGGAGATTAAAGGACAACTCCACCCTCATAAGAACATCTTTTAGAAAGAATGGCCTCCTTATAATATGTTGATATATCATAGTTTGTCCTATGAATTCATTACTGTATGCCTGCGATGCTTCTGGATGCCTCATGGAAACTGCATTAGAACCTGTACTGAGCCTGGGCATGCTCAGAAGAGGCAGACAGGGGATTAACATTCAGTCATTGGCTGTGATGTCAACTGTCAAATCCATAACTGACAGTTACTAACTGGTAGAACCAGGAAGCAGAAACAGGGGAAACAGGACATTGTGCAGGATTTCAGGTTAGACTTATATATTCACATTTCAAACTATCACCGTTTAGGGTTTTGTGGGATGATTTACCTGTATGTAAGTTTTTATTTTGGGGCTGGACTTGCCCTTTAAACCACTGCATTAATTGATATTAGATCGATTCACTAATAGAACGTCAGATGAACTGAATAGCTATTTAATGTGTGACCAGAATACAGAGTCTTTGGGCAGGTACGAACTACCAAGAACTAACTGATATTCATAAAGACCAATAGCTGAAAATAATAATTGCCTCTATAAATTAAAATGTGTCTCCATTTTTTTTTATTGCCGAACGGGAGGTAAAGGAGCTGGGTCCTACCTCCCGTTCTTTAATAAAACGTTCAGGAGCCGAGAATGAAGATAAGTTACTTACCCAATCTAATAGAAACAAGTGGACTGCACTCCAAAGTTGAACGTTTTATTACAAGCCAAACATCAAACAGCAATACAACGTTTCGAGGGTAACACCCCTTCGGGGGGGTTTACCCTCCGCAACGTTGTATTGCTGTTTGATGTTTGGCTTGTAATAAAACGTTCAACTTTGGAGTGCAGTCCACCTTGTTTCTATTTGATTGCCTGGTTCCCTGTGAAGTAGGGATATTGGACTTTTTGCACCCACAGGGGGATTAGTGTGCATATGGACTATCTCTGATATATTTGGATTACTTACCCAATCTCTCGTCCTCTGACAGGTCCCGGTGCACTTAGTACTGTATGCATTGATCTCCTCCTTTGCACAGGCTGCCTGGGTATCAATGCTTTTTTTGTCTGAATTCTAACACCAGCAAATAGCTGGGATTAGAGTCTTTACTGTTCCTTAAACCGAACTATTCCACTAAGGTGCAATACATAATGTACAAGTTTTCCTACCGTTACAACTAAACGACCAATAAGGACGCTGCATTTCATTGGATAAGGTCGCATTATTTTAACACAAAACTGTCATCCTTCAAGGTGAATCCCAGCCGTCCTGTCAATGTGAAGGTGAAGTGTTCTTTATAAAAACACAATCTGTGCTCTGTATCTTGGAGATGCACACAATGCCTTGGTGATTGCTGGGAAACAATACATAACTAATGTGCCAGCTCTCCGGCAATCATCTCTTGTTTATCTACACTTGATCGGGCAAGATTTCAATGACATTTTTTTCCAGTAAGTGATTGTGTAACTTACAAAGAAATATTAACAGCGACTTGTCCGTATTTAATGACATAAGTGAAGGGCAAAACTAAACTTTTGCTTTAAGATCACCCCTTCCCTCCTAACAATACACGCATAGAAAAGGCTGACGAAACCGCGACATTCCTTTAGGCGAAACGTGTGTTGGTCAGTCAGTCGGTATCGGAGGTCGGAGCAGTTGTTCCTCTTCAGATCGGTCCGGCAATGACTCTTGTGGACCACGAGTGTCCAGAGCTCATTTGTTGCACACCAACTTTTTGAACTGTACATGGCCATCTCTAGACATTTTGGCACCTGAAAAAAAATTCAAATGCTGCCCCCCTCGCCGCGCCGCAAGTCCGGAAGTGGGATGTGACTTGTTCAGAAGGGGGAAGGGCTTTATACACATGACTGGTAAATAATGCCCACATTGACTGGTAAATTAAACCCACTGTGACTGGTATTAGATGCCCACAGTGACTGGTAAATGATGCCCAACATTGATATTTGATCTGCAAGTCTGACAAATGAATTGATCAAATCAATTGACAGTCAGAAGGGAGAGGGAGGAGTCGTAGCTGCATTCTGCAGGCTTCCCATGTGACCTCCCGAAAATGTGTTTTTTTAAAAACAGCATTTGGGGGGGGCTGTCATCTGTGCTGCTCTGTAATGTGCTTCACCTTGCCTAATAAGAGAGGCCTCCCTGGAACTGTAGGCTCCATATAAGTCCCGGTTTACCAGTCTGTACGCTACTCACTCTGTAGTCACTTATACTGTGTTATTCCACTCACAGTCACCATGGGATATTGCTTAGGACTATCCAGATTAGTCATCCAAGGATCCTTGCTTAGTTTTTCAATTGTTGGGACTATTTTATATAATATTATTGAATTCAACATTGTCCTGATACCAGGACTTTTTAGATGATAGGGCTGATATTGGGGGCGCCCTATTTTTATTAGTGTGTTGGCTTACTGCGTTATATTAATAAAGTATTTGTATTTGGTATTATGGATGTATATCTTAGATTGTTAGGGGTCTGTAAGTCTTGATTCATTCTAATTGGGCCACAGGGGATTTTGAGTGCTGTTTAGGGACTGTGTAGGGTCTGTCCTGTTTTGTTTCAGATTATATATTCAATTTCCCATACCACCACCTTCATTTTGGGTTTCCCAAGCCTTTTGCTATTTAGGAGTGCGCGCTCCCAGTTATTATTTATTCGTCATAGAAAAGGCATGCAAGCATATTTTCCAGGTTGTTAGTTTAAAAAAATATGAATATATTAGGCAGGACCCCACAAAACCTATGTTCCCTTTTGTTAAAATGTAATAATTCTCCCAGCAAGAGTAATCATACTTACAAGATCCACCGCCAGTCCGCCACTTCCTGTCCTCCACTCCCTCTCCACTGCAGTTGCTCTCCGAGCCTCCGAGCAGCCGCAAAGGAGGCTTGTCCAGGAATGGCAGTCAGTGATTGGCCCAATTTGGCCGTGATATCACTGTCACGGCCAAGACTGACTTCCTTACCCCAAAGTGTCAGAGAGCTGCGGCGGTGGATCAAGGAGCTTGTAAGTATGATTTCTCTTGCTGGGAGCAGAATTATTACATTTTAACAAAACAGAAACTAGATTATGAGGGGTTCTACCTAATATATTAATTTTTATTATAAGGGGTGGGCATTCCCTTTAATTTTATTCTAGAAGCACAATGTGCAATTATGTCAGAGCTACAGTATAGTACAGGCCATGCACCCTAAACTAAATATGCAATTGTATCTGAGCTGGAGTACACAAGTGACAACTTGTTTTCAATATTCCTGCACATATCTGATGTATTCAATTAGATTAACTGGACTTTAGTTCTTGAAGACGTTTTGCTAGTCATCCGACTGGATCTCTCAATTCAGAATGACTTGTACAAGAATCTGTTGTCAATTATGTACCCTGGAAAATCCCAATTAGCATATCACAGCCAAGTGTTAAGGACGTGATTGGATAGTGGCTAAGAGGTGTTATAGGAACGCCCAGAGTAAGGTGTCAAAACAACATTGTACATGGCAGACAGATGGTGTCGAAACCCCCCCACCTCTATTTAGGCTTGGTTTCTTTATTTTCACATCCGTATATACTCGAGTATTAAGTCGAGGTGTTCAGGCGTGTGAAAACACGCCTGAACAAACTGAACCTCGACTTATACTCGAGTTCAGTCACTATGGTGAAGGAATTCCGGCTGCCGCGTCGAACACATGATTGGTCGCATTCCCTGACGTCACGACTCGGTGTGCAGGGATAATTAGACCGGCATGCCGGTCGCGTCAGTGGATGCGACCATCGTGGCCCCCCCTAGCACCCCCGTCGGGGGTGGGGCAGCGGATTCCCTGTCCTCTCAGTCGTGTGCAGCCGGATTCCTCCATACAGATGTCGGGGGGCCGCGATCTACTGCGAAAGGTAAGGCCCATATAGAATTATAGTAGTGTAGTGTAGTGTGCAGGGTGAGAAGATGGGGAGGGAGTAGGTAGTGGTACTGTAAGTAGTGGTAGTGATGTGTAGTGGCCAGGGTGAGACAGATGGGTGGCAGGGTAGTAGTGAGGTGTGGTGGTATAGTAGTGTCAGTTGTGTGTATGTGGCAGGGTGAGTAGATGGGTGTTGCAGGGAGTAGAGTTGAGGAGTAGAGTGCTAGTAGTAGTAGTGTAATATAGTAGTGTAGTGCAGTGTTGTGGCCAGGGTGAGAAGATGGGTGGCAGGGAGTAGTGTAGTGTACTGTAGTAGTGTAGTGTAGTGGCAGGGTGAGAAGATGGGTGCAGGGAGAGTAGTGTAGTGTTACTTAGTAGTAGTTGTAGAGTGTAGTGGGCAGGGAGGTGAGAAGTGGTGCGAAGAGGGGCAGGGAACATGGTTTTATTCCTGGGGCTGGACCTGGGGCTGGAGGGGAGACTCTACCCTCGACTTATACCGTCTCATTGGTTTTACTCATTTTTGATGGTAAAAATGGTACTCTCGAATTATACCGAGTCGACTTATATCCGACGTATACTGTGATAATGAGCCTCCTTAAACACTTCTGTTGAACCGTCAGTCTTTGCCACATATGTATAACATTACTTGACATGGGCAAGGCTATTCGATCCCCCCCATTCCCAATGATAGACACGACACTCATTTTGGATTAATCACTGGCCACAGCTTTATAACAGTAATTTTAAAACAGCTTTGTTTATTCAAATCTTCTTTGTATACAACTTTTATTAATTATTTTTTTATCATATATATATAAAATTACTGTAAAACTGAAACAGTATTATGAACATGGACATAAACAGACATATGTTAACAATTCAATTCAAACTTGTTAGGGAACAGGAAGTCCCTGCCAGCCTGTCCAACAACCTCTGTATTTTAACCCGCCGTTATACGCTTTACCTGATACCGCGTCCGGGTGGTAAACTTGTAAACGGCACTCTATTTGCCAACCATCACCTCTGGCCACCCACCTTGGGGTTAGACCAGAACCAAGTAATGTCCACCAATAACAACCCGGCGTTGTCTTTAATTTATGACCGATGGCAGGGATCCGCCAAGGCTCGTGGGTGGAGGCCTTCAAACACAGAGTTCCTCCACACCGACACAGCTCCTCCAGCACTTTGACAATGTAATTAAATAAGTCCATACCCCACTGATAATGAATACCATCGGGAGGAAAAAAGAGCGATCGTAATCAATGTCTTTATGTGTGACAACTAAACCACCGTTAATTTTAAATTTGGAAATGGCCTATTTACTTTGATGCGTACCTATCATGGCGTCTGGAAAAATGCCCCTGCAGGTTTTGCGGTATGAAGAGTTGACCGACCAGATAACCAAGACACCTGGGAAGACAGACCATAATCTTAGGAAATCTTTTTTATACTTTTATAAAGGTGTCTCATAGGTGTGAAGCTAGGTCATTCCCTCTAGATGTATTAGTAATATCTGGGGTGGTGCATCCTTTTTGCTGTTTCTAAGCCTTGGGAACAAGGTCCACCATAGCATACCTCTGAACCCCAGCCAATGTACTGATACCATAGGCTGGGAAGACCTAATGTCTTACCATTGGCTCTGATATTTGCTCTCGTTTCTGCCCAATATATAAAGGAATGGCCCATAAGCCATATCGTACAGTGGTGATGACCTGGGAATTAACAGGTATATATTTTAAGAATTAGTAATTAATAGCGTTCAAGTGCATTGAAGTATTTTATTAGTCAATCATATGTGGCCTAACATAGGACTTGAAACGGATGGATTTCCATCTTCCTTATTTTTTAATGTCGTCCTCTGTAACCCCCAACGTGCGCTTCCGTGGCTGCCCAATACGAAACGAGTGTGTTCGTAATCTGAGGCCGCCAGGCCTAGTGTCCTAGTGCGGCACGAAAGACTGCTGAAAACTGGAATTGGGATAGGGGTGTGCATCCTCGTGTACTAGCAGACTCACATTTCCTGATGGTCGCACTGCAAGATATGCTGCGCCATTCCCGACAGGGCATGTAAAGCATCCTGGAATGGCTGCCAATTTTACCATAAAGTGCTGACCGTGTTTGGCAGTCTTTGTATTTCGTACTATAATAATAACCTCTTTTTGCCTGAGCTTGACATCTGAAATTAGTATTCCTCCAGGACGAGTCTTGGCTGACTTTATAACTCTGAGATCCTGAAGGCTCATAAAAGGCCATGAAAACGCAATTTTAAATAGGGTAGCTTCATATGGAGATTTTGTTATGTGTTTCCAAAGTGGACATCAAAGCGTTTAAGTTCTGAAATGTAATAGGTTTGCGCCTATCGATCGTGTGTCACTTTTTTAATACCCTTTATTGCTTGTTTGACTACAAAGTTTTTGTGTGGTCTGGCCAGCCCATGTATTTGAATAGAAAACTTAATGCTGCCATATGTTTTTTAACTAAACTATAGAAGCCCTGGATTGGAACAAACTGGCTAATACAGTATCTTGGCTCTTTAATGCACTAACACTCTGTTGTCTGAATATTAAACCATTTGCCCATTCGCTGGTAAGCCCATGTGGAGGGTGACCACGATTTCGTATTAAGTTATATACGTACGTCGTTGTTGTACGGGACTATATTATGCTGAACAGGAACTGTGGACACTCTTCCCCCCGGCCCGCGGCTCCTGGTGCAGTTGGCGAATTCGTCCCACTGTTGATGGAGAGCGCATCAGCGAAATATCAATACCCGGATATATGACGTGCAGTAAACATTAAATTATACTGAAACATCTCAGTATGACATAAGGATAGGACTGGAATGATGATGATGTTAGGTTGTTGATAGCTATCACGACAGCCATGTTGTCGGAATGGAAAACCAATCTCTTGTTCCAAGGTTATGTCCCCATAACTCCACCGCCACTAACACGGAAATAACTCCAAAAAAAGTAAGATTCTTAATTACGATGAAGGATACCATTCCTTAGGCATGTGCCCGCGCCCATGTTCCTTCATAGTAAGCCCAAAGCCATACACCTGCTGCGTCAGTGTAAAGATGCAGTGTGTGGGCATGATTGTTTGGCGGACAAAAAATAAGAACGGCCGTTAAACTGGTCTAGAAACGTTTTCCATACTCTAAGATCTTGTTTGTGTGCCTTAGCCAATCTGATGTAATGATGTGGACATGTACCCGGCTGTAGCCAATGCTAGTCGTCGTGAAAAAAACTCTACCCATTGGCAATATGCGGGAAGCAAAGTTGAGTCTGCCAACAGTGATTGCATGTCTTTTAGTATCTTATTAGCTACCATCGTTTGATTGATCTGATGGCCCTAGTGAGTAACTTGTCCTGAGGTATACGACACTCGGTTGACACTATCGATTTCATACCTAAGAATTTGATAGTTGTAGTTGGACCTTCTGTTTTCTTCAGCCAAGGGATCCCAAACCGTGAACATAACCTGCGCATGTTTGTAACAGCACGGCACAAAGTTGGAATTCCCGGTCCAACACAAGTAATCATCTAAGTTGTGTATGGTAGTTTTACGCCTGATTCCCGTCTGATTCCATTCTACAAACGAGCTAAAAGCTTCGAAATATGCACAAGAAATCGAAAACAGCCATCGGCAGCGACCTGTCCACGTAATATTTCTGTTGAAACTGACCGCCCAACAAAGGAATGGATTGTGGGTGGACGGCAGCAGCCGAAAGGCCGACTCGATATCTGTTTTTGCATCAAGGCTCCTTTTCCCGCTTATTTTACCAGTCTAATGGCTTCGTCAAATGAGGGTGTAACAAACGTAGCTAGCTCTTTGTTGATGCCATCATTTAACGAGTCCCCGGCTGGAAATGAAAGGTGATGAATAAGTCGAAAAGTGCCTGGCTCTTTTTTGGGACTAGCCCTAAGGGAGACACTCTCAGACTTGGAAATGGCGGTTCGTTAAAGGGGCCATACATTGCCTAAAACAATTTCTCTTGTCTAATTTACTTTTTACGATTGTGGAAGGAATAAACGGATCTGAGGTTTTTCAGAGATGACACAACAGACAGAAGTAGGTGGTATATTCCAGACGGGCCCGATATTTTTAAAAAATCCTATAATGTGAACCGCCCAGTGTAGGCACTTTGCAAATCCACTTTTTCCTATCGGGATAAATCTGTAACCATCGCTTCTACCCTCACTGGTGTCACTCCCTTTTCTAATGAATTCCTTGTGTCTTGTCGAGATTCCCCTGAGGCGACGAAAACATTTTACTTGTGCATGTGGACCTGCACAGAGGAAGCACTCGTGTCGGAATTTGCATGTTTGTCCCCATTTACACTGGCCCTCATTGAATGACCAGCAGGTACCTTTCCGATGGGAAGGATTTTGGGTTGTTGTCGTGATACCTGATGTTTGAGCTATCTGGGTATTTTGGTTGGTGAAGCCGTATGATGTGTTTGTTTTGGCATTCATTATTTTTAACCAAAGGCCAATATCTTTATGATCCCATCTAAGATCTTTGCGTAGCGCTTTCCTTTGCCTAAATTGTTCATCATACCGGAGCCAGGCCTGGCCTCCGTATACTCTATATGCCTCCCATATACAATCTTGATAACAAAATAGAGATGAACACTGATCAGGGAATTTTTCCCCTATAATGCTAGCTAGTGTCGAAAAGGCTTGCAACCAATTTCCGAAAGTTCTCGGTATCTGGCGAAACCGTCTCCTATCCTCGTCTTCTTCTTTCCTATATTCTTTTCCTTTCTCCCACCTCTCTATGTTAAATCTCTCTAGTGGAAGTAACGTAAATATGTCGATGAACTCTCCCCGCCATATTGTTTCCCTGGTTTCTTGTTTTAAGTGAACACCGAGGGGTCCTTCAAAGCAAATGTATGCCTGGCCTTTTGCCAAATCTGATATTGCTGCCATGGGTTGTATTGTAGCTGGACTAGAGGAAGCCACAGTGTCTGTCACTGTGGTGTTATGATTAGCTGTTGGGGGATCCCTCGTTGTACCGTTAGTATTGTCTGCCCTGTCATTACTCAAACTGACATTCTGCAGCAGATTATTCTCCCCATTTGTAGGAGGTTCCCATGCTGCCATAAGAGCCCTTAAGCTATCCATAAATTGATTTACTCCTGGCACCAAATTGGTAGGGTGATCTGACCCTAGCATGTGTGGTTGGTTATTACCTGTGTTAGTAGTAGCTGGATCTGGTTGTCTCTGAGCTGTATTTCGCTGCTGCATATGTGTCGCTTGTGGCTGGTGACAGTTATCGTTATATGACGATACTTGAGGTGTGCATAGGATGGTTTGCTGGTTCTGGCGTTGGTGAGCTTGGAGATCCTGTGGGAATAAAACAGATAAGGGGGAAAGGCAATCCCCTACATCAGGCCGCCTCCCTCCCTCCTCCGTTCCCACGCTAATCCTTAGGCCTTGGTGTGGTACTGCATGGCAGACGAGAATGGTGTCGAAACCCCCCCACACTCTATTTAGGCTTGGTTCTTATTTTCACATACGTATATACTCAGTATAAAGGTGCGGTTTCAGGCTGTGAAACAGCTGAAAACTGAACCTCGACTTATACTCGAGTCAGTCACTACTGGTGAAGGAATCGGCTGCCGCGTCCACTGATGGTCGCCTCCACTGACGTCACGACTCGGTGCCGGGAAATTAGACCGGCGCCGAGTCGTGACGTCAGTGGATGCGACCATCAGTGGAGCGGGCAGCCGGATTCCTCCATCTCGCGGCAGCCGATTCCTCCATCAAGATGTCGGGGGCCCGGATCTCCTGCAAAGGTAAGGCACTTAGTAGTAGTGTAGTGTAGTGGCAAGGTGAGAAGATGGGTGAGGGAGTAGTAGTGAGGGTACTGTAGTTAGTGTATGTAGTGTAGTGGCAGGGTGAGAAGATGGGTGCAGGAGTAGTAGTGAGTGTACTGTAGTAGTGTAGTGTAGTGTAGTGGCAGGGTGAGCAAGATGGGTGCAGGGAGAGTAGTGTAGTGTACTGTAGTAGTGTGTAGTGCAGGGTAGTGGCAGGGTGAGAAGATGGGTGCAGGGAGTAGTGTAGTGTACTGTAGTAGTGTAGTGTAGTGGCAGGGTGAGAAGATGGGGGAGGTGAGTAGAGTAGTAGTGTAGTGTCTGTAGTAGTGTAGTGTAGTGGCAGGGTGAGAAGATGGGTGGGCAGGGAAATAGGTTTTATTCCGGGGCTGGACTGGGGCTGGAGGGGAGACTCTACCCTCGATTATACTCGAGTCAATTGGTTTTACTCATTTTTGAGGTAAAATGGTACCTCGACTTATACCGAGTCGGACTTATACTCGAGTATATACGGTAAATGGCCTCCTTAACACTCTCCTTGAACCAGTCACGTTCCTTTGCCAATATGTTAAAAATTACATGACATGGGCAAGGCATTCGATCCCCATTCCAAATGATAGACCGACACTCATTTTGGATTAATCACTGGCCACAGCTTTATTAACAGTAATTTTAAAACAGCTTTGTTTAATTCAACTTCTTTGTATACAACTTTAATAATTATTTATTTATTCATATATATATAAATATACTGTAATAACGAAACAGTATTATGAAAATGGACATAAACAAGACATATGTATAACAATTCAATTCAAACTTGTTAGTGTAAACAGGAAGTCCCTGCCAGCCTGTCCAACCAATCTGTATTTTAACCCGCCGCTATACCGCTTACCTGATACCCGCCCGGGGTAAAATTGTAAACGGACTCTATTTGCCAACCATCACCTTGGCCACCCACCTGGGGTTAGACAGAACCAAGTAATGGCCACCATAACAAACCGGCGTGTTCTTAATTATTTATGACCGACTGGCAGATCCGCCAAGGTCCGTGTGGGGGAGCCTTCAACCACACGAGTTCCTCCACACGACACAGCCTCCTCCAGCACTTCCGACAATGTAAATTAAATAAGTCCATACCCACCTCTGATAAAAAGAATACCACGGGACGGAACAAAGAGCGATCGTAATCAATGTCTTTATGTGTGACAACTAACCCACCGTTTAATTTTATAAATTTGGAAATGGCCTTATTTACTTGTGAGTACCCTATCCTGGCTGCTGGGGAAATTGCCCCCTCGCAGGTTTTGGAGTAATGATGTCCGACAGATAACCAAGACACCTGGGAAGCAGACCAAATCTTAGGAAATCTCTTTATACTTTTATTTAAGTGTTCTCATAGGGGGTGAAGCCTAGGTCATCCCTCCTAGATGTTTAGTAATATCTGGGGTGGTGCATCCTTTTTTGCTGTTTCTAAGCCTTGGGAACAAGGTCCAGCATAGCATACCTCTGAACCCCAGCCAATGTACTGATACCACTGGCGTGGGAAAGACCTAATGTCTACCATTGGCTCTGATATTTGCTCTGTTTCTGCCCAATATATAAAGGAATGGCCTAAGCCATATCGTACAGTGGTGATGACCTGGGAATTAACAGTATATATTTTAGAATTAGTAATAATAGCGTTCAAGGGCATTGAGTATTTATTAGTCAATCATATGTGGCCTAACATAGGACTTGAAACGGATGGATTTCCATCTTCCTATTTTGTAATGTCGTCCTCTGTTAACCCCCAACGTGCTGCTTCGTGGCTGCCCCAATACGAAACGAGTGTGTTCCGTAATCTGAGGCCGCCAGGCCTAGTGTTCCTAGTGCGGCACGAAAGACTGCTGATGAAAACTGGAATTGGGATAGCGGGGTGGCTTCCTGTGTACTAGCAGACTCACATTTCCTGATGGTCGCACTGCAAGTATGCTGCGCAATTCCCGACAGGGCATGTAAAGCATCCTGGAATGGTGCCAATTTTACCATAAAGTGTGACCTTGTTGGCAGTCTTTGATTTCGTACTATAATATAAAACTCTTTTTGCCTGAGCTTGACATTGAAATAGTATTCCTCCAGGACGAGTCTTGGCGTGACTTATTAAACTCTGAGATCCTGAAGGCTCCATAAAAGGCCCATGAAAACGCAATTTTAAATAGGGTTGCTTCATATGGAGATTTTTGTTATGTGTCCAAAGTGGACATCAAAGCGTTTAGTTAAGTTCTGAATGTAATAGGTTTGGCCCTATCGATCGGTGTCCTTTTTTAATTAACCTTTTATTGCTTGTTGACTACAAAGTTTTTGTTGTGGTCTGGCCAGCCCATGTATTTGAATAGAAAACTTAATGCTGCCATATGTTTTTTAAACTAAACTATTAGAAGCCGTGATTGGAACAAAAACTGGCTAAATAAGACTGGCTTTCTTTATGCACTAACACTCGTTGTTGTCTGAATATTAAACCATTTTGCCATATCGCTGAGTAAGCTTCCCAGTGGAGGGTGACAACGAATTCGTCGATTAAGTTATAAATACCTGTTACTTGTTGTGTACGGGACTATATTATGCTGAACAGGAACTGTGGACACTCTTCCCCCTGGCCGCGGCTCCTGGTGCCAGTTGGCGAAATTTGTCCACTGTTGCGAGGAGAGCGCATCAGCGATATCATTACAATACCCTGGGAATGGCGCAGTAACATAAATATACTGTAAACATCTCAGGACTAAATGACGCAATAAGGATAGGACTGGTATGATGATGATGTTAGGTTGTTGATAGCTATCACGACAGCCAGGTGGTCGGAATGGAAACCAATCTCTTGTTTCCTAAGGTTATGTCCCCATAACTCCAACGCCACTAACACCGGAAATACATCAAAAAGTAGATTCTTAATTAACGATGAAGTATACCATTCCTTAGGCCATGTGCCCGCCGCAACCATGTTCCTTCATAGTAAGCCCAAAGCCTACACTACCTGCTGCTCAGTGTAAAGATGCAGTGTGGGCGATTGTTTGGCGGCAAAAAATAGAGAACGGCGTTAAAATGGTCTAGAAACGTTTTCCATACTCTAAGAATCTTGTTTGTGTGCCTTAGCCAATCTGATGTAATGATGTGGACGATGTACCCGGCTGTAGTCCAATGCTACGTCGTCGAAAAAACTCTACCATTGGCAATATGCGGAAGCAAAGTTGAGTCTGCACACAGTGATTGCATGTCTTTTAGTGTTATATTATTAGCTACCATCGTTTGATTGATCGATGGCCTAGTATGAGTAACTTGTCCGAGGTTAACGACACTCTTGGTTGACACTATCGATTTCAATACCTAGAATTTGATAGTTGTAGTTGGACCTTCTGTTTTTTCTTCAGCCAGGGGATCCCAAACCGTGAACATAACGCTGCGCAGTGTTTGTAACAGCACGGCACACAAGTTGGAAGCTCCCGGTCCAACGAACAAGTAATCATTCAAGTAGTGTATGGTAGATTTTACGCCTGATTCCCGTCTGATTACCCATTCTAACAAACGAGTAAAGCTTCGAAATATGCACAAGAAATCGAACAGCCCAGTCGCAGCGACCTGTCCAGCGTAATATTTCTGTTGAAACTGACAGCCCAACAAAGGAATGGATGTGGGTGGACAGCAGCAGCCGAAAGGCCGACTCGATATCTGTTTTTGCCATCAAGCTCCTTTTCCCGCTATTTTACCAGTCTAATGGCTTCGTCAAATGAGGTGTAACAACTGTAGCAGCTCTTTGTTGATGCATCATTTACCGATCCCCGGCTGGAAATGAAAGGTGATGAATAAGTCAAAAGTGCCTGGCTCTTTTTTCGTGGACTAGCCCTAAGGGAAACTCTCGATGGAAATGGCGGTTCGTAAGGGGGCCATACATTCTCCTAAAAATTTCTTTGTCTAATACTTTTTACGATATGTGGGAAGGAATAAACGGATCTGAGGTTTTGTGAACAATTTTAGTGGTGGTTTCTGGCCGAATTTAAAAACCAAATGTGAAGCCTGTAGGATGAAATCACTTTCTTCCTATCGGGATAAATCTGTAACAATCGCTTCTACCCTCACTGGTGTCACTCCTTTTCTAATGAATTCCTTGTGTACTTGTCGAGATTCCCTGAGGCGACGAAAACATTTACTTGGGCATGTGGACTGCACAGAGGGAGCACTCGTGTCGGAATTTGCATGTTTTGTCCCCATTTACCACTGGCCCTCATTGAATGACCAGCAGGTACCTTTCCGATGGGAAGATTTTGGGGTTGTGTCGTGTGATACCTGGTTTGAGCTATCTGGGTATTTTGGTTGGTGAAGCCGTATGATGTGTTGTTTTGGCATTCATTATTTTTAACCAAAGGCCAATATCTTTATGATCCCATCTAAGATCTTGCGGAGCGCTTTCCTTTGCCTAAATTGTTCATCAACCGGAGCCAGGCCTGGCCTCCGTATACTCATATGCCTCCCATATACAATCTTGATAAACAAATAGAGATGAACACTGATCAGGGAATTTTTCCCTATAATGCTACTAGTGTCGAAAAGGCTTGCAACCAATTTCCGAAAGTTCTCTATCTGGCGAAACGTTCTACTATCCTCGTCTTCTCTTCCTATATCTCTTTTCCTTTCTCCACCCTCTATGTTAATCTCTCTAGTGGAGTAACGTAAATATGTCGATGAAACTCTCCCGCCAATGTGTTTCCCTGGTTTCTTGTTTTAAGTGAACACGAGGGGTCCTTCAAAGCAAATGTTGCCTGGCCTTTTGCCAAATCTGATATTGCTGCCATGGGTTGTATTGTAGCTGGACTAGAGGAAGCCACGTGTCTGTCACTGTGGTGTTATGATTAGCTGTTGGGGGATCCCTCGTTGTACCGTTAGTATGTCTGCCCTGTCATTACTCAAACTGAACTTCGCAGCAGACTATTCTCCCCATTTGTAGGAGGTTCCCTGCTGCCATAAGAGCCCTTAAGCTATCCATAAATTGATTTACTTGGCCGCCAAATTGGTAGGGTGATGTGACCCTAGCATGTGTGGTTGGTTATTACCTGTGTTAGTAGTAGCTGGATCTGGTTGTCTCTGAGCTTATTTCGCTGTTGCATATGTGTCGCTTGTGGCTGGTGACAGTTATCGTTATATGACGATACTTGAGGTGTGCATAGGATGGTGCTGGTTCTGGCGTTGGTGGATTGGAGATTGTGGGAATAAAACAATAAGGGGAAAGGCAATCCCCTACAATCAGGCCGCCTCCCTCCCTCCTCCGTTCCCACGCTAATCCTTGGCCGTGGTTGTGGTACTGCCTGATTGGGTAACCTGGCCTGGGACCCAGGCGCACATTGAGGGGGCAGTTGTATACCCCCCCTGACCCCCTTGCGCACTCACCGTTGTTGATGCTTGCCTGGGGACTGTGTTCCCGCCGTTCCTCTGCTGTACTCTGCGTCGCCTGCCCCTGGGGAACTGTTGTTCCCGTCGCCGCAGAAGTTGTAGTTCTGCTACGCACATCCTGGGAGCAGATATGCGAGTATCTTCCCGCGCTTGTTTCCCTTTTTGTCGGCTGTGATCCGCCTCCGCCGCCGGGGTGTTTTATTGGAGAGGGACTTAAGCGCTCTGGTGCGCGTGTGTTCCTGGTCGTATGCCGCAACACAGGGGAGCTTTGGGCCTGCTGTTGGGGGACGCAATCCGCGGCTGTTGTACTCATCGACGGCTGATCCGGCTGCATGATGAGCCGTCTCAGCCAATCCTCGCCCCTCTGCTCCACTGCCTGCCGGACCGCTGCCATCAGGGATCCAGGTGAGCCATTTGGTGCCTTGGTTTTTTCTTCACCTACCAAAATGGCGCCTATTCAGAGCGCATGCCCATTTTTATTGTATCTGTTCCCACCCCTAAACGTCCTTATCCATCCCCTTTCCCTTTATGTGGACTAGCCACCCCCCCCCTTCAATCTCTGTCCTGCCCTGTCTATGTCCCCTCCTCCAACCTTCTCAGGGGCTATCGGGGCCTACATTCTTCAAAGGTATGTCCTTTACTTAAGAGCAGGTACACGGCTGAGTCCTGACCAGAGGAATGGCTCTTCGTGCTGGGCCATACGTTGATGCAGTTGCTGTTTGGTCTCCCCCACATACAAATCAGAGCATTCTTCACTGCACTGCACTGCGTATATGATGTCTTATCTTGTGTGTTCGGTTATTGGGGTCTTTGGATGTAACAATTGCGCCTCAGTGTGATGTTCAGTTTAAAACAGACAGGGATACGGTGCTACTATGGGATGACCATTTCTTTTCCTGCTTTGCTTTTCCCCTTCACTGTTGGTATTCGTGTTCTGTTTCTTTCCTTCTACTTTTTGACAAAGGCCCAGTCTTGGATATCCACAAGTTTTAAGGGCGTCCTCTGAGATGTTTCATTTCTTATGCCTTCGCCTCTGTGCTAGGGGGATGTTCTCGCTCTGTGTTGCAGGGTTCTGATGACCCCCAGCTTGTGATAAGGGTGGTGGGAGTCAACAAATCAAATACTGATCTGTGTGTGTTGGTTTTCTGTAAACATCTACTTCCAGTTTACCATTTTCCTTAACTTCCAAGCAGTCCAAGAAGCCAGTTTGTTGTTTGTATCTTCCCTTGTAAATTTGATGTTTTGGTCTACCGCCATTAATGTGTTCTGTGAAAGCTTGTACTTCCTTCTGGTGGATTTTAACCAGGTGTCATGAAAACAGCCACAGCCCCCAAGTGTATTGAAAACAGAAAAAGAAGGAGAGAACATCATCTGTCACATATAACAGGGCTTCCTATATAAATGACTAACAGCGAGGGGAAGAGACAGGGGGAGGGGCAGTGGAATACAGAAAATCACTGAGTGAATCACTAAGTGACTGTAATATAGATTCTGCCACTGCACCTCCCCATTGATATGCCAGGCCTTATGTTTATATACATTCCCCAATATCAGAAACAACATTTGTCAAGCCGCCATACACATGCAATCCCACAATGATGGCCAGGCACCCAACACAAAAATGTCCAATTATGTCAGAGCTAGAGTACAGGCCAGGCACCCAAAACAAATGTCCAATTATGTCAGAGCTAGAGTACAGGCCAGGCACCCAAAACTAAATGTCAATTATGTCAGAGATGATCAGGCCATGACACCAAAAATAATGTCCAATTATGCAGAGCGAGTACAGGCCATGCAACCAAAACTAAATGTCCAATTATGTCAGAGCTAGAGTACAGGCCAGGCACCCCCCAAAACTAAATGTCCAATTATGTCAGAGCTAGAGTACAGGCCATGCACCCAAAACTAAATGTCCAATTATTCAGAGCTAGAGTACAGGCAGCACCCAAACTACAATGTCCAATATGTCAGAGCTAGAGTAGGCCAGGCACCCAAAACTAAATGTCCAATTATGTCAGAGCTAGAGTACAGGCAGAGCACCCAAAACAAACTGTCCAATTATGTCAGAGCTAGAGTACAGGCCAGGCACCCAAAACAAAATGTCCAATTATGTCAGAGCTAGAGTACAGGCAGGCACCCAAAACTAAATGTCCAATTATGTCAGAGCTAGAGTACAGGCCAGGCACCAAAAACTAAATGTCCAATTAGTCAGAGCTAGAGTACAGGCAGCACCCAAAACTAAGTCAATTATGTCAGAGCTAGAGTACAGGCCAGGCACCCAAAAACAAACTGTCCAATTATGTCAGAGCTCAGAGTACAGGCCAGGCACCCAAAACACAAATGTCCAATTATGTCAGAGCTAGAGTACAGGCAGGCACCCAAAACTAAATGTCCAATTATGTCAGAGCTAGAGTACAGGCCAGGCACCCAAACTAAATTCCAATTATGTCAGAGCTAGGTAACAGGCCAGGCACCCCAAAACTAAAGTCCAATTATGTCAGAGCTGAGTACAGGCCAGGACCCAAAAAAATGTCAATTATGTCAGAGCTAGAGTACAGGCAGGACCCAAAACTAAA
Organism: Hymenochirus boettgeri; assembly: GCA_019447015.1. NCBI lineage: Eukaryota > Metazoa > Chordata > Amphibia > Anura > Pipidae > Hymenochirus > Hymenochirus boettgeri. The sequence goes on from CM033475.1 coordinate 17,657,772, forward strand.
TGTCCAATTATGTCAGAGCTAGAGTACAGGCCATGCACCAAAACTAAATGTCCACATTATGTCAGAGCTGAGTACAGGCCAGGACCCAAAACTAAATGTCCAATTATGTCAGAGTAGAGTACAGGCCATGCACCCAAAATTAAATGTCCAATTTGTCAGAGGCGTAAGTACAGGCAGGCACCCCAAAATCAAATGTCCAATTATGTCAGAGCTAGAGTACAGGCCAGGCACCCAAAACTAAATATCCAATTATGTCAGAGCTAGAGTACAGGCCAGGCACCCAAAACTAATGTCCAATTAGATCAGAGCTAGAGTACAGGGCCAGGCCCCAAAACAAATGTCCAATTATGTCAAGCAAGTACAGGCCAGGCACCCAAAACTAAATGTCCAATTAGTAGAGCTAGAGTACAGGCAGGCACCCAAAACTAAATGTCCAATATGTCAGAGCTAGAGTACAGGCCAGGCACCCAAAACTAATGTCCAATTATGTCAGGCTAAGTACAGGCCATGCACCAAAACTAAATATCCAATGTATGTCAGAGCTAGAGTACGGCCATGCACCCAAAAACTAAATATCCAATTATGTCGAGCTAGAGTACAGGCCATGCACCCAAAACTAAATTCAATTAGTCAGAGCTAGAGTACAGGCCATGCACCCAAAACTAAATATCCAATTATGTCAGAGCTAGAGACAGGCCAGAGCACCCAAAACAAATGTCCAATTATGTCAGAGCTAGAGTACAGGCCAGGCACCCAAAACTAAATGTCCAATTATGTCAGAGGAGAGTACAGGCCAGGCACCCAAAACTAAATGTCCAATTATGTCAGAGCTAGAGTACAGGCCAGGCACCCAAAACAAATGTCCAATTATGTCAGAGCTAGAGTACGGCCAGGCACCCAAAACTAAATGTCCAATTATGTCAGAGCTAGAGTACAGGCCATGCACCCAAAACTAATGTACAATTATGTCAGAGCTAGAGTACAGGCCATGCACCAAAACTAAATGTCCAATTATGTCAGAGCTAGAGTAAAGTCAGGCACCCAAAACTAAATATCCAATTATGTCAGAGCTAGATTACAGGCATGCACCAAAACTAATGTCCAATTATGTCAGAGCTAGAGTACAGGCCAGGACCCAAAACTAAATGTCCAATTATGTCAGAGCAGAGTACAGGCCATGCACCCAAAACTAAATGTCCAATTATGTCAGAGCTAGAGTACAGTCCAGGCACCCAAACTAAATATCCAATTATGTCAGAGCTAGATACAGGCCATGCACCCAACAATAAATGCAATTATGTCAGAGCTAGAGTACAGGCCAGGCACCCAAACTAAATGTCCAATTATGTCAGAGCTAGAGTACAGGCACAGGCACCCCAACTAAATGTCCAATTATGTCAGAGCTAGAGTACAGGCCAGGCACCCAAACTAAATGTCCAATTATGTCAGAGCTAGAGTACAGGCCAGGCACCAAAAACAAATGTCAATTATGTCAGAGCTAGAGTACAGGCCAGGCACCCAAAACTAAATATCCAATTATGTCAGAGCTAGAGTACAGCCAGGCACCCAAAACAAAATGTCCAATTATGTCAGAGCTAGAGTACAGGCCAGGCACCAAAACAAATGTCCAATTATGTCAGAGCTAGAGTACAGGCCATGCACCCAAAACAAAATGTCCAATTATGTCAGATCTAGAAGTACAGGCCAGGCACCCAAAACTAAATGTCCAATTATGTCAGAGCTAGAGTACAGGCCAGGCAACCAAACTAATGTCCAATTTGTCAGAGCTAGAGTACAGGCCAGGCACCCAAAACTAAATATCAATTATGTCAGAGCTAGAGTACAGGCCAGGCCCCAAAACTAAATGTCCAATTATGTCAGAGCAGGTACAGGCCAGGACCCAAAATAATATCCAATTATGTCAGAGCTAGAGTACAGGCCAGGCACCCAAAACTAAATGTCCAATTATGTCAGAGCTAGGTACAGGCCAGGCACCCAAAACAAATGTCCAATTATGTCAGAGCTAGAGTACAGGCCAGCACCCAAAACTAAATGTCCAATATGTCAGAGCTAGAGTACAGGCCAGGCACCCAAACTAAATATCCAATTATGTCAGAGCTAGAGTACAGGCCAGGCACCAAAACAAACTGTCAATTATGTCAGAGCTAGAGTACAGGCCATGCACCCAAAACTAAATGTCCAATTAGTCAAGCTAGAGTACAGGCCAGGCACCCAAAACTAAATGTCCAATTAGTCAGAGCTAGAGTACAGGCCAGGCACCCAAAACAAAAGTCCAATTATGTCAGAGCTAGAGTACAGGCCAGGCACCCAAAACTAAATGTCCAATTATGTCAGAGCTAGAGTACAGGCCAGGCACCCAAAACTAAATATCCAATTATGTCAGAGCTAGAGTACAGGCCAGGCACCCAAAACTAAATGTCCAATTATGTCAGAGCTAGAGTACAGGCCAGGCACCCAAAACTAAATGTCCAATATGTCAGAGCTAGAGTACAGGCCATGCACCCAAAACTAAATGTCCAATTATGTCAGAGCTAGAGTACAGGCCAGGCACCCAAAACTAAATGTCCAATTATGTCAGAGCTAGAGTACAGGCCAGGCACCCAAAACTAAATGTCCAATTATGTCAGAGCTAGAGTACAGGCCAGGCACCCAAACTAAATGGCCAATTATGTCAGAGCTAGAGTAACAGGCCATGCACCCAAAACTAAATGTCCAATTATGTCAGAGCTAGATTACAGGCCAGGCACCCAAAACTAAATGTCCAATTATGTCAGAGCTAGAGTACAGGCCAGGCACCCAAACTAAATGTCCAATTATGTCAGAGCTAGATACAGGCCATGCACCCAAAGCTAAATGTCCATTATGTCAGAGCTAGAGTACAGGCCGGCACCCAAAACTAAATGTCCAATTATGTCAGAGCTAGAGTACAGGCCAGGCACCCAAAACTAAATGTCCAATTATGTCAGAGCTAGAGTAACAGGCCAGCACCCAAAACTAAATGTCCAATTATGTCAGAGCTAGAGTACAGGCCATGACACCAAAACTAAATATCCATTATGTCAGGCTAGAGTACAGGCCAGGCACCCAAAACTAAATGTCCAATTATGTCAGAGCTAGAGTACAGGCCAGGGCCCAAAACTAAATATCCAATTATGTCAGAGCTAGAGTACAGGCCAGGCACCCAAACTAAATGTCCAATTATGGCAGAGCTAGAGTACAGGCCATGCACCAAAACTAAATGTCCATTATGTCAGAGCTAGAGTAAAGGCCATGCACCCAAAACTAAATATCCAATTATGTCAGAGCTAGAGGTACAGGCCAGGCACCCAAAACTAAATTTCAATTATGTCAGAGCTAGAGTACAGCAGGCAGGCACCCAAAACTAAATGTCCAATTATGTCAGAGCTAGAGTACAGGCCATGCACCCCAAAACTAAATTCCAATTATGTCAGAGTTAGAGTACAGGCCATGCACCCAAACTAATGTCCAATTATTGTCAGAGCTAGAGTACAGGCCAGGCACCCAAAACTAAATGTCCAATTATGTCAGAGCTAGAGTACAGGCCATGCACCCCAAACTAAATGTCCAATTATGTCAGAGCTAGAGTACAGGCCATGCACCCAAAACTAAATGTCCAATTATGTCAGAGCTAGAGTACAGGCCAGGCACCCAAAACTAAAGGTGCAATTTTATCAGAGCTACAGGCACTCAAAGCAAATATGTCAGAGCTAGAGTACAACATAGACTATTGGGGCATTAGCTTGCATTGAAAGAGCTGTAAACTAGAACATTCTCAACCCCATTTAATGTTTTAACATTAGCGAACTCCAAGCTCCTATTTTGATAAGATGCCTTGTTTCCTTCACACCGCTGTAGTTTTTCCGCTTAATAAATTGCCAATTGAAAAAGAAATCGCCAACATAAGTAACAGAATCACAAACTTTCAAACAGAACAAGCGAACGTAACCTTTCATATGTGCGCTCATTGCCAATAATGGAACAATCAGGGTGTAATATGAACAGACTGCAGAAGGAAGCAGGGTTATGTAAATTAGAAAAAACAGATACAGAAGTAATTCGGTAAAGAAATAACATGTCTACGACTGAACAGATTCTTATATATCTTTCGTTATGCAGTGTAATTATGGAATTTCAAACAGCAAATTATGTGTTCCCTGTTATCTACATTTAAAGGGGAACTAAAGTCTCCAGATAACATTGTCCAAATAAAGCACATTTACAAAGATACAACTAGCTATGTTTTTTTACATGTATAAAAAAAGGGAAACCCTTAAACTATGGCCCTCCAGATGTTTTTAAAACTACAACTCCCAGCATTCCTCAACTACATTGGGACACCAGGGAATGCTGGGAGTAGTATGGAAATTTTGAAAACGGACCCATTAAAGTCAATGGGAGTCAAATAGTTTGAAAAGTTCGAATGAAATACAACTAAAATATCAATGGTAACTTAATGTAAATGGATGTGGGACCTGGGAAATGGTCTGGGGAACATGTTCGAATTTCCGGAACTATCAAAAAAATCTATTTTATTCTCACACGCACTACTTTCGATCTCCTGCGTTTGTTAATTATCCCTTAAACGATTCGAACATTCGATAGTTATCCCATAACCGATTTGAAATTCGATAGTTACCCCATAAACGACTTCGAACATTCAATAATTTTCCCATAAACGATTCAAACATTCGATAATTATCCCATAAACTATTCGAACATTCGATAGTTATCCCATAAACTATTCGAACATTCGATAGTTATCCCATAACCGATTTGAACATTCGATAGTTATCCCATAAACGATTCGAACATTCAATAATTTTCCCATAAACGATTCAAACATTCGATAATTATCCCATAAACTATTCGAACATTCGATAATTATCCCATAAACTATTCGAACATTCGATAGTTATCCCATAAACGATTCGAACATTCGATAATTTTCCCATAAACTATTCAAACATTTGATAGTTCTCCCATAAACGATTCGACATTCAATAATTTTCCCATAACGATTTCAATTCGAACATTCGATAATTATCCCATAAAGATTCGAACATTCGATAATTATCCCATAAACAATTTGAACATTCGATAATTATCCCATAAACGATTCGAACATTCGATAATTATCCCATAAATGATTTGAACATTCGATAATTATCCCATAAACGATTCGAACATTCGATAATTAATAATTATCCCATAAACTATTCGAACATTCGATAATTATCCCATAAACGATTCGAACATTCGATAATTATCCCATAAATGATTTGAACATTCGATAATTATCCCATAAACTATTCGAACATTCGATAATTATCCCATAAACGATTCGAACATTCGATAATTATCCCATAAACGATTCGAACATTCGATAATTTTCCCATAAACGATTCGAAGTTTGTTCGATTTTCGAATTCGATAATTATCGAAATTCCGAGAAATCCGTGTCCGGGATAGTTCGAGAAGTCTGAGTATGTTTGAACTTGGGTTCAAGTTCGAGTTGTAGTCCATCTGCAAGCCTTACCTGTCAGGGATCATAGATCATAGAATGACGCAATTGCAGGTAAGACTTGTGCTTTACCTAACTACATCGCCCTGTAAATATCCCCCAAACTATGTAATGGAGGGGAGAAAACTGTATATTATTCTGTTAAATGCCCTAAAATATTGTTAGTACTGATTTCCTTTAATAGCGTGGGGGAAACTTTTTTCATCTCTTATTGAATCAGCCCCCATGACATACAAGTGCAGCAAACTCTAAACGACAGGTTCTTATTGGTGGACTCCTTCTACATAATTAATGAGCATTTAGAATGTCCGCCGCCCAGAACTCATTCCGCTCCGCTCTGCCAAGAGACTCGGAAAAATAAATCACATTGATCTACTAGACTTTCAATAGTCTTTAAATAAAGCCATTTGTTTTCTTACCTCGATTATGCACAACCTCATATGGAATGCAGATGCCTTTATGACAATGTTTGATTATATCATTTAACATCATTACAGGGAAAAACTACAGCTCATTGACTTTACCTGCATTGCTTCAGAATAGCAATAAGTCAGATTTCCCAGCATAAACAAACCTGAACTGTATAAATCAATTCCTTTCATATTATCCAAGCTGCAGTCTCTCTTTTCTTTCCTTTTTTTTCATTTCAAGCTGCTCCTGTCCTGGGTCTCCCTGTGCTGCGTGAGGCTGTGCCCGCGGTAAGAAACCGAAAGGATGAGTTCTGAGAGCAAGATCTAATATTCTACCCACCTCCGGCCCATACTGATGTCTGGTTAATTCTAAGGGGAGGAAGAGGGATCCTTTGTGCTACATTTTTCCCTTTTAAGTTGAGGCTGGTTTTTTTTTCTTGTTTGTCCAAACTAACCTGCGTTGGCAGAGATTCTACATTGAATAAATGCCGTTAATGCCGTGAAATAAAGGGAACTAATAATTAAAGGGATCGAAAACCTTCACAAGAACATCTGCTTTCATGTACCTGTTGTACTCAGTTAGATCAACTGGACTTGAAGTTTAGTTCTTGAAGACGTTTCGCTAGTCATCCGACTGGCTTTCTCAATTCAGAATGACTTGTACAAGAATCTGTGGCAATTATGTACCCTGGAAAGTCCCAATTAGCATATCACAGCCAGGTGTTAGGGAGCCCTAGGCAGTTTTGATAACACCACTTAAGGTTCATACACACGTGTGATCGCGGATGCCGACCCGCTAGGCACGGTGTGTACGAACGGCTGTTTCAGCTGATAATCAGCACGTGTACCAAGACTATATCGGGCGAAACAGCCGTTCGTTGCCCGATCCGCCGGGCAGATCTCCGAACTTGCGTGCGAATACATACATACTTATGCCGAAACAGCCATTCATACACATTGTGTGTCACGGGTCGGCACCCATGATTGCACATGTGTACGATAGCCATAATGCAATCACACCTTGCGTCAGAAGGTCCCTAACAGATATACCATGACCTGGATGAATGAGAACCTTCACAAGAACATCTGCTTTCATGGTTGGCTATTTAAAGGACAACCATACTGTAAAAAATAACTTTTTAGAAAATTACCTGGGACACAGAGTTACTTGTCCCAGGTTTTGTTTTGTTGATGAGCTACAGCACATATTTTCATCTGCCAGGTTATGGCCCTGGGCCTTCCTGTATTAAAGACAGGGCTGAAGCATTCAGGAAGCCTGGCAGAATCAGTTTTCTTTCTGATGGCACTTCTCATAGAAATAATATTGGGAGGTAGAAAGTACCAATCCTACCTCCCTGCCCCAGATACTTTTCATTTTAACTATTTTTGAAAGAAGTGTATATGCACTTAAGTTCTCCTTTAAAGCTTGCCCATACACATGAACAACTGGCTGCACTGCAGTGTCGCCAATTGCAAGGTGCATATTTTGGGATATACAAACTCAGAGATTTCAGCTCTGCCTACAGTTCCTTGGAATGTTTTGAAATTCCTAATATCTGATTGGAACCCAAATGAAGCAAAATTTTACGCTTTTTTCCCCGTGATTTTCTGTTTTTTGAAAACTAAGATGAAAGTTTGATGGAAAATGTTGGTAAATTCTGACTTTAATGGCCCGCGCAATTGGTGGCACCAAAATGACAAATGCAACACTTTTTTCAGACTACCAATTAGTTTATTTATCAGTGATCTGTCTGTCTGAAATTAGACCGTGTTGCAATGTTCCCTATAATTTGAAATCGCAGATATATATTTTCTGTGTAAATACAAAATTTTTTTTCGCTCTGCATACCACAGCCCTTCTATTCCAGCAGATTTTTGTGTGTGCACCACTTTCATCTGTGTGCATAGGCCTGCAGAGTCTCAAACACATTATATAAATATATTAAACCCAAGTTGAATAGTCTATCAATGTAATGTGTGTCTGTCCGTATACATACATGGTTGCCCACAGTGACTGGTAAATATATGTTTCCCCACAATGATTGGTACATACAAGTTTGCCCACAGTGACTGGCACATACAAGTTTTCCCACAGTGACTGGCACATACAAGTTTGCCCACAGTGACTGGTATATACAAGTTTGCCCACAGTGACTGGTACATACAAGTTTGCCCACAGTGACTGGCAAGCACAAATTTCCCCACAGTGACTGGTATATACAAGTTTGCCCACAGTGACTGATACATACAAGTTTTCCCACAGTGACTGGTACATACAAGTTTGCCCACAGTGACTGGTACATACAAGTTTGCCCTCAGTGACTCGTATATATAAGTTTGCCCACAGTGACTGGTACATACATGTTTCCCCACAGTGACTGGTACATACAAGTTTGCCCACAGTGACTGGTATATACAAGTTTGCCCACAGTGACAGGTACATGCAAGTTTCCCCACAGTGACTGGTTCATATAATTTTACCCACAGTAAGTGTGACCGGTACATACAAGTTTACCCACAGTGAGTGTGACTGCTACATATAAGTTTGCTCACAATGAGTGTGACTGGTACATACTAGTTTACCCACAGTGAGTGTGAATGGTACATGCAAGTTTACCCACAGTGAGTGTGACTGGCACATATAAGTTTACCCACAGTGAGTGTGACTGGTACATATAAGTTTACCCACAGTGAGTGTGACTGGTACATACAAGTTTACCCACAGTGAGTGTGATTGGTACATACAAGTTTCCCCACAGTGAGTGTGACTGGTACATACAAGTTTACCCACAGTGAGTGTGACTGGTACATGCGGTTTACCCACAGTAGTGTGACTGGTACATATAAGTTTACCCACAGTGAGTGTGACTGGTCAACTAAGTTTACCCACAGTGAGGTGACTGGTCATACAAGTTTACCCCACAGTGAGTGTGACTGTACAACAAGTTTACCACACACGTGAGTGTGACTGGTACATATAAGTTTACCCACATGAGTGTGACTGGTACATATAGTTTCCCACAGTGAGTGTGACTGGTACATAAAGTTTACCCACAGTGAGTTTGACTGGTACATATAAGTTTACCCACAGTGAGTGTGATCTGGTCATATAAGTTTACCTACATAGAGTGTGACTGGTACATATAAGTTTACCCCCACAGTGAGTGTGACTGGTACCTATAAGTTTACCCACAGTGAGTGTGACTGGTACATACAGTGTTCCCAACAGTGGATGGTGACTGGTACATATAAGTTTGCCCACAGTGAGTGTGACTGGTACATATAAGTTGCCCACAGTGAGTGTGACTGGTACATATAAGTTTGCCCACAGTGAGTGTGACTGGTATAATAAGTTTACCCACCAGTGAGTGTGACTGGTACAATACAAGTTTACCCACGGTGAGTGTGACTGGTACCATACAAGTTTAGCCACAGTGAGTGTGACTGTACATATAATTTCCCAGTGAGGTGACTGGTACAACAGTTTAGACCATAGTGAGTGTGACTGGTACATACAGTTTAGCCTAGTGAGTGTGACTGGTACATATAAGTTTACCACACGTGAGTGTGGACTGGTACATATAAGTTTACCCACAGTGAGTGTACTGGTACATACAAGTTTAGCCATAGTGAGTGTGACTAGGTACATACAGTTTGGCCATAGTGTGGTGACTGGTACTATAAGTTTACCCACAGTGATGTGACTGTACATATAAGTTACCCACAGTGAGTGTGACTGGTACTATAATTTTACCCACAGTGAGTGTGACTGGTACTCTAAGTTTACCCACAGTGAGTGTGACTGGTACATACAAGTTTAGCCATAGTGAGTGTGACTGGTACATATAAGTTTACCCACAGTGAGTGTGACTGGTACATATAAGTTTACCCACAGTGAGTGTGACTGGTACATACAAGTTTGCTCACAGTGACTGATATATAAAAGTTTGGTCTTACTGTGCCAAGGATGGCAGGCAGAGGCAGAATTAGGAGACAGTAGAGACATACACTAATACTTGCTCACAGCCGGCCCTCTCTTCCAAGTGTGTCTCAGGCACCTGCCTAGGTTGCCTTGTGGGTAATGCGGCCCGGCCAGTGTGATACAGCAGTGGGAACAACTAGAATGGTTCCCAGAATGCACCTTGTTATACAGCAGTAAAACAACTGGAATGGTTACCCAGAATGCACCCGCCATGGTAAACAGGGTATTGAGCTGGGAATAAGTTTTAGATTGAGCACAATATTCATCCAAGAATAAAATGTGGTGAATTCAAGAATTGGTTTCCACTTGGCCTTTTCCGGCTTCGCATATCGACATAAATTGCTGCAGTAACCGAGCAATTGTATTTAGTATAACTGTGATGCGTTTCATTGCGTTAAGCTCTGCCTTTTAAAATCGCCACGTCCGAGGTGGTGAAAACACACAAGTGGCCACATACGGTATCTAGTCTGCCAGTGGGTCCCTGGAAGATGCCAGTGGGTTGCTTTCCAATAAAAATAAGGGGCCAGGAGGTGTGTTAGACTATTTTCTAACATTTAATGTGATGTGATCAGTGATTTTCCTATGATCACTATTCGAGTTTCTATTTCCCAAAAGAAGTGGAAGGGGGTCTTATCTCCACTTATACATCTTTCTGCTGATGTTGTCGAATTCTCAGTTACAGCCCTGGTCTGGTATTGGTAGATTGGTGCCATTTATCATTTAGCAGCAAAACAATTTGATTATTAATAAATATGGCGATAATAACGCTTTTTACCGTTGCGATGTCCTATGTAAGTGAAAAGGCGATAACAGCGAATCGTTTATAACTAGGCTCCTTTGTCTGTAGAGCCAACGAGGACGGCTCAATCCATAAATATTGAATTTTTTAATTCTCAGCATTGAGAATTCCGCAGCGTTTGCACCCTCCGAATTTTCAGAAGTTTTCAAAACCTGCAGTTCTGCCTAATGCATCAAACTATTCCCTACCCGGTGTGCCCTGGAGCCAATGTTCCCCTGTATTATTTCTTATAAGAGTCAATGTTCTCTTCCATCTCGCATTATTTACCACCAAATAGTGAACAATCTATTATTTTCCTTTGTAGCTTTTCTCTCTTGTTCATCACAGCTACTTAATAACATAACATAATAGGAATGTAACACAAGCTTAATGCAGTTATTCTGCCATATTTAGGTCAAGGAAGACTGGGCACAAATGAGCTTTAATAAGCTTAAAAGCTAAGAGGCAGTGTTAATAGAGAGAAGAGCATTAGAGCTCTCTGATTTAAGCTCCTGAGGATATTAGAAAATGACTAAGTATCAACTGCAGTTCCACATGAAGCTTTCAGGCTACTTGACCATACATCTTACCTACTTTCCTAGTGGCTATTGATCTGGAACGACTCATTATTAGCTGTGCACAAAGGGTAGAGTGTGAACAAGCATATCTAGACTTACAGCGCAGGTGTTTGTATTGGTTAAAAATTGTTTACTAGTCAAGTGAACTGTAGATCAAAGAAGCAAAAAATAAAATGTTCAATACTCAATGCAATAGGTAGTGGACATTGGATAAGGGTGAAAACCAGAAAGTTACAGTAATGGACAGTGCCTGATTAAAGAAGGGTTTCCCCAGACTTGTGGCCCAAGGACTGGATACACAAATTTATTGGATAGATAAGGAACTGCAGGGATGTCAGGTGCTCATATATTGATGCTCACCATTGATTTAGAGAACCTAGCTCAAATCCATCAGGTGATCTAGTATTAAGGTCACCTGAAGCATGAACGCATTACGTGAAGATCTATTAATTCTTGCCCCTAGCATAAAATAGTATACCTGCACACCTAAACATAAGGTAAGTAACTTATCATTCCATGCTGGGTGCTCTAAGCGCTGTAGCCAACAGACAGTATAATCAAAGTAAAAAATGCTAGGCACACCAGTCTAATAGTGAAAAGTATCCTTTACTAGTGACGTTTCGGAACCTGTGTGGCCTTCTTCAAACCAACAAAAACTGTTTGTTTGGTCTGAAGAAGGAACCAACAGGTTCCGAAACGTCACTAGTAAAGGATACTTTTCACTATTAAGACTGGTGTGCCTAGCATTTTTTACTTTAGCATAAAATGGAGCACATAACAAGAAACCCATCAGGGAATCTATTCACCTAGAATAAACCCATCAGGGGTCTATTATTAAGAGCACCTAACATTAAACTCATTGGGTAATCTATAATTTGGAGCACATAACAAGGAACCCATCATGTGAGCTATAATTACGTAAATCTAGCTCACCTTACATGAAACCCCTTGGGTGATTTATAATTAAGTAAATCTAGCTCACCTTACATTAAACCCATTGGGTGATTTATGATTAGAAGATAGAAAACTAACCGCTATATCGGGCAAGGACCAATGGGCTGAGGGGTTTAAAAAGGCCAGAGGAACCAATAGGAGGGAAGCCAAGTAAAAGAGGAAATCAGATTTGATAATAGAAGATATTTGAATTAATAAGAGGACTGTTACTTTAAGACTGGCACACGCTTGCGCAAAGCATAAGAGGAAGCAGCCACACGTGCGCGCTCATGAACGTTCAGAATTTCCCGCAAGCTGCTGAATCGGAAACCGTGTCAATGAGTCCCAAAGATTGCCGAGGATCGAGGAGCGCTGGAAGACGAGGAAAGAACCCCTTAAGCAGAGGATGCTCCACGGGAGTTCCAAACAGGTACGTTCTTTCTTTCACTATGATTAAGTAAATTTAGCTCACCTTACATGAAACCCATTGGGTGATCTATGATTAAGTAAATCTAGCTCACCTTACATGAAACCCATTGGGTGATCTATGATTAAGTAAATCTAACTCACCTTACATGAAACCCATTGGATGAACTAAGATTAAGTAAATCTAGCTCACCTTACATGAAACTCATTGGGTGATCTATGAATAAGTAAATCTAGCTCACCCTACATGAAACCCATTGGATGAACTAAGATTAAGTAAATCTAGCTCACCTTACATGAAACTCATTGGGTGATCTATGATTAAGTAAATCTAGCTCACCCTACATGAAACCCATTGGGTGATCTATGATTAAGTAAATCTAGCTCACCTTACATGAAACCCATTGGGTGATCTAAGATTAAGTAAATCTAGCTCACCTTGTATGAAACCTATTGGGTGATCTAAGATTTAGATTTAAATCGTGAGTTGTGATCTTATAACTGAATATTGTTCTTTACAACTACTGTATAAGGAATTGATTTGGGATTAAGCCATCATGTTTGTGTATGTTTATATTCTGACCACGGAGAGATACCCTGGATTTAAGACACCTTTAAGATTAAGCTGTAATTATTGCTGTGTCTTCTCCAATGGTTTTTTGCCGTGCTCTAAATGCCAGCCTATGTTCCCAACCCCACCTCAACTTCTAAATGTGAGACTTGGCACTGCCTTGTAAAGCACAGCTGATGGTTCCAAACAGAGAGCAATTCACAGCTGATCTGGACTTTATCTTCCCTCTCATAGCTCTGTGCTCTGCCCTCCCCTTCGCACTGTGCCTTTCGCAGATACAGTTCCTGCCAAGTCTCAACCCTTTCCAACTAGAATTTAGAACTATCACATTTTCAGCTCTGACTCAACCGGCTTGTAAAATCCCGGAATGAGGTTACTGCCTGTGTCTTTCCATTAGTGATTATCATAGTATAAAGTTCCCATTTTATCTTCCACAGTCTAGTATTCTAGTCACTGTGTGTGCAGGTATTCATCCATGTTTGTGTCTATATAATAAGTTGCCAGTGTTACACAGTTGTGTAAATTATGCATTCACACAGAAATATGCATACAAATATATGACACACACACTTATGTTTCCAACATATACAAAGATTTGTCACTCAGATATCAAGTTTCGCTAACCATATCTACTGTATCTATCGGAAATGCATGTAACAAACCTGGTTCCAAAGCAGATTTCCGACACCCACAGATCAAAAACTTAGCAGATTTTTTATGGAATTTCATTTTTTTGGATTTTTTCGAGTCGGGTTTGGAAATTTTCCAAAATGACAAAATGGTCATGGATTTTTTTTGTATTTCTGTTTTTTCATGAATTTTTGAAAACGATCTGACCACATGTCCCAAATTCACGAATGGCAGCTATTTTTATCAGTGCTTAACCCCTGTTAGCCATGGCAATGAGAATTCTGAGGTTCCAAGGATTAATAAGAAGTTTGCAACTTTGCAAAGGAAAAGAAATGAATCCTCGAACACAGATTCCTATTTCGTGTATTTTTCGAAAAATCTGGAATATTTCGAAATTAAGAGAAACCTCAAAAATGTGAAATGCCAAAACAGGAAGTGCGTGAATTTTCCGGTACTCGGCTGTGTTTTTTTTTAAAGATTTTAGCCATTGAAACATGTTCCCAGACTATTTCCCAGGACCCTGGGCCATTAACAGTAAATTACCATTGCTATTTATACCATGAATGCAGGCAGAATTTTCGGATTTTTTAATTCCATTGACTTTAATGGGTCTGCTCTCAGATTTTCAAATATTAGAATTTTTCTGAAAATCCGTGAATCTGCGGATGGAACGGGTTTTTGCAAGTTCAGTCGTCTCTACAACACATACATGCTTGTAAACGTGTAGAATATATGCTCTCATGCATGCATACAAAAAGCACATATACAAGCAGACATACACATAAATACGCATGCGCATAAAATTTCGCTTGGTCATTCTGCACTTTTTTTACTGCATCCACACATTGCCAAATCTGCTGTTGCACACCCATAATTCACCACTGTGCACCAATGGGCACACTCCTGCTAGTGTATCTATGTATATATTTATTTATATCAGTTTTATAAAAACCAGATAGAGAGAATCTAACCCACTTATCTTCCCATCATGCATCTGGCACCTGTATGCAAGTCTCTGATCTGACCAGCAGAGGTTAAACGGTTTTCTTACATACACTTCATTAATCACCATTTAGAAAGAGGGGTGCCAAGGTCACGGCTTCCCTCTGGTACATGTTCTGCGCTTTAATTGGCTAATTTGTAGTGTTAATTACTGCAGTCAGGATGAGTAATGGCATCAACTGTGCGCTCTTGGCCTTATTTTTACTTTTTGCATTAGTGAATGATGCACCGTCGCTTTATTTAAAGGACTCGAGTAACCGGATTGGGAGCACAAGGCTGGAGGATCATTTTTAGCCGTGAAATTCCTTCAGCAGATCAATATGTCATTGTACTAGAGCGGCTGTAGTATCATTTTAATTATCCAACGCAATAAGCTACAGTGACCCTGGGCACTTGTCTTTCCCCTAGTTATTTAATACATTTCCCGTATCAGTACAATGGCAATTCAGTTCCTATTTCTCCCCGTTACTGTGTAGAGATTGAATGGGCTCCGAATCGCTGCAAGTTAAAGCTTTAAATGAGGTTCGCAGGTGTCAAATGGAAAACGGGCCACGTTAGATTGAGAGAATTTCAGATAATCTCTACAGCTCAAGCGGAGATCAAATCCTAACCGCGTCCGGGAGCGTCGTACAGATTGTGTGGGGGTTTGAAAAGCAGCGAGTTCCCTCCATTAAGCAGGAAGCATGAAAAGTTTTAGGGGCTTGAACTTGATCACCATTTCTGTGTTGTAAAAAAAAAGGCTAGAGCAATTTTAATTCACTATATTGGCCTCATTCACCCAGAGCCGCAATCGCTCCGGTTAAATGTAGCTTTCGGTTAACATTAAATAGCACAAAAATCGTTGCCAACCGCAGTATTAAATAGATTGCGCCAGTTGCCCGATACAAGCACAATGTAAACTCGCGCTAACCTATTCCATATGCTACAATATGCAAGAAAGATGCCATCTGTGGGAGAATTTTGGGAGGTTTTTTTATGTTCCGGGGGTGGACCTACCTTTTAAATATACAAATTAAAATACAGAAATGCACCTCGAAACTCACAAAATAAAATGTATAAAGGCATGCATTATTTGGTATGTATTTGTGTCGTATAGTGTGTAAAAGTATCACCAGCCTTGCAAAAAATATCAATGGGATTGAAGCTGAAGCTGAAAGGTACCGGCTCTCCCAGCCGGTAGAGTCTGTGAGGAACTGTGGAAGAATCCTGGGGCACGGGGCAGGAACAACCTCCGAGGCTCCTGTCTGTGTCTGAAGTTACTGAGAGGAAGCACAGCCGGATGGTAGGAAAGCAGGGATGAAGGAACAGGGAGAGCGGAGATAATGAAGGGGAGGTCAGTGCCCTTGCATGTGGGAGACACTGCTGCTCTCTGTCTTTAAAGATAACTCTGTGCTGCCTCGGCTGACAGTCTGGTAAATGAGAATATAGCCCCCCCATGCCATGCACATTTACCAGACTGTCAGCCAAGGCAGCACAGAGTTAACTTGAAATAAAAAGTTAGCTGCTAGTCTGTATTGAGAATATTTAGATCTGCTTTTCGAGGATTGATTGCTTTTTCTTGTACAAAGTTGCAAACTTCTTATTAAGCCTTGGAACCCCAGAATCCTCATTGATGCTAACCGGGGGTGGGAAATGTTAAACATAGCTGCCATTGGTGAATTTGGGACATGTGACTGGATCGTTTTTAAAAAAATAATGAAAAGCGTAAAATTCTAAAATTCTTATTTTTGAAAATTTCCGGACGCAGAAAAAAACCCCACGAAAAGCAGAATTCCGTAAAATCCACTAAGTCTTCGAACTGTAAATCTCATAAATCCGCCTCGTAACCCGTTTCTTCTCTAAGGTACAGTGCTAAGAAGCACATTTGCATCTGCATAGAGGGCATGCACGTACCTAGTTCCGTGAAAACATTTCCTGGCTGTTCCCAGGGCACATTTAGTCGTATTAAATATTAATTGAAACTCTATTAGTCACGGGTCTAGCGAGATTGGTTCTTATTCCATCAAGTGAGACATTTAAATTGAACAAACTCTTTATAAAGGAGATGCAAAGGAGAAATAACATGTCAGGTTTTATAGGAATGGAAATCTGCACAGGTTGGATTATATTTTATTGAGCAGATGTTGGATACATCAATACAAAGACTTGAAGCCTGAGTTATACAAGATTATTAAATATAGTAGGTTCTGGATGAAGCGTGATTTCTGATTGGTTGAGCAGTGGCTCTGCTATGGAGGAGGGACCCTTGCACAAGCTGGAAGAATGGAGTTTGCAGCGTAATTCCTTCTTTGCAGAGAGCCTTGGGGCTGCCCGTACACTAGCAAGTTGAGCAAATTAATTAAAACTCAAAAGCTCATTTACCCAGAGCCACTGGGCAGCTTTATGGAGTAAAGTCCACCCTGTCACGTGCCTAAAAAGCTCACTATAGGGATTATTTAACATGAGGTGTAAACATTTGCTGTGCTGTTAATTTTCGCCAATTAATTAGCTGTTACCTTATAACTGGCCTACTACAGTTAGAAAAAATGTAATAACACCTGATTGGTAGTTACAAATTAAAAGCACGTAAAAACATTTTGCCCTATGTGACTGGGGGAGCTTGAATATGAAGATAGAACTCTATGGTAACGTCCTACTCTATATGGTATCAGTATAGACACGTGACAGGGTGGACTGAAAAATGATAAACACCTGTCTGGGTATTTACAAAATTGAAAACACGTAAAAACATTTTGCCCTATGTGACGGGGATCTTGAATATGAAGATAGAACTCTATGGTAACGTTCCCCTACTCTATATGGTACAGTATAGCAACGTGACGGGTGGACTGTGAGATGAACTCTAATGGTTAACGTCCTACATGGCAGTATAGCACGTGAAGGGGGACTGTGATGAACTCTGGCGCCCTCTTATGTCAGTAAGAACCTGACTATACGAGTTAACTTCATGGACTTCTCATGTTCAGTAAGCACGTGAAAGTGCTGTGAGGGAAAATACTATTACTGCCCCTGTGGGTGGACAATCTGACACTGCTTCCCGTTATACCCGTGACTCGGCTGGGTGGAGTCGCTGAGGTAGGTACGTTAGCTCGTATAGGTATAGACAGCTGACAGGGTGGTCTGTGAGATGAACTCTATGGTAACGTCCTACTTATATGGTAGTCAGTATAGACACTGACAGGGTGACTGGTGATATGAACTCTATGTAACGCCTACTCTATAGTATCAGTATGACAAAATGGGCGAGCGATGAATCGTAGCACAAAGGGGAGACACCTGACAGGTGCATTTGAATGAACCTATGGTAAGTCCCTACTCTTATATGGTTATCAGTATAGACACCTGACAGGGTGGACTGTGAGATGAACTCTATGGTAACGTCCTACTCTATATGGTATCAGTATAGACACCTGACAGGGTGCATTGTGAGATGAACTCTATGGTAACGTCCTACTCTATATGGTATCAGTATAGACACTACAGGGGGTGGCATTGTGAGATGAACTCTATGGTAACGTCCTACTCTATATGGTATCATGTATAGACACTGACAGGGTGCTTGTGAGATGAACTCTATGGTAACGTCCTACTCTATATGGTATCAGTATACACTGACAGGTGGACTGTGAGATGAACTCTATTGGTAACGTCCTACTCTATATGGTATCAGTATAGACACGTGACAGGTGGAACTGTGAGATAGAACTCTATGGTAACGTCCTACTCTATATGGTATCAGTATAGACACGTGACAGGGTGGACTGTGAGATGAACTCTAGGTAAACGTCCTCTCTATATGGTATCATATAGACACGTGACAGGGTGGACTGTGTAGTGAACTCTATGTAACGTCCTACTCTATATGGTATCAGTATAGACACTGACAGGGTGCTGTGAGATGAACTCTATGGTAAGTCCTACTCTATATGGTATCATAGACACGTGACAGGGTGGACTGTGAGATGGACTCTATGGTAACCGTCCTAACTCTATATTGGTATCAAGTATAGACCCGTGACAGGGTGACTGTGAGGACTAGTGTAGGGTCTTCCGGTTTTGTTTTCAGATTTATATATTCAATTTCCCATACCAACACACCTTCATTTTGGGTTTCCCAAGCCTTTTTGCTAGTTAGGAGTGCGGCGCGCATCCCAGTTTATTATTTCTTCGTCCTAGAAAAGGCATGCAAAAGCATCTTTTCCCCAGTTGGTTTTTAAAAATATGAATATATTAGGCAGACCCCACAAAACCTATGGTTCCCTTCCCTTTTGTTAAAATGTTAATTCTCCCCAGCAAGAGTATCACAATAACTTACGATCCAACCGCCAGTCCGCCACCTTAATCCTGTCCTCCCACTCCCCACCTCTCCACTGCAGTTGCCTCCGACCTCCGAGCAGCCGCAAAGGGGCTTGTCCAGGAAGTGCAGTCAGTGATTTGGCCCAAATTTGGGCCGGGATATCAACTGTACACACGGCCAAACTGACTTCCTTACCCCAAAGTGTCAGAGAGCTGCGGCGGTGGATCAGAGCTTGTAAGTATATTCCGCTTGCTTGGAGGCAGAATTATTACCTTTACAAAAACAAAACAGAAACTAGATTAAGAGGGGTTCTCTAACCTCAATATCTTAATTTTTATTCTAAGGGTTTGGCATTCCCTTTAATTTTATTCTAGAAGTATCATTGCAATTATGTCAGAGCTAACGTAGTACAGGGCCATGCACCCTAACCTAAATTGGCCAATTGTATCTTAGCTGGAGTACCCAAGTGACCAACTGTGTTTTCAATCTTCCTCACATATCTGATGTATTCAATTCGATTACTGGACTTTAGTTCTTGAGACGTTTTGCTAGTCATCCGACTGGAATCTCTCAATTCAGATGCCTTGTACAAGAATCTGTTTGTTCAATTAATAGTCCCCCTGGAAAATCCAATTAGCATATCACAGCCAAGTGTTTTAATAGGACCTGATTGGATAGTGGTCTAAAGATGTTTTTAGGAACGCCCCATAGTAAGGTGTCAAAACAACATTGTACATGGCAGACAGATGGGTTGTCGAAACCACCCCACCACCTCCCCCTTTTTCTTTAGTTATCATATATACTTTATGTTTTCACCTAACCGTAATTACTCGAGTATAGTCGAGTTTTCAGGCTGTCAAAACATCCTGAACACGAACCTCGACTTCTACTCGAGTCAGTCCTTACTGGTGAAGGAATCCGGCTGCCGCTTCCACGATGGTCCGCATCCTCCCACTGACGTCAACGACTCGGCTCCGGAAATTAGGACAGGCGCCGAGTCGTGAACGTCAGTGGATGCTACCATCATGGACCGGCAGCTGGATTCCTCCATCTCGCGGCAGCCGGATTCCTCCATCAATATGTCGGGGGCCCGACTCCATCCTGCAAAGGTAAGGCATTAGTAGTAGTGTAGGGTAGTGGGCAGGGTGAGAAGATGGTGCAGGCAGCTTCAGTGTAGTGTAACTGTGTCTGTGTAGTGTAGTTAGTGGCCGGGTGAGAAGATGGGTGCGGGTCCCAGGATAGTGTATTGTCTGTAGTAGTGTAGTGTAGTTAAGTGGCAGGGTGAGAAATGGCTGCAGGGCGTATGTAAAGTGTATCTGTAGGTAGTGTTAGTGTAGTGGCAGGGTGAGAAGATGGGTTGCAGGAGTAGTGTAGTGTACTGTAAGTAGTGTCATGTAGTGTCATGGTGAGAAGAATGTGGTGCAGGGAATAGGTTTATCTGGGGCTGGAACCTGGGGCTGAAGGGGAGACTCTACCCCGACTGTTGTACTCGAGTCAATTTTGGGGGGGTTTTTTTTTTTTTTTTTTTTACTCATTTTTTGATTACAAATGGGTACCTCTACTTATACTCGAGTCGACTTATTACATCGAGTATATCCGGTAATGGCCTCCTTACCACCGTCTCTTGAACCAGTCCGTCTCTTGCCAATATGTTAACATTACATGCACATTGTGGCAAGGCTATTCGATCCCCGCACCCCCCATTCCCCAATGATAGACACACACTCTTTGGATTAATCACTGGCCACAAGCTTTATTAACAGTAATTTTAAAACACGTTTGTTTAATTCAAACTTCTTGTATACAGCTTTTAAAATTAATTCATTTCTTTTTCATATATAGATAACATCATCACCTGTACTAACTGACAGTATTATGAACATGGACTAAACAAGACATATGTAGAACAATTCAATTCAAACTTGTTAGTGTAAAAGGAAGTCCTTCCAGCCTGTCCACACACCCTCTGATTTACCCGCCGCTATAAACAAAACCAAACCTAAATAACCGCTTTACCTGATACCGCGCGTCCGGGTAACTTGTAAACGGCACTCATGTGCCAACCATCACCTCTGGCCACCCACCTTGGGGTTAGACCAGAACCAAGGAGGATCACAATCCTAACAAACAACCCGACTTGTCTTTTAATTTTATGACCGACTGCAGGGATCCGCCAAGCTGTGACAATTCCTTAACCCTAAAATCAATAATAAGATAATTTATGGTAGTCTAATCGCTGAGCCGTGTCATATATATATACCTAACCTCTATATAAGAAGGGAGGGAGGGTTTTTTTTCTTCACCTACCAAAAATGTGGCGCCTATTCAGAGCGACTCCATTTTTATTGTATCTGTTTCCCACCCCTAAACGTCCTATCATCCCCTTTCCCTGTACTGGGAACTAGACGCCCCCTCCCCCCTTCATCTCGTCCTCCTGCTGCCCTGTCATATGTCCCCACCCTCCAAAAAACCCTTCGCAAGGGGGCTATCCGGGGCCTACTTGACTGGGCAAGGCTATTCGAATCCCCCCATTCCCAAATGATGACACGACACTCATTTTAGGATTCTCAACTGCCACAGCTTGATTAACAGTAATTTTAAAACAGCTTTGTTTAATTTCAAACTTTCTTTGTATACAACTTTTAATTAATTATTTATAATTCTATATCTATATAAATAAAACTGTACTAACTGAAACTTATTATGAACATTGACATAAACAAGACATAGGTAAGCAATTCATTCAACTTGTTAGGTGTGAACAAGGAAGTCCCTGCAAAGCCTTCCACAACCTCGTAATTTTAAAACCCGCCGCTATACCTCTTTACCTGATACCACCCGGTCCGGGTAATCTTGTAAAACGGCACTCTATTTGCCTACACACGCCATCTAGGCTCCACACAGGGCACCCCCCTTGGGGTTAGACCAGAACCAAGTAAGATCCCCCATACCAACCGCGGCGTTGTCTTTTTAATTTATGACCGACTGGCAGGGATATCCCCGCACAAAGGGGCTCTGAATATGTGAGGGGGAGCCTCCCACGCAGTTCCCCGGTCCCACCAAAACACGGGACACAGCCTCCCTCCTGCACTCTATCCTGACAATGTAAATTAAATAAGTTCCATACCCACCTCTGATAATAATAACCATCGGGGATGGAAAAAGACTAGATCGTATCAATGTCTTAGTGTGACAACACCCACCGTTTTTAATATTTTATAAATTTGGACAATGGGCCTCTTTCTTTTAGTCGTACCCTATCTAATGGCTGTCTGGGAATTGCCCCTCGCCAGTGTTTTGCAGAGTATGATTCCGACCAGATACGACAAACCTGGGATGACAACCATAAATCTTAGGAATCCTTTTATACGATTTTTATAGGTGTCTCTAGTGTGAGCCGTGAGGAGTCATTCTCCGTCCTAAGATGTGATTAGTAATATCTGTGAGTGGGTGGTGCAATCCTTTTTTGCCAGCTGTTTTACCATAATAGCCTTGGGAACAAGTCCGCCATAGCATCCTCTGAACCCCACCCAATGTACTGATGCAGCTGGCGTGGGAAGACCTAATGCTTAACCAATGGCTATGATTTTGCTCTCTGTTCTGGCTGCCAAATATAAATAGGAAAATGGCCCATAAGCACATATCGTACATGTGGGTGTGGACTTAACGTTAAGTATTGTCTAAAGAAATTAAAATAATGGCACAGAAGTCAAGTATATTTTAAAAGTCAGTCAACTGTGCCAAAATGGACTTTAATCACGTCCAAGGCATGTAGATTTAGTTCCATCATATGGGACCTAAATAGATGAAGGATGGATTATTTCTATTTTAATGTCGTCCTCTGATTCGAACGCCCGGCGCCCAACGTAGCTGCTTCCGTGGCTGCCCCACTAGAAACGTAGTGGTTGTACCGTAATCTGGCCGCCAGGCCCTAGTGATGTCCTATGCGGCAACGAAAGACTGCTGAAAACTTGGAACATTTGGATCATAGCGGTGTATCCGTCGGTACATAGCAAGACTCCAACATTCCTGATGGTCGCTACTGTGGACAAGATAATGCTGCGCGATTCCCGACAGGCCGGTTAAGCATCCTGGAATGCATGCCAATTTACATAAACGTGCGCCAATTGTTTTGGCAGTCCTTTGTATTTCAGTACTTATATAACCATCTTTTTGCCTAGCTTGACATCAGGAATTAGTAATTCCTCGGACGATCTTGGCATGACTTTTAACCTGAGATCCGAAGGCTCCATAAAAGGCCCCGTGCAAAAACGCAAATTTTTGAAATGAGGTAGCTTCGATATGGAGATATTTGTTATGTTTCCAAAGTGGACATCAAGCGGTTAAGTTCGAAATATAGGTTTTGCCGCCTATGCGTATCGGGTTGTCACTTTTCATAATAACCTTTTATGTGCTTGTATGTTTGACTCAACGTTGTTGATTGTGTGGGTCTGGCCAGCCCCATGTAATTTGAATAGCAAACTTAACTGCTGGAGGCCCATATGTGTTTTTTAAAACTAACTATTAAGCCCTGTGTTGGAACAACTGGCTTAAATAACGGGGTAAGTCTGTGGCTTCTTTGAACTGCACTAAACACTCGTTACGTTCTGCAAATCTGTAAACCATTTGTGCCCATACCGCTTGAGTAAAGCTTGCCTCATGTGGGGGGGACAACGATTTCTATTAAGACTCTATGAAAATACCTGTTTATGTTGTTTGTCCGGGGACTATTGGTAATGCTGAATCGGACCTGGGGTCCTCGCTTCCGGAAGGTGCCCGCGGCCCAAGCGGCTCCTGGTGCCAGTTGGCGCAAATTCGTCCCACGTTGGATAGAGAGTCGCATCAGCCAATATCATTACCCAATACCCTGTGGATATGAAGACGCAGTAAACATAAATTAACTGTAGAAAACAATCTCAGGACCCTATAAGGATAGTGCGCTGGTATGATGGATGAATGTTGAGGGGTATTGTTGATTTAAGCTATCACGTAGCAGCCATGTGGTGTCAGTAACGTGTGGAAAACCAAGTGCTCTGTGTTCCTAGTTAATGTGCCCCATACCACTCCACCCCGAGCTAACCACGAGAAAAAGGCAACAACACGGAAGATACGTACCAAAAAGTGATTCTTAACAATAAAACGATGAAGTATAATGACCATGTCTTAAGGCTATGGCCAACCGCACACCATTTTCCTTCAATATAAAGCAACAAGCACAACCACCAAAGATAACAGGTAGGAGGCCTTCTACGGCGCCGTGTAAGACGAAGCTCATGTGGGCAATGATTGTTTTGGGCGGGAGACAAAGAAAATAAGAACCGTGCCGTTTAACTGGTCTAGAACCAGTTTTCCAACTCTAAAGATCTCATGTTTGTGTGCCTTAGCCAATCTGATTAGATGATGTGAGGACGATGTTACCACGCAAGCCGCGCTGTACCCCAATGCTAGTCTTCGAAAAAAAACTCTAGCTCGCATTGAGACCCTATGGTGCCAGCAGGAATCAAAGTGAGTGCCGGGAGAGAAGAGGGGAGAGAGGAGCTGAAAAGAGAGAAGTGCCTAACATGTGATTGCATGTCTTTTAGTGTTATCGGAATTATTAGCTCACCATCGATTTGAATTGGTGATCTGTGGGCTAGTATGAGTCACTTGTCCTTGAGGATACGACCACCTTAACAAGGGTTGATGACTACATGCGATTTACAATACTAAAATTGATAGTTGTGAGTTGGACCTTCCTGTTTTTTCTTGCAATACAACGGGAGTCCAACAACGTGAACAAAATCAGTACCTGTCGCAGTGTTTGTAACGCACGCACAGCAAGTATGGAATCTCCCGGTACCAACTAACACAAGTAAATCATCTAAGGTAGGTGTTAGGGATAGATTTGTACGTTACAGACACTGAGAATTCACCGTCTGATAGAGTTCTCCACACAGAACCGAGCATAGAACCTTCGAAATGATGCACAAGAATCGAACAGGACCCCCGCGCAGCGACCTTCCCGGTAATAATTTTATCTTGTTGAAAACTGCACAGTCCCAACAAAGGAATGGATGTGGGGTGGTGACAGTCACAGCCGATAGGGCCGACCTCGATACTCTGTTTTTTTGCCATCAGGCTCACCTTTTCTTCCCTCCAGCTATTTTTAACCAAAGTCTAATGGCTTCGTCAATGAGGTGTAACAACTGTAGCTAGCTCTTTGATTGATGTAGCCATCATGTTACCCGATCCCCGCATGGAAATGTAAGATTGGAAATAAGTCGAAAAGTGCCTTGGCTCTGGTTTTCGGAGACTAGCCCTAAGGGATAACACTCTCAGTACTTTTGGAAATAGGTGCGGTCGTTAAAGGTGGCATCCATTCTGCGACTGCCTAAAACAATTTCTTTTGTCAATTTACTTTTTACATTGGAAAATGAATGAAAACGGATCTGAGGTTTTTTGTAGAACAATTTGTTATGGTGTGGTTCTCTGGGCCTGAATTAAACAACCAAAGTTGAAGCCCTGAGGAATGAAATCAGCTTTCTTGCCTATCGGGATCAATCTGTAACCATCCGCTCATAGTCGCCCTCACTCGGTGGTACACTTTTCACCTGCTTTTTCAAGGACTTCCATATGTGTCTGGCTGAGATAATCCGCCTGAGGGGCGGAGAGACAGAAACGAAACATTTTACTTGTGCATGGTGGACCGCACAGAGGGAGCCTCCGTGTCGGAATTTGCATGTTTGTTCCCCATTTACACAATGCCTCTTGAAATGACTCAAGCAGGTACCTGGTTATTTCCGATGGGAGGATCGGGTGGTTGTCGATTGGGAAAGAATAATTCCTGATGCCCATGTGGTTCGAGCTATCTGGTATTTTGTTGGTAGAAAAAAGCCGTAGGTGAATGTAGTTTGTTGTTGGGATCAATTATAAGTTTAAACCAAAGGCCGAATATCTTTTATGACCTCAACCCTCTAAGATCTTTGCGTAGCGCTTTCCTTTGCCAGCAATGTGTTCCATCGACCGAGCCAGGCCTGGCCTGCCTATACTCAAATATGCCTCCCATATACATCTTGATAACAAAGATGAGATGGAACACTGATCAGTGAATTTTTGTCAGCCCTAAATAATGTCTAGCTAGTGTCGAGAAAGTGCTTTGCAAACAAGTTTCCCGAAGTGTCTCGGTATCTGTGTGGCTGAGATCACGTCCCTCCTAGTACCTCGTCTTCTTCTTTCCTATATTCCTTTTCCTTTCTCCCCCTCTCTATGTTTAAATCTCTCATAAGCGGATACGTAATATGTCGATGACTCTCCCCCGCCATAATTGTTTCCTGGTTTCTGTGTGTGTTAAGTGAACACTTGGGGGATCCTTCAAAGCAATGTATGCCTGGCCTTGTTGCCAAAATCTGAGATTTGCTGCCATGGGTTGTATGTAGAATACTGAGGACTAGAGAGAGCCAACAGTGTCTTGGTCCACTTGGTGTTATGGATTAGCTTTGTGGGGTATCCCTCGTTGTACCGTAGTATTGTCCTGCCCTGTTCATTAGTCTAAACTCTATTCTTGCAGCAGACCTATCTTCCCCATTGTGTAGGAGGTTCCCATGCGGCTGCCGATAAGAGCCCTTAAGCTAATCCATAATTGATTTACTCCTGGCGCTGCGCAACATGTAGGGGTGATCTGACCCTAGCACCTGTGTGTGAATAGTGAGTTGATATACACCAGTGTTATAGTAGCTGGGATTCGGTTGTCCCTCTGAGCTGTATTCCGCTGTTGCTATGTTCCGCTTGTGCATGGTGACAGTTATCGTTATATGACGAGACTTGGGTGGGTGCCTAGGATGGTTTGCTGGCTGTCTGGCGTTGGTGAGCTTGAGATCTGGTGGGAATAAAACAATAAAGGGGGAAAGGCAATCCCTACATCAGGCCAAGCCTCCCTTCCCTTCCTTCCGTTCCCACTGCTAAGTCCTTAGCCTGTGTGGTACTGCTGATTGGGTAACCTGGCCGGACCCAGCCGCCATTGAGGGGCAGTGTATCCCCTCACTGACCCCTTGTTGGCACTCACCGTTTTGTTAATGCTTGCCGTGGGAGACTGTGTTACCCGCCGCTTCCTCTGCCTGTTTACTACTGTGTCGCCGTGCCCTGGGCAACTGTGTTTCCCGTCGCCGCAGAAGGTGTAGTTCTGCGTACGACCACCTGGGAGCAGATATGGCGAGTTATCTCTCCCGTCGCTTTGTTTCCTTTTTTGTCGGGCTGTGACTCCGCCTACCGCCGGCCAGGGTGTTTTTGAGAGGGACTTGAAGCGCTCTGGGGGCGCGTGTGTCCCTGGCAGTAGTGCCTCGCACGCGAAGGGGAGCTATTGGGGCCTCCTGTGGGGGACGCATCCCGGCTGTGTACTCATCGACGCTGAATCCGGGCTTGCTGGATGACCGTCTCAGCGCAATCCTCGCCCCTCTGCTCCACACTGCCTGCCGGACTCGTCTTTCGCCAGGTGAGTGATCCAGTTGGGAGCCATTTGGTGCCTTGGTTTTTTCATTCTCACCTCTACCAAAATGGCGCCCTAATCATAGCGCATGCCCATTGTTATTGTATCGTGCAGCTATTCCCACCGCAACGTCCTTTATCCACTCCCTTTCCTCCTTACTGGGAAACCCCCCCCCACCCCTTCAATCCTGTCTGCCCTGTCATCATGTCCCCCCACCTCCCACCCTTCTCAGGGGCTTCCCGGGGCCTCTATCTTCTAACGGTAATTTCCTTTTATCCTTAGTGCAGTACACCTGCTGGGATCCTGACCAAGGCGATTGGCTGCTGTCTTGTGCTGGGCATCGTTGATGTCACTTTGCTGTTGGTCTCCCCCACCTACAATCAGATCATTTTCCTTCTTCACTGCACTGCACGCTATGATTAGTGCGCTTTCTTGTTGTTTCGGTATTTTGGGTCTTTTGGATGTAACACGTGCTGCCCAGGGGCAGTGTCTTTCAAGTTTAAAGTCACAGGTGATTACGTGCTACTAAATGGGATGACCTGGTGTTTTTCTCCTTCTTGCTTCTTTCGCTTCTCCCTTCACTGTTGGTATTCGTGTTCTTGTCTTTCCTTCTAACTTCTACTCTTTTTACAAAGGCAGTCGGATATCCACCAGTTTTAAGGGCTCCTCTAGGAATTTTCATTTCTTTAACCTTCCCTCTTCTAGTGGGGATGTCTCGCTACGTGTTGCATGTTCCTGATGGAACAACCCAGCTTGTGATCTAAAGGGTGTGGGGAGTCAACCATGCAAATACTGAACTGTTGTGTTGGTTTTCTGTAAACCTTCTACTGTCCACGTAATTATCCATTGCCTTAACTTCTACCAGCATTCCCAAGAAAGCCGTCTTGTTAGTGTTTGTATCTTCCCTTGTAAATTTGATGTTTTGGTCTACCGCATTAATGTGTTCTGTGAAAGCTTGTACTTCCTTCTGGTGGATTTTAACCCAGGTGTCATGGAAAACAGCCACAAGCCACCCAAGTGTATTGAAAACAGAAAGAAGGAGAGAACATCATCTGTCAACAATAAACAGGGCTTCCTATATAAATGACTAATACAGCGAGGGGAAGAGACAGGGGGAGGGGCAGTGGAATACAGAAAATCACTGAGTGACATCACTAAGTGACTGTAATATAGATTCTCGCCACTGCACCTCCCCATTGATATGCCAGGCCTTATGTATTATATACATTCCCCAATATCAGAAACAACATTTGTCAAGCCGGCCATACACATGCAATCCCACAGTATAAGGCCAGGCACCCAAAACAAAATGTCCAATTATGTCAGAGCTAGAGTACAGGCCAGGCACCCAAAACAAAATGTCCAATTATGTCAGAGCTAGAGTACAGGCCACTCCGCCTCCGCCGCCGGGTGTTTATTGGAGAGGGACTTAAGCGCTCTGGTGCGCGTGTGTTCCTGGTCGTAGGCCGCAGGGACTTAAGCGCTCTGGTGCGCGTGTGTTCCTGGTCGTAGGCCGCAACACAGGGGAGCTTTGGGCCTGCTGTTGGGGGACGCAATCCCGGGCTGTTGTACTCATCGACGGCTGATCCGGCTGCATGCGCAATCCCGGGCTGTTGTACTCATCGACGGCTGATCCGGCTGCATGATGAGCCGTCTCAGCCAATCCTCGCCCCTCTGCTCCACTGCCTGCCGGACCGCTGCCATCAAGGGATCCAGGTGAGCCATTTGGTGCCTTGGTTTTTTCTTCACCTACCAAAATGGCGCCTATTCAGAGCGCATGCCTAACTTCAAGAAATATTAACAAGAGCGACTTCTCCTTCCGTATTTATGACTAAGTGCAGGGTGCAAAACTAACTTTGGCTTTAAGGAAAAGAGTCACCCCGCCCCCGTCCTAACATACACGCATCGAAAAGGCTGAAGAAACCGGACATTCTTTAGGCGAAACGTGTGTTTGGGTCAGTCAGTCGGTTCGGATGTCGGAGCAGGGGGTTTTCCTCCTCTTCAGAATCGGAGTCCGTCAATGACTCTTGTTGACCCCGAGTGTCGAGCTCATTTTTGCACAAGTACCACCTTTGGGGAACTGTGAATGGCCGGGATCTCTAGACTTTGGCACCTGAAAAAAATTCAAATGCTAGCCGCCAAAATGCTGGCCCCCCCTCGCCTCGCCGCGGGGAAGTCCGGAAGTTGGATGTGACTTGTTCAGGAGTGGGAATGCCTTTATACACTGACTTGTAATAATGCCCACGTTGACTGTCAATATTAAAAACCCACTGTGCTGGTATTAGATGGCCCCAGTGACTGTGTAATGATGCCCGCATCATTGATTTTGGATCGCACGTTCCTGACAAATGAATTGTGATCAAATCAATTGACAGTTCAGGAAGGGAGAGGGAGGAGTCGGTAGCTGTCCATTTGCATGCTTCCAATGTGACCATCCCGAAATCGTGGTTTTTTTTAACAAACGCATGTTGGGGGGGGGCTGTCATCTGTGCTGCGTTCTGGAATGTGGGCTTCACCTTGCCTAATAAAGAGGCCATCCCTGGAACTGGTAGGCCTCCATATAAGTCCCGGTTTACCGTCTGGTACGCTACTTACTCTGTAGTCGACTTAGAGCTGTGTTATTCCACTCACAGTCAACCATGGGATATTGCTTAGGACTATCAGACTTAGTCATCCAAGGATCCTTGCTGTAGTTTTTCCAATTTGTTGTACTCTTAATATATAATATTATTGAATTACAACATTGTCCTTATACCAGGACTTTTTAGATGTAGGGCTTGATATTGGGGGCGCCCGACAAAAAATTCATCAATTATTAGTGTGTTGGCTTACTGCGTTATATTAATAAAGTCTTTGTATTTGGTAGTATGGATGTATATCATTAGATTGTTAGGGGTCTAATGTCTTGATTCATTCTAATTGGGCCACAGGGGATTGAGTGCTGTTTATAGGGACTGTTAGGGTCAGAGATGTCCTGTTTTGTTTCATTTATAGATTCATTTCCCATACCACCTCCCACTTCATGTTGGTTTCCCAAGCGCTTTTGGCTATTTAGGATGCGCGCTCCCCATTTATTATTTCTTCGTCATTCAAAGGCATGCAAGCATAATTTTCCAGGTTGTTAGATGTAGAATAAAATTGAATTCTTTAGGCAGGACCCCCACAAAACCTATTTTCCCTTATTTTTAACATGTAATATTCTCTCCCACAAGAGTAATCATACTTTACAAATCCACCGCCAAGTCCCCACTCCTGTACTCGTCACACTGCCATCCCATCTCACTGCAGTTGCTCTCATGGTCGTTCGGGCGAGGGCCTCCTGGTGGGGCTGGCTCTGTTACAGAAATATTGGCGAAGGTAGAGGGTACACTCTGAGAAACCAAAATTGAGGGACTGGCATGGTAGGATGCCCCATAGATATAGGCCGGATGACCTGTGGTCACTGTCCGGCCGGAGAGATACTTCCTTCTGTCCCCAGTGTCCCGAACGAGCGACTCTATGCAAGGAGGACTGTAGTATGAAAGATTTCCTGCTGCATAGTTACATTGTGGAGGCAACGTATCGTTAATGGAGTGAGGTCTTCCCTATTTAGGTTTTTATAAAGATAGGGTGCTATCCCTTTGTATGGAGAAGATGTGTGCCTTGCAGGACTCGTAGATGGCAAGACCAGCCCTGCTATATTCATTGGAGCTGAGCTGTCAGACCCGGTAGACTGCATATATGATCACATTGAAAACAAAAATGCCAAGGAAGGGGGGAGTTGAGAGGGGTGAGTGGGAGAAAGTGCTCTCCGACCGAGACGTGCGGACAATACGTGGTGTGAAGGTCACAGGCTAAATGCGAATAAGAAGGCACAAAAACAAAAGTATAGATAAGCCGAGGGCTGGAGGGATAAGAAGAGGGAACAACAGGAGCAAAAAAAGGGTTAGGAGGACACAGAGGGGGGACCAGAGCGAAACGGGAACATTGAGTTGTCAGTAAGTACTGGAGAAGCTAGAAAGCGAAGGGGTATTAGGACGGGGACTGTGTGGGATAAGATGTTGATACAGGAATGAGGAGCAGCAAATGCACCGAAAGACAGAGCCGCCTATAGGGCGTAGAGGATAGAGTCTGATCCTGGTGATAATAGAATACTGACGAGGACAAGAAGACAAGGTCTTCATGAGATAGTATTGGCCGGAATACAACACTGCCAAGGTGAAGAGGAATACTGGATATACGTAAGTGAGTGCTGTGGCTGAAGGAAGGAAGTAAGAAAAACAGTAAAAGGTGGTGAACACAAAGGTCAAACAAAACAGGAGGATATACATTACCTGGGGTAGGAGAGAAGAAAAAAAGATCAGTGAAAAGACATAGGAGGTGGCGGTGAGAGAAGGGGACGGCAGGACAAGGGTGAGCACCAGGGCGGGAGAGAATGAGAATGCATGTCCACGAGTGTAGGTGGAAAGATAGCTAGAGCTATCTGGCGGCAGGGGAAAACGTGCACACGTCAACTGCGAGTGACCCAGCAGCCTTCCCTAAAAAGTACCCAAGGCAGGAAGCGGGGAACGAACCGAGAGGACCTACCGAAGATATCCGCACACGACCGGAGTCGACAAACAAAAGGACATCGACCAGGATAACGGCGCCCACGCTAATAAAAATACATATACCAGGGGCAACTCGTACAACAGCCATCGTAACCCCATACTGTAAACAGGACGGGAGACTCTCCACCATCCGTGTGGGCAGGACCTGGCAGGCCACTACGGCACAGGCCTCCCAGATCCGCAGCGGAAAGAATCCTGCAAGCAGCTGCGACCCCAATATAGGATATTCTCGGTGACCCTGCAAACACAGAAGTATACAAAAGTAAGCGTACAGGGCACAATGTCGAAAAGTCCAACACGCCAAACAGCGGCGAGAAGCGATCGCATTCTACGGGGATCAAACTAATACAGTAGGAGGTGATACTGCGAAAGTCGGGCCTGGCGATATGCACCTCTCTCGCCAACACCGGAGGCTACGGAGCGCATCTAGGCCATCGGCGGAGAAGAAAATCAAAACTACAAGTCTACGATCGGACAAACATGACCCTCACCGATAAACTCAAACTGGGTCATAAAAATTGGCTAAAAGAAATCAGATGAGGGTTAAGCAAGGCGCGCTAAGACAAAGGGTAAACATCTGCGACACCGCGAGTGGAGTTTGCAAAAACTAATCACAACGAGCCAATAAAAGAAACTAACGGGGAGAAAGACATTGTGAAACTTATAAAAAGGACAAGAAGAGTCTATCACATTAGGTCTGCGCGGGTAAAGTGGAGACCGAAAAAATGTAATTTGGGTTGGTTCTTGTAAAAAAGTAGTTTTATGGGATAGTGTCTTCCATGATATAAAGTAGGGGGACATGTTAATGAACATATTCTAAACCGAAGAGACAACAGTAGTTGTATACGCCGAAAGACGAAAAAAGCGAAGGGACGCGGGGGGGAACAGCGCGGTGTCACGGGAGTACCAAAAAACCTACAATATTGCCAGTAGTCAAATGCGCTGGCCGATGCAAAGTAACACAGTCGAAGGAGGTGGAATAGGAGAACACCGGTAGTTGATATGTGGATCGACGCGACTCATCGAAGGAACAGACGGGCTGTCAAATAACTTTAGGGAAAAGGAGGATGCGCTAGCGGAGCACACAGAAGACACAGGTAGTGATTTTACACAAAGTGACACTAGGCCGCAGAACACGCGCGGAGAGGAGGGGGAAAAGGAAGAGAGACGACGCCAGGACGGGGGATCATGTACTGGAACGGCCTCTAGTTGCAAACATAAGCTGCTGCACCCCATTGGGTTAGACCAGCAACATATGTTACACCATAAAAAACGTCCTCTTGAATAATTTGGGCGCCGAACACGCTGGTGGCATTCGGACTCCCAGCTCGGACCCGACAAAGCAGTGAGAATGGCACGGTACATCAAGCTGATATGGACGTGTTAGTACTTGAGCGGGAAGGAAAGATAGCAGACTCACACTCGGACTACTCCAGGATTATGGTGAGCGCGACAGCGGTAGAGGGACCTCAGCGGGAACACAGGGTAAAGTACTCGATATAGCTTGTGTCAGTAAAAGTTACACAAAAATGGAGATGACGGCGAGGAAGCTGAAGGGACGGGGACAGTGCAAGAGAAACAGACAACGATACAGCCTGAGTAGAGTAGGAGAGAAGAGCGAGAGTAGCATATCGCACAGCGAAAGCAAAACAGTAATCATGCCCAGCCACATACGTACCCCCAGGCGACGGATATAGAGAGGCAATGTCTGCGCACGGATGACAGCTCTAGGGGGTTGGCGAATTCAAACTAATACAGGGTGTGTGAAGTCGCTTGGGGAACAGGTGTTTTATTTTCTTCCACCTACAGTTAGTGGCGCCTATCCAAGCCGCATAGCCCATTTATTATGGTTCTGTTTCCACCCCTAACGTGCGGCGTATATCAGGGAGCATCCCCCTTCCTCTTTCTGGGACTACCACCCCGCCCCCCCTTCAATCGCGCCGCCCTGTCCTATTTCGCCAGTCCTCCACCCTTCCGGGGGCTAGTCCTGGCCCTAAGCTGGTACATGGCTGCTACTTCGGGAGTCCCCACAAGATCGCAAAGTGATAGACACACACTCATTTTTGAGGTGAAACGCCTGGCCACAGCTTACTTACAGTATAAATGGTTCACGCCTCTGTTTTTATTCACAGAACTTTCCCTTTAAGTTCACTTTTTTAAATTTATTTATGTTTTCCATGGTTTCTGAAAATAATATACTGCGTTACGTGAAATACGTATATGACCTGGACATAACGACATTTTCGATAGAACTTGCAATGTCAACGGTGGGTTCGTAGGACGTAACAGGAAGGTCCTTGCCACCTAGGCGTCCACCCGCCTCTTATATGTACACACCGCCGCTGAGTATGGCACAAGAGGCGGGGGGGCATAGGAGGACCGGCAGTAGCGCACCGCAAATAAACCAGGAAAAAGCTCGGCACGAAGCTGAATTCCCTTGTAGGGCCGAAAACCCGATACCACAAGCGCCGTGTAATTCTGTAAACGGCCACTGCACTCTATATTGCCACACATCGCCCATCTAGGTCCACACAGAGGCACCCCCCCTTGGGGTTAGACCAGAACCAAGTAAGGATCTCCCCATACAACCGGTCGGCGATTGTGCTGTTAATTGTTAGACCGACTGGCAGGATAATCCGCACAAAGGGGCTCGATAGTGGGGTGGAGGCCTTCACTGCAGTTCCGGTCCCAGCCAAAAAACACAGGGACCAGCCGCCTCCTGCCAGCATCTATCCTGACACATGCTAAATTATAATTCCATACCCACCGCTGATAATGAAACCATCGGGGAGGAAAAAGAGCAAGATCGTATCAAATGTCGTTTATGTGTGACACACGACCACCGTTATTAATTTTATAAATTTGGAACATGGCCTCTTTACTTTTATGCGTACCCTATCTAATGGCTGTCTGGGAATTGCCCCTAGCCAGTTTTTGCGAGTACTGATGTTCCGACCAATAGCACCAAACACTGGGAGACAACCATAAATCTTAGGAATCTCTTTTATACGTTTTTATACGGTGTCTCTAGGTGTGAGCCGTAGGATCATTCCCTCCTAATGATGTATTAGTATATCTAGTGGGTGGTGGTGCATCCTTTTTAATGCCTTTTCCATATTATAGCCTTGGAAACAAGTCCGCCATAGCATCCTCTGAACCCCCGCCAATGTACTGATCACGGCGTGGGAAGACCATAATGGCTTACCATGGCTATGATTGTGCTCTCTGTTCTGGTCTGCCAAATAATAAATGAAAATGGGCCCATACGCATATCTCTCGTACGTGGATTGGACCTTGGGAATTAACGGGTTAAAAGTATTTACTAAAAGAATTAGTAATTAAATGGCGTATCAAGTGCAAGAATGAAGTATTAATTTAAGTCCATCCATATGTGGGCCTAAAAACTGGACTTTAAGTCAAACGGATCGGCATTATTCCATCTTACCTAAGATGAATTTTTAATGTCGTCCTCTGTTGAACCCCACGCAACGTGCTGCTTCCGTGGCTGCCCCCTCGAAACGAGGTGTGTAATGCCTAATCTGGAGCCGCCAGGCCCTAGTGGTTCCTATGCGTGCAGACGAAAGACTGCTGAAAACGTTGGAATTTGGATATACGCGTGTTGCTATCCGCGGTACATACAAGACTCACATTTCCTGATGGTCGCACTGATGGCAAGATATGCTGCGCGATTTCCCGACAGGCATGTAAGCATCCTGGAATGGCTGCCCAATTTACCATAAGTGCTGACCATTGTTTGGTGGCAGTCTTTGTATTTCAGTACTTATATAACCAGTCTTTTTGCCTTGAGCTTGACATCACAATTTAGTATTCCTCGCGACGAGTCTTGGCATGACTTTTAACCTGAGATCCGAAGGCTCCATAAAAGCCCCTGAAAACCAATTTTTAAATAGGGTAGCTGTCAGATATTGAGATATTTGTTATGTTTCCAAGATGGACATCAAAGCGGTTTAAGTTCTGAAATGAATAGTTGCCGCCTATCTGATCGGGTGTCACTTTTTATATACCCTTTTATTTGCGTTTGTTTTGACTACAAGTTGTTATTTGTGGGTCTGGCCAGCCCCATGTATTTGAATAGACAACTTGAAGGTGGCGCCATAATGTTTTTTTAAAAAACTAACTATTAAGCCCTGGTTGGAACAACGGCTAAATAACGTAAGTACTTGAGCTTCTTTAGAACTGCACTAACACTCGTTAGTTCTGAAATCTAAACCATTGTTGCCCATATCGCTGAGTACGCTTGCCTCATGGGGGGGACAACGGATTTCGTGATTAGACTCTATAAAAAATACCTGTTTATACTGTTGTTTGTCCGGGACTATTTAAAAATCTGATCCAGACTGTGGGCACCGCTTCCGGGAATGACCCCGGCCCGGCGGCTCCTGTGCCAGTTGGCGAAATTCGTCCCACTGGTGATGATGCAAGAGCGCATCAGCCAGATATCATTACCAATACCTGGTGATTATGAACGTGCAGTAACAGTCTAAATTAACTTTGGTAAACAACCATCTCAACTATACAGGATAGTGGGACTGGTATAGATGGATGAAGTTGAGGCCTATTTGTTGATAGCATATCACGCACAGCCATGTGTGGTCAAAGTAACAGTGGGAAGAACCAATCTCGTTGTTCCTAGTTAAGTGCCCCATACACTCCACCACGCCCACATAAAAGACCAACTAAACAAGAGTAAGTACCAAAGAGTTGATTCTTACATAACCGATGAAGTATAAGCTCATTCCTATAAGGCTATGGCCCCGGGCGCAACCATTTTCCTTCATAGTATAAGTCAAAGAGACAACCACCAAAGCACACAAGGTAGGAGGATCCTTCTCGGGCAGCTCGCCAGTAGGACTAAAGACGGCTTGTGGGCAATGATTGTTTTGGTCGGGAGCAAAGAAATAAAACTCGCCGTTTAACTGGTCTAGACACCGTTTTCCAACTCTAAGATCTTGTTTGTGTGCCTTAGCCAATCTGGATTAAGAGTGTGAGACGATGTACCAGACAAAGCGGTCGCCGCTTGTACGCAATGCATAGTCATTCTGAAGAAAAACTCTAGCTACCATTAGTCCAATGGGATATGCTGGAAGCAAAGTGAGTGTCCGAGGAAAGAGGGAGGGAGTAGAAAAGGAGGAAGATGCCTAACAAGTTGATTGCCATGTCTTTTAGTGTTTATCGGGAAGTTATTAGCTCACCATCGATTTGATTGTGATCGTGCTGGCGCTAGTATGAGTTACTTGTCCTTGAGGATACGACACCTCTAACTGGGTTGATGACACTAGCGATTTACAATACTAAGAATTGATAGTTGTGAGTTTGGACCTTCCTGTTTTTCTTCAATCAACGGGCTATCCCAACCCGTGAACAAAATATACACCTGTCGCATGTTTATGTAACGCACCGGCACACAAGTTGGAATCTCCCGGTACCACTACAACAAGTAAATCATCTAAGTGAGTGTAGAGGATAGATTGTTACTCTTACAGCATGAAATATCCACTCGTGAGTTACCCCATCTACGAAACCGGAGCATAGAACACTTCGAAATAGTGACAAGTAATCGAACAGGACCCCGCAGCGACCTGTCCACGGTAATAATTTTCTTGTTGAAACTGCCACCCAACAAAGGAATGATTGGGTGGGTGGTACAGGCACAGCCGAAGAGGCCGGACATCGATCTCTTTTTTTTGCCATCAGGCTCCCTTTCCTTCCCCCAGCTATTTTTACCAAAAGTCTAAATGGGCTATTCGTCACATGAGTGTAACACTGTAGCTAGCGTGCTTTGTTGATGACCATCATATTACCGAATCCCCGCTGGAAATAAGTTGTGAAGTAAGTCGAAAAGTGCGCTGTGCTCTGGTTTGTCGGAGACTAGCCCTAAGGGAGTAACACTCTCATACTTGAAATAGGTGCGGTTCGTTAAAGGTGGCCATCCATTCTGCACTCTAAAAACAATTTCTTTGTCTAATTTACTTTTTAACGTATTGGGGAAAATGAATAAACGGATCTGAGGTTTTTTTGTGAACAATTTTAGTGGTGGTGGTTCTCGGGCCTGGAATTAAAAACCAAATTGAAGCCCTGAGGATGAAATCACTTTCTTGCCTATCGGGAAATAATCTGTAACCATCAGGCTCATAAGCCCCTCACTGGTGTCCACTTCACCTCTTTTCTAGGACTTCCTTGTGTCTGTGCTGAAGATCTCCGCTGAGGCGGAAGGGAGGGCAGAAGAAAAACATTTTACTTGTGCTGGTGGACCTGCAACAGAGGGAGCCTCGTGTCGGAATTTGGCATGTTTGTCCCCATTATACACCTGCCCTCTTGAAATGACCAGCAAGGTACCTGGTTAGTATTCCGATAGGACGGGGATTTGGAAGTTGTAAAAATAATGTCCGGATACCATGGATGTTGTCGAGCTAATCTGGGTATTTTTGTGGACAAGAAGCGCGGTGGATGGAGATGTGTTTGTTGTTGGGCATTCAATTATTTTTAACACAACAGGCCGAATATCTTTTATGACTCCCGATCTAAGATCATTTGCGTAGCGCTTTCCTTTGCCAGAATTGGTTTCATCAACCGCGGCCAGGCCTGGCCTCCGTATACTCAATATGCCTCCCATTATACATCTTGATAACAAAATCGAGAGTGAACACTGATCAGGAATTTTTGTCGCCCTAATAATGTCTAGCAGTGTCGAAAATGCTTTGCAAACAAGTTTCCGAAGTAGTCTCGGTATCGTGTGCTGGACGATACCCTCCTAGTAACCTCGTCTTCTTCTTTCCTATATATTCTTTATCCTTTCTCCCACCTCTCTAGTTATAAATCTCTCTAAGAGGATACGTAAATATGTCGATGAACTCTCCCTCCCGCCATAATTGTTTCCTGGTTTCTTGGTGTTTAAGTGAACACTATGAGGGGATCCTTCAAAGCAAATGTATCCTGGCCTTGTTGCCAAATCTGAAATTGCTTGCGCATGGGTTGTACTGTAATACTAGGACTAGAGAAGCCACAGTGTCTTGGTCCACTTGGTGTTATGTTACTTTTGGGGTATCCTCGTGGTACCGTTAGTATTGTCACCCTGCCCTGTTCATTAGCCAAACTTCTGCTTCTGCAGCAGACTATTTCTCCCCAGTTTGTAGGAGGTTCCCCATGCGGCGCCATAAGAGCCCTTAAGCTAATCCATAATTGAATTTACTCCTGGCCTGCGCAAACTGGTAGGGTGATCTGACCCTAGCACTCGTGTGAATAGATGGTTGATATACCCGTGTTTATGTATGTAGCTGGGATTTCTGGTTTGTCCTCTGAGCTGTATTTCGCTGTTCTATGTGTCCTATGTGGCTGGTGGTACAGTTATCGTTATATGACGAGACTGTGGGTGTGCCTAGGATGGTTTGGCTGTCTGGCGTTGTGTGAGCTTGAGATCGCTGTGGGAATAAAACAATAAAGGGGAAAGGCATCCCCTACATCAGGCCAAGCCTCCCTTCCCTCTCCTGCCTCGTCCCACTCTAAGCCTTATGCCTTGGTGTGGTACTGCTGATTGGGTAACCTGGCCGGGACCCAGCCGCCATGAGGGGGCAGTGTTCCCCTCACTGACCCCTTGGTCCACTCACCGTGTTTGGAATAGCTTGCCGTGGGAGACATGTGTTACCCGCCGCTTCCTCCTCGCTGTTTACTACTTCGCTCGCCTGCCCCTGGGCGACTTTGTTTCCCTCGCCGCAGAAGTTGTAGTTCTGCCACGCACCACCTGGGAGCAGATATGCGTAGTCTCTCCCTCGCTTGTTTCCTTTTTTGTCGGGCTGTGACCTCCGCCTCCGCGGCCCAGCCGGGTGTTTTTGAGAGGGACTTAAGCCTCCTGGGGCGCGTGTTCCCTGGTCGTATGCCCGCACAACAGAAGGGGAGCTTATTGGGGGCCCTGTGGGGGGACGCATCCCGGCTGTGTACTCATCGACGCTGAATCCGGCTGCATGATGAGCCGTCCAGCGCAATCCTCGCCCCTCTGCCCACCTGCCTGCCGGACTCGTCTTCCTTGCCAGGTAGTGATCCAGTGTGAGCCATTTGGTGCCTTGGTTTTTTCTTCTTCCCTACCAAAATGGCCCCTATGCATGAGCGCATGCCCATTTTATTGTTGTGGGCGAGGCTGTTTCCGCACACCACTAACGTCCTTTATCCAATCCCCTTTCCCCCTACTGGGAGCACCCCCCCCCACCCCCTTCAATCTCTGTCCTGCCCTGTCATACTGTCCCCCCTCCATCCCTTCTCATGGGCTACGCTCCGGGCCTCCTATCTTCTAAAGGTAATGTTCATTTTATCCTGTAGTGCAGTACACACGGCTGAGTCCTGCACCAGAGGATTGGCTAGCTTTCGTGTGCTGGGCATACGTTGATGTCATTTGCTGTGTGTCTCCCCCCCTACACATCAGATCATTCATTTTTATTGTTCTGTTTCCCACCGCCTAACGTCCTTATCCAATCCCCTTTCCTCCCTTACTGGGACTACCCCCCCCCCCCCCTTCAATCTCTGTCTGCCCTGTCATCATGTCCCCTCCCTCCCCCCTTCTCAGGTGGGCTTCCTCGGGCTCCTATCTTCAAGGTAATTCCATTTTAATCTTAGATGCATGTACACCGGCTGAGGTAGTCCTGACCCATGAGGCGATTGGCTAGGCTGTCTGCTCGGTGCTGGGCATCGTTATGTCACTTTCTGTTTGTCTCCCCCACATACAATCAGATCATTCTTCTTCACTGCACTGCACTGTTCTAATTGATTGTGCGCTTACTCTTGTGTTTCGGTTTTGGGTCTTTTGGATGTATAACATGCTGCCACAGTTGTAGTTGCTTTCAGTTGTAAAGTCAACCAGGTGATACGTGCTACTTAATGGGATTGGACCATGGTGTCTTCTACTCCTTCTGTTCTTTCCTTCTCCCTTCACTGTTGGTATTCGTGTTTCTTGTCTTTCCTTCTACTTTCACCTTTTGTACAAAGGCCCAGTCGGAATATCCACAGTTTAAGGGCTTCCTCTAGATTATTTTCATTCTTTAACCTTCGCCTCTGTCTAGTGGGGATGTTCTCGCTACCTGTGTTGCATTGTTCCTGATGGACAACCCGCTTTGTGATCTAAGGGTGGTGGGGAGTCAAACATCAAATACTGAGCTGTTGTGTTGGTTTTTCTGTAAACCTTCTACTGTCCAGTATTTCCATTCCTTAACTTCTACCAGCATCCCAAGAAAGCGCGTCTTGTTTGTGTTTGTATCTGTCCCTGTAGAATTTGATGGGTTTTGGTCTACCAACGCAATTATGTGTTCCTGTAAAGCTTTACTTCCTTCTGGTGAATTTCTACCCAGGTGTCATGGAAAAACAGACCCAAGCCCCCAAGTGTATTGAAAGAACAGAAAGAAGGAGAGACATCCTCTGTCAACATAAACAGGGAGGAGGCTTCTAATAAATGAACTAATACAGCAGGGGAAGATAACGGGGGAGTGGGCAGTGGAATACAGAAATCACTGAGTGACATCACTGATGACTGTATATCGAGATTCTCGCCCTGCCCTCCCCATGAATTGCCAGCGCTTATGTATTATATACATTCCCCAATAGCAGAAACAACATAATTGTCAGCATTCTTCACTGCACTGCACTGCGTATATGATGTCGCTTATCTTGTGTTTCGGTATTGGGTCTTTTGGATGTAACAATTGCTGCCTCAGTGTGATGTTCAGTTTAAAACAGACAGGGATACGGTGCTACATATGGGATGACCATGTTCTTTCTCCTGTCTTGCTTTTCCCCTTCACTGTTGGTATTCGTGTTCTTTTCTTTCCTTCTACTTCTTTTGACAAAGGCCCAGTCTGGATATCCACAAGTTTTAAGGGCTCCTCTGAGATGTTTCATTTCTTTAGCCTTCGCCTCTGTGCTAGTGGGGATGTTCTCGGCTCTGTGTTGCAGGGTTCTGATGACCCCCAGCTTGTGATCTAAAGGGTGGTGGGAGTCAAACATCAAATACTGATCTGTGTGTGTTGGTTTTCTGTAAACCTCTACTTCCAGTTTACCATTTTCCTTAACTTCTACCAAGCAGTCCAAGAAAGCCAGTTTGTTGTTTTGTATCTTCCCTTGTAAATTTGATGTTTTGGTCTACCGCATTAATGTGTTCTGTGAAAGCTTGTACTTCCTTCTGGTGGATTTTAACCCAGGTGTCATATGAACTCTATGGTAACGTCCTACTCTATATGGTATCAGTATAGACATGTGACAGGGTGGACTGGGAGATGAACTCTATGGTAACGTCCTACTCTATATGGTATCAGTATAGACACCTGACAGGGTGGACTGTGAGATGAACTCTATGGTAACGTCCTACTCTAACAGAGTTGTTGGAGGAAACCCACAGTATAGGGAGAACATATCTGTCCCGTCCTGAAGAGCTTACAAACTAACCACTTTATCACACGTATAACTATCATTCTTTTTATGGTATGGGGACATAGGTTCTGGAGGAAACCCAGCAGTACAGGGAGAACCACTGTCGCTGCCTTGAAGAGCTTACAATCTAATCCACTTATCACCATACAACCTATCAGTATGTCTTTATGGTTGTGGGGGAAACCAGAGTGTCTGAGGAGAAACCCACACAGTACATGGAGAACATACTGTCCCTGTCTGAAAGAGGCTACAATTATCACTTATCACACATACACCCTATCAGTATGTCTTATGGTTGAGAGGAAACCAGAGTGTCTGGAGGAAACCCACACAGTACATGGAGAACATATCTGTCCCTGTACTGAAGAGCTTACAATTAATCACTTTATCACACATACACCTATCAGTATGTTTTATGGTGTGGGGAAACAGAGTGTCTGGAGGAAACCCACAGAAATAGAAATTGTCCCTTCTGGTAATTCATCTCCCTCAGGTTAGTTTCTTTCCAGTCAAGCCATTCATTTTCTACAATTCTCAATAGGGAAACCCATTTAGGGACACACAGATTTCTATTTCCCAATTACATTTAAGCAGGATCAGTATCATCCCCGCTCTCCAGTTAACTCCTATGAATTGAGCTCTAGGGGATTTTTTTTTCTTTGTCTGGAATATTTCATGCAATGAATTTCCGGGAACATTTATCATTCTCCCAATGACCCAAAATCCATTGGAAAAAAAAACAGATAAGGAAAATAAAAAGGATTTCCCGGCTCGTGTAACCTGGGATACCAGCAAGGGGGGGCTGGCAGAGAAAACCAATGACATCTGTTTCCAATGGTGCGTAATGGGGCATGTTCTACTTCGTCGCAGTCCAAATCTAGAAGAATGTTCATACCTTATCCGATTATTCTGACAGATTCGTCTCACCGGTATTATAAGTTTCACGTTCTGTGACTATCTCTTTGTTAGCTATTTGATGCACTTCAAAGGCGTGAAAATAACAAATAACGGTTAATTACAGTAACAATGGATTTCCCATAAAAAGACTGTCCCTCCCCTTAATTATTTTTTATTTTGTCTGAATTGATCAGTCCCGTGCCTTATAAAGGAATACATTATATCAGCTCATGTCTCTGGGGGAGAGAACCAGCCAAAGTTTTCCAGCTGACATTTTTGAATGATGGCCCAGGCCAGTCAGTTATGGAGCCTGAAACCATTGCTGTCAGCGAGGCCTCAAGCTTTCAAAAGAATTGATATTCCATTCCCACAATGCTATTGTTTAGGTGATAGCGCTTCGGCGAAAAAGACGGATGGATGCTGCACTGCAAAGGTTCTGCCATGAAACATGACTTTAAGGGCTCGAAGCTGAGCTAGACTCGTCTCTGCATTGTGAAGACTGGCGTTATTGTGTTAGAGTGGAATCACAATTTAAAGGGATACACAATGATCCTTGGTTATAAGCTGAAAAAGTTTAACATGGTTTTTAAATACACACAATGGTCCGGATTTAGGGAGGATCATTTTTGATTCAATCGGTTAGCGCAACTATAACTAATTCATACGCGACAGGTCTGCGGCTAATGTGGAGTACACCGGCACAAGGAATTTAAAGGACAATTACTCACCTTTTCCCCGATCCACTGCAGCATAGTACCCAGGGTGAGGACCTAAAACGCTAAGTCCTACCCCTGGGTACTTTCCCTAACTCCTGCACTACTTACCGCAAATCTGCTTCGCGATCCACCGTTCCACCTCTCTTTACTGTCAGTGACCAGTCGCGAGGCAGCCAATTGGAAGACACGCCTCCTTGCGAGAGC
Organism: Hymenochirus boettgeri; assembly: GCA_019447015.1. Classification (NCBI taxonomy): domain Eukaryota; kingdom Metazoa; phylum Chordata; class Amphibia; order Anura; family Pipidae; genus Hymenochirus; species Hymenochirus boettgeri. The sequence goes on from CM033475.1 coordinate 17,702,237, forward strand.
GTATCTTCCTATTGGTGCCCGTGATTGTCACTGAAGCAGGAAGAGCGGAGGAATGGAGCGATCGGCGAAGCAGATTTGCGGTAAGTAGTGCAGGAGTTAGGAAAGTACCCAGGGTGAGGACTTTAGCGATTTTAGGTCCTCACCCTGGGTACTATGCAGCTATGGAGTAAGAGGAGCGAGGGTGAGGTGAGTATAGTTGTCCTTAAGACGTGTTTGCGCTAGATTTAGCACAGGTGGGGAGAATTACCGAAGGAATGCGGCTCTGGAAAAATCCCAATATCATTATTCTCACAGCTGGTTTCTACCGAATAAAATTTCAGCAGAATGTACATTGTGGCTTACCCATTTTTAAATTGACCTTTGCTGGAAACTATCAGGGAGATTCAATAAAAGTACCTATCTAATAAAAAGTTCTTATTAAAAATGGTGCCAATTTTACCCCAACAATCAGATGTTAGCTACCATTTGAAAGGGTTGGGGGAAAATTAGCACCATGTTTAAAGACCATGTCCACCTAATATTTATTTTTTATATGCCATTCCCCATGGGCTCCCAGCCCCAACCGCATATTTATTTTTTTAAAAGCCCCCCAAACTCTACTTACCTCCCCTCTTCTCTGACGTGCTCCAGGCCCTCTGCTTGCGAGGAAATGCAAGCAAGGGGGCGGGACTGGCAGCCGCGTCTGTGATTGGCTGAGCGGCAGCCAATCACGGACACGGCTGCCGGCAGCTCACTTCAGCGTAGGGAAAGCGGAGAGGGTAAGTAAAAGATTGGGGAGCTTCTAAAAATAAAAAGATGCCGTTGGGGCTGGGGGACAGGGGGAAGGCTGCCATAAAGGGGTTTGAAGCTAGGGGGAGGGATAGCAGAACGGGAGGGAGAGGGAGCGAGAGGGAGGGAGAGGGAGGGGGGAGAAGAGCTGCAGTACGCATGGCAAAAACTCTGGAGGCCAGGAAGCAGGCAGTGTCCTATATGGACCTGCTAGCCTCCTGGTGGGCAGTTTTTGGGACTTTGGGGGGGGGCATACCCGGAGAACCCTATGGAGCTGGGGTGTGAGGTAAGGTATAACTACACTACATGGTGGGGCCAGTAGTTTGGGGGATTATAGTTTTGGGGGTGGACATGCCCTTTAACATTAAGAACTTTTATTACATAGGCCTGCTTATCATTAAAAATGGTGCTAATTTTTTTCCCAACCAATCAGATGTTGCTTTCAAATGTTAAAAAGATCTGTTGGTTGCAGCAAAATTAGCAACATGTTTAACGGTAAGAACTTTTATTGAATCTCCCGATCTCTCAAACACCATTTTTTTGTCACAATTGTTTTTCCCCTATTTCTTAGATGTCCATCTGAAAAATCTCGCATTTTCAGCTGTCAATCAAGTGCCTTATTATCATAAACTCTTCTGCTGTGTCAGATTATATAACTGGAATGGTGACAGAGTTTTGACAGTTGGTGTGTTGTATGCTATATGCAGTCTAACAGTATCTGCGATATTTAGAATATAACAGTCTATGGTAACACACGTTTAGTGCATTTGCGCTGGGATTTTGCCAATAATCTGTTATCAGAGGCATAGGGAAACTCGGTGGCTCAGTGGTTAAAAAAAGCCTTGCAACTCTGAAGTCCTGAGTTCGATTCCACCCTTGGAACATCTGCAAGTAGTTTGTATGTTCTCCCCGTGCTTGCGTGGGTTTTCTCCGGGCACTCCGGTTTCCCCACAATCATAAAGACATACTGAAGGCTGTATTGTCAAATAAATGTGCTTAGATTGTAAGCTCTTCGGGGCAGGGCTGATGTGAATGTATCGATGTAATTGTACCGCGCTATGGAAGATGTTGGTGCTATATAAATCCACAGTATAATAATAATGAGATCCGCACAAAAAAATGTTGATCAAATGCGCTCCGAAAATGTATTGATCGCGTATCGATCACTGGGCATGCGACTCTCACGCATTAACTGATTTGCAAAATGTGATCGCAATCGCACAGCTTATCCCTTATGTTATAATAATAAACGGGACTTTGAAATTTTACCGACATGGTATTTAGTGCGAGATCACATTGTTATTATTGAATTACATGTTAAATCCATTGTGTGTGTCTCTCTCTCAAGAGAACAAACGCTACCCAGAAGCCTTTACTGCTCAGCCCTGACATCCTGTTATTTGTTCTACTTCAGTAGTAGACAGTGTGCGATATCTGCAAGGCAGGCCAATTCACACTAGTTCCTGTCAGAATGAGGAGGAAAAGCCACCTGACAAGTAGAAGGTTTTCTACATTTTTTATTGGGTTTTGTTCCTAGAGAAACGATAAAGGAAGAAAAGGAAATGCAAAGTTCTAAAGAAATAGCAGTTTTAAAAAAGGGAGATATGGGCTAAATAAGGACGTGTTCCAGTACTGATCATTAAAATGATGCCGACATACTTACCAACAGTCCCAACACTCCTCAGCAATTGCCCAGATCTACAGGAGTGGGTGGGAGTGAGCAGTGGAATGTAAATGAAATTAATTAACTGTCTGCTATGGTAGAGTAACCAGACTTGGTGGCCAGGTCCCCTGATCGTGATATACAGTAAAGAAAGTGTTATCAGCTGTTTTTAAACACAGGCCTCTGAGTCCTTGGCCACCCCTCACGCCCTGTGGGCCCAAACATCTATACCGCTGAAGGTACCTTTTGTCCTTATTGCCAGATATATGGATAGGAATCTGTTTTTTTGAGTGCAATAAACCAGTTATTTATATAAAAATGTTGTAATGCAGAGTAATGGAAGAAACATGTACCACATGCAGTGTCCCTAGTTTTTTTTTAGAATGTTGGCCACTATGCACCAAAATACACCTGTATGAAATCAAATTCCCCTACAGCGAGCTATACAGTACAGTTACTCGAGCCCATCAAATTTTCACAGGGAGATAAAAAGTAGTCATAGAACTGTCTGAACACTGACCGTAATGAGCATGTCTGGTTACTGAGTAAGGGGAGGGGTGGAGCCTAGTTTAGGAAATTGTTTGTTTGTTTTTACAATTTTTGGTGTATATATATATATATATAATATATATATAGGAGCTGATGCAATAAGAGTTGCAAAAAGTTTCTTTGGCTATTATCTGCAGTGACCAATCACATGTTTTCTTACTGCAGTAACCCAGTAAAAAGCTAACATTTAATTGGTTGACACTAATTAAAATAAGCAAACTTTTGTAACTCTTTTATTAAAGGGACACTAAAGTCCCATAATCCAGAAAATCAACTCTGTGCCATTCATTTCTATTATTCACAGGGAGGTGAGAAGGCTATTCTCCCTCCTGTGAATAAAAGGACGCTCGGGGACCTGGAACTTACCTTACCGCCGCTCCTTTAATGACAGCCGCTCTGTCCCGACCGCGCGCCATATTAGGTGCATGCGCGCCAATACAAAAGTAGGGCGGAGAACAGCTGTTTAGTGCAGGAGCGGCTGCGAGTGGAGCGGCGGGTAAGGTAAGTTCCAGGTCCCCCGAGCGTCCTATTATTCACAGGGAGGTGGAATAAGCGTTCTCACCTCCCTGTGAATAATAGAAATGGAATGGCTCCGAGTTAAATTTCTGGGTTTATTGTTCCTTAAGTCCCTTAATAAATCTTAAGATTTCTTAATATTGTGGAAATGGGTTTGGAGGGGTCCTTTACCAGAATATTAAAAGTTTATTTTAGCTGGAATGCCCTTTAATAGTGGCAATGCAGAATGAGAAATGACAAGTAAAGGGTCAGATGAACAAGGCAGATAATTAAAAGAGTAAGAAATGAAGAGATAAAAGTTGGGCGGGCACCTTGGTGCTTCCTGTTGAACGGGGCCCACAACCAGGTGACACGGACCTACCATGGACCAGGTAATCTTTAACTCATGTGAAATCTTTAATTCTATCTCAGTGTCAGAAAAGACAAAAATGTCAACGTAGGATAAAAAGTGATATTTCCCCTTGAAGATCATAATCACGCTCTGCATCTCATATCTCCTGCCAGGCTACTGGTCATATATATTTAATATCCGATTAGATTTATAAACATCAGCGTTAATGTTAAAAAACACTGTGCTGGCGGCGGACTGGAAGGTTCCGGCTTCACTTTGCACCTCTCTGATTTACAGCTGAGCTGCGGATTGTGTCATATAACGACAGTGTTCAGATGGAATTGCGTTCCCTCTGGAAGACAATAAAGTAACAATAATTGGGGATCTTTACGGCTTGGCATGCGAAGGATTAATTGCGTTAATCAATGCAGGACCTAGATGGTGCTAATGTTGTTACCATATTTCCATTTCTTCCATTTTCTTTGGACTGTATCTTCTCCACAGTATTTGAGGTAGAGAGATGGAACTGATGACATGTGAGACATGTGTGTGTTATCTTCTAGCTAAGGAATCAAATCCAATTATCTGTTGGACATTTTCGCACATCCACTTTTACTGTGTGTCAGCGACATATTATAATACAAGGGATTTCTATAGATCATCCAGTCTTGAAAGTGATAGAAGAGTTTATTTTGATTAAATTTGCATGTAAAAACACACGCTGGTTACTCTAGATTCCATATCACTGTTTACTGGGTAGAACTTTCCAAACACAAAATTCCAAGGGTTCTACTATCTTAAAGGGCAAACTATATGAAAAATGGACTCTGATTACTTGATTTGCTCTTGCTTAGTATACTCCCTCTCTTAAACCAGGGCCGCTCTACCATGAGCAGTATGAAAAATTAGTTGTTCATGGCGCGAGGCCCCTGCTAAATTAACAAGGTGGCAGTCTGTCAGTTGTATTTTTTGGAAAAGGTCAGTTTTTTAATTATATCTTATGGCTGCTTGAAATTCCATTTGGTACTTGGGTTGTAAAGATGGGAGTTAGGTCAGGGCCTACTCTAATCGAACACCTCCTTCTTCTGAACAGAATTTCTATGAGTGCAAGCATGCTCAGTAATCACTACGAGGCAGCATTAGAAGAGGGAATTTCCCATCATGCAATTCACTCATACCAACTGTCACCCTCCAGATACAGTAAAACTAGACACAGGCACAGCAGAAGAGTTTAGGATAAAAGGCACTTGATTGACAGCTGAAATATAAGATGGTTTCAGATTGGATATCTAAAGAAATAGGGGCAGATTAACAAATAATGGAACAGTGATGTGGGGAAAATTATAGAGTCTAATTTAAATTTTAATTAATGAAATGCCCTGGATCTGAGGTTTTCTCTAACTAACACACTAGTCATTTTATTATTTATATTATTTATTATTGTGGGATTATATAGCGCTAACCTCTTTGCGCAGCTTTAAATTACATCGATACATTCACATCAGGCTCTGTCCTGAAGGGCTTACACATAGCCACATTTATTTGACACATACAAACTATCAGTAGCTTTATGATTGAGGGGAAACCGGAGTGCCGGAGGAAACCCACGCAAGCACGGGGAGGAAACATACAAACTCCTGCAGATGTGTCCAGGGTGGAATCGAAATCAGAACCTCAGTGCTGCAAGGCATCAATGCTAACCAATGAAGCATACCAATAACATGGGTTTATAATGATTTTTTTGTACGACATAAATGGTGTGGTCAGTAAAGACCACAATGGTCTTTACTGTCAATAACAGGCAATAGCAGTATTTTGTACCCCGGTTTTTTATTAATATGTCTTAAAGGAGCCAAATCTCTCTCACACAGACTATTTCAAATAAAGCATTTATAAATGAAAAAATAAAACAAATTATTTATTCGGAGCGAGCAACACACAGCACACACACACTAGAGTTTGTGCAGCCATGGGGCGGATTAAAACAGTGATTGCGCATTCCTTTACTTACATGTGTTATGGTAAGCCGTATAAAACTGCTGATCGCGGTACTAGTAGGGGGATTTCTGCCCTGTACCCCCTCCCCCCTGCCGTTACCAGGGGAGTAGTACGCCCACTGGGAAAAACTCCAACCAGTGGGGGACAGGGCAGCAGTAACAGAATCGGATGAATTATTTTGTAATACATTAGTAGGGACAGGTAGGACACAAAGTTGGTCCGTGCCAAAGTGGAAATGGATTGGGGAATGTATGGCCTAAGTCAGCATTGGGGGAACCTTGTCATGAACGGAGACACCAATGGGCATACATTTGGAAAATAAACTGAGACAAGAGGTTATTATCCCATTGAATATCTGATCACAAGGGATTAAAACCCCACAGAGATCAAAGTTTGTTGTTGAAAAGCCAAAAAATGTTGCGTCGAGAAGGTGAAGATTGGAGGGAAATTTGGAAAGTTAAAAATACGTGTTGGATTTCCATGGCGTACAATTCGAAAAAAATCGGATTTGGTTTTGCAAAATTTTGCAGACTGTTGGGAACCAAAATCGTGGTTTGCTCTCCTATATCCAGTTAGAAAGACTAATTATTATTATTATTGTGGATTTATATAGCGCCAACATCTTCCGTAGCCTTTACCATTACATGTATATTATTCACTCAGGCCCTGCCCCGAAGAGCTTACAATCAAACGCACATTTATTTGACAGACCAATCAGTAGGTCTTTGATTGTGGGGAAACTGGAGTGCCTGGAGGAAACCCGCGCAAGCACGGAGAACATAAAAACTCCTTCAGATGTGTCCAAGGGTGGAATCGAACTCAGGAAATGTGGGGAAAGCTAAAGGCCCCTAAAACAATGTTCTTGTTTCATTCCCTTAGCACCTCAGAACTAGAGAAGGCTGAAGTCCGAAAGTTGGTCCGTTTTCGAACTATATGGAAAGTTTGTAAGTTTGAGAGTTCGAAAACGGATCTATTTAAGCCCATGGGAGTCAAAATGTTTGAAAAGTTCGAAATTAAAGGGAAAAGTAGTGCGTATAAAGTTTTTTCAAAAACAGTTAAAATAAAAAGTACCTGAGCAAGGAGGTAGGATTGGTGCTTTTACCTACCAATATCTTTCTATGAGGAGCAGCAGGATGAAGAAGAAAACTTGCTTTCTGCCGTCTTCCTGAATGCTCAGCACTATCTTTATTAGAATGGCCCAGGGCCATATAACCTGGCAGATGAAAACTGTGAGGGTGATCTCCTCAACAAAACAATATTGGGAGGTAGGATAATCAATCCTAACCCTTGCCCCAGGTGATTTTTTTTTTAAAAAGTAAATTTTTACAGTATAGTTGTCCTTTAAATACAATAAATATCAATGGTAACTTAATGTAAATAGCTCGGGACCTGGGAAATGGTCTGGGGAACACGTTCGAAATCCAGGACTTCCAAAAATTGATTTTACTCTCACGCGCGCTAATTTCGAGCTCCCGCGTTCGAAACAAAATTACGATTAATTTATCCCATAAACGATTCGAAGATTCGAGTGTTACCGAACGTTTCGAGATTTACCGAAATATTCAAGGGCTATTGAACTCTCCAGGATGCATCATGGAATGGACCTTTGTATATACACTGGCATATTCGATAATTCGATATTTACTCGGTATGTATATAACATTTACAGCATATTTGTTTATTCGATATTTACTGCGTATTAGTATATGGTTTACTCGCATATTTGTGAGTCTCGAACGTTCGAACATTCGATAAATTATCGAAAGGCCGAAAAATATCGATAGTTCGAGAAGGTCCGGGTCCGTTCGAACTCGAATAGTTCGGCTCGACTGGTTCGAGTTCTAGTCCATCTCTACTCAGAACATTTAATTTTACCTTTTAAGACTATGCAGAATTTATCACCTGATTTGGGGATTGGATGAGATAGAATCGGTATATCTATATGGGGGGATATAGTTCCCAGGAATCCCTTTTCTGATGTCAAAGTTATCTGAAGATCTAGCACCTTTAGCATAAAGGCAAGGGGTGGAGCTGAGGTGCAGAAATGGACAGGAGCTAAATAGCCTTATAAGTCATAATGGGGGTCAATGCTTTGACCGTCAAAACCTGTTTTTGTGGTTTTACAGTTCTGACAGGGGCGGGCCCCTCCATTTGTCCCCCCAGACAGCTACGTCGTGTGGTCAACAAATTTAATTGAAGGAAAAAGAGTTTTGACCTGGAACCAAGCGCTATTCTTTGGGTAAATGTTCTTAGAGGATGCGCTGTGTATATTGGGTTTAATCCATCACGTATGGTGGAACATCCCAGCAAATGTAATTGGCAAAATTAATGTTAGCGTTTATAATCCAATCGTAAATCAGTATTTTTTATTAAGTGTGTCAATCATTCTAACACAGAGAATTTTTCAGCCGATTCGAAATGTGTTTAGTCCCCATAATCCTTTAGGGGAAAAACTTGGGTCCGTCTGCAATGAATCTAATTATATTTCTATTGCGTATTAAATTTATGTTCAAGAGACATGATTCTCTTCTAATCTAAGAAACACAGGCCCCAGGGACACTTGATCAATAAAGTTAAATTAGATTAGGACAGGTGATGCCTATTCATATTTTATGCATTTTTTTATGCTAGGGGGATAAATCTGCCATGTGCCATTATGTTGTTGAAGATCGCGCACTAATAAGAATCTGTAGATCTTTTTGCAGACTTACAATTAGCTAAGATAAAGCGCGCAATCAGATGCTGAGAGTGAAATAATTTATTCCCCACTCGTATATCTGAATCTGGATTGGCAGTATTTCTAGCACAGGTAGGAAACACTGCAGACACTAACAGCTCAATACATTTCCTCAATGGTAGAGGTGTCAGAAATATACAAGACTGACCATTAAGACACCACTATACCAATATTTAAGATTATTTCTGTCGTTTGTAGGGACTGTCGCACCCCTAACGATCGTGGTTGACTGTCTATACCACCATAGAGCGCGACTGCGACCCGGAAAAATTTAGCTCTACAACGACTGTTTCTGATGCTCAAGAATCAAATCAGCAATCTTCTAGAGACATGTCATGGTACAGTTCCTTTTTTTGTTCCTTTACAAACAGTATTGTTTGTTTTAAAAGGGTATTTAAAAATTTAAATTTTGAAAACTTTTTTCAGATTTTAATCTGAGCAGTAGATTCTGAGAAATCATCATTTGAAATACAGCATTTACAGGGAAAGACCTGTCAATCCAGAGAGAAGAAATTATTATATGTCTCCCATCCCTGACCTCTTACTAGGATCTTTGGCTGCTGCCAGCACACTTTCAGCAAAAAATTGAAGAAAATCAGCAGAGAAAAAACAAGCAGGGGGAGGGGGAGGGGATGTGTAAGCAGAGCAATGTCCATGGTGAGGCTGTGCAGAACTTATAAGTGTCACACAATCACTCAGGAGCAGGTGAGTAAGGAGGGTGGGGGAATTAGGAGCACTCACTAAATATTAATAATTTAATGACAAAGCAAGCACAGATAAATATGTGAGTACCACATCATTTTACTTCTCTCAAATGGTAGTTTCAGAAATATAAAGTTGTTTCAGTGAGTATAGTGACCTTTAAAACAATAGTCACTCAAAAAGGGAATATTTGTTAATGTTGATTAAAGACCAGGAGGTTAAAGAGCTATGCCTTACCTCCGATTCTTCAATCAATCCTCCAAGAGCGACAGACGAAGAAGAAGAAACTGACCTTACTAGCGATCCACCTCAGCGCAGGGACAGGTCCCGGCCGATTCCTGGTTTAGAGTAACTATAGCGCGCATGCCCAATAATGCGTGTATAGTTACACTGAACAGGAAGTGGTCGGGAATCTCCACTGCGGCTGTGGAGGATCGCGAGTAAGGTAAGTTTCTTCGTTCTGTTCCGTTGCCCTGGGGAATTGGTTGAAGAACAGAAGCTCCTTAACCTCCCGTCTCAGTCAATACATTAAAGGAATAGTTCAACTTTTTTGAGTGAACTTTTCCTTTAATATGTTTGCTGATGACAGGGTAGATATTTTATCCATGAGGGGACTTTTCTCTTTGCAATGGAGAGGTAATCATGGTGAGGCCCTTAGCAGTGCACGGAATCACGCACACACGATCATGCTCACTTCTATGCATAGTGCTGCGCTTCCAGGGATTTAATACGAATGAATGCGATAGGACCAAAAATGGTGCTCGCATGCGCTCCAATAGCACTCCGCATATAGTGGGGCCTCTCCAATAGGTACCACAGGCATGTGCTCCCACAAGCGTAGCGGATTGCAATTAGTTCCGACAACGCTAAGGGGGCCTAGCCCTCATGCCTTTGAATTGAAGATTAAAATGTGTCCACATACATGCAACTTTCAGGTGTATTTCACAGTCATATGAAGATCTATAGTAGCCCCAGATGGTTTTGTATTTACTGTGTCACACAACACACACAGTGTGACCGAATAAGCTCCCTTTGCCAATACACATCTTGTTGGAATACTTCAAGGTTATTAATCAGCCAAGTGTATGGCTACATCTGGTCACAATGTTATATGGGCAGGGACTACTTTCTTCTTCTTTCAGGGGTTTCTGGTACAGAATGTTCCATTATCTGCCATGTACAAAGGGTTTCAAATAAACAGCTTAGAAATTCTTTAGGCTTATTTACAAGGTGAGTAGCTTTCCTGAGGAATGGATCCCTGGATCAACCAGAACTAGATGTAGTAATAGCATTGAAATTACCATTCAATATTAAACATTTTATATAATTTTTATATGACCCTAGAATATATATTGTATAAGTGATCATTCCCCACTCAAACGTCGCTTCTCAGCCTTAACTTGTCTAATCTGCCTGCATAGTCAAGCCCCCTCCTTCCATATATTTTAGTTGCCCTTCTCTGACTGCTTCCATTTCCAAGATGTCCCTTTTGTATATGGATTCAAAACTGCACCCCATATTCCAAATTGGCTCCAGTGCCTTGTAATGAGGGAGAATAATATTTTCTCCATTGAATCCTATTCCCCTCTTTTTATACAAGAAATATCTTGTAGCTCTAGCCGTTGCTACTGGCATTGTTTGCTACAGCTAATCTGTTATTACCAGAACCCCAAATCTTTTTCCAGTCGAGATTCCTTAACACAGAGTTATTTATGGTGTAGGTGGCACAGGAATTATTTAAATCCCAAATGCATCACCTTACATTATCCACATTGAATCTCACTGCCATTCTGCTGCCCATTGTTGATAATCTATCTAGGTCTGCTGGCAGCACTTGCACAATTGGAAGTTTTCAAAGCTCTGCATATTTAGTGTCCTCAGCAAACACAGAGACCTTGCTCTCAATGCCCCCTTCTAAGTCATTTATAAACAGAAATAAACAGAAGTGGCCCCAGTACAGAACCTTGAGGCACTTTAGTCCACATAGGTGAGTCTCCACACTTCTTTAGGATCATGCTTTATAATGGCGTAAAGGAACCAATTTGTCCTACAAATGCCAGGTAACATAGAATTGCGTTGAATGTTAATGCAGCACACATATGACCATAATGGTCCTAAAGAAAAGGGCAAACATGCAAGCTAGATTGATTTCCCTGGTCAGTTTTAATAAGTTTAGGATCCTAGGACTATTAGTTTTCCTTGAGTTTCATTTTTCTTTCCAAACAACCTGTCCTTGGGTTACCATCATGGCCTGCATTATTGATATGCTCACAGGAGCCCGGAGGGGATCATTAAAGGGAGTGAGAGATTTACCCAGGAAATATATTTGATTGGTGAGGTTAACTCCTGTGCTATTAAATATTAGACACTGATTGTATTGAGTGAAATAAAGGTTCCCTGTGTCTGAGCGGAAAGTTAGTGCTAAAAGCAGTGGTGGAATCATTTGCTGCCCTGCAGATTATCCGATAGATTTTTACAACCAAGTCATTTGCAATGAGAGAAAATCATTGTTTGAGGATCTGTGTTGTACGGTACGGAGAAGTTGAATACGGAATCCCCACGCGTTTCTAACATTTCATCTCCTTCCTTGTTTCAAAGGCACCTTGTGCTGAATGGCATCTATGCAATGTTGTAATTCTGCTTCCCTGGTAAGCTGCTAATGACATTTGCAATTATATACAACATTATACAAGAGCAGGGATTGGTGGAGAACTACAAAGCAGTGGAATGATGGGAATCTCACATGTAATTCAGTAAACAGAAAGCAAACTTAACGCACTGGTTAAAAGGAGTACTAAAGGTTCGTACACACGTGCGATTGCGGGGGCAGACCTGTGACGCCATTTTCGGGGTAGGATTTTCAGTGTATGGCGGTCGGTTGGGTCCTTGTGATGATCCAACATGGTTTATCATCAGTAACACCCGAGTGGGGATAAGAGCGAGCAATTAAATAGAACATTAAATTGCAAAACTAAAGTTTATACATAGGTTAAGATTTCATATCTATAAAATAAGTGTGGTGTGCCTTGACACATTAGGACAGAAATTCCTTCCCAAAAGAGCTTACATCTAAGTGGGAGGGACAACATACAGATACAAGTGGGTGTGCTCCACGATGGCTGTCAATCATTTATTGTGCTGGTGTTCAGAAAATAGAATACAAGTTTAGATTTAATAATTAATGGATGTCACCTGGTAGGAGAGGGAGAGAGTTCCCAAAGTTAGAGAGCAGCAGGGGGTGGACAAGTAGATTTGGGTATCTTCCGCCAAATAGGTGATACTTTAAAGGGACACTATACTGAAAAAAATTACTTTGGCATCCTAATCTATAATTGAATACATGTAAGTAGCACTTACTCTGATTGCGTGTGCTGCTGCATCCTTCAATCCAGCACCACATTTTGCTTAGGAACACGTATCCCCCCTCCCTCTTTTAACCACTCCCACTTCACACTAACTGACTTTTCACCACAAACAGTCAAGCCTGCACACAGCATACAGCATTCCAACTGTCCAAACTCTGTCACCATTCCAGCTACAGTAAAACTATTCACAGAAAGAATAGTTTTTGAGAGCAAGGAACTTTGATTGACAGCTGGAATATAAGAAGTTTTAGACTGGATATCTACAGAAAATTTGGGGCAGATCAACAAAATATAGTATAGTGTGGTGGTTGGGAGAATTATAGTTTCCAGTATGGGCAATTTAAAATACTATTTTCGGTATAGAAGCCAAATGAACTGAATATGTCCTCCAAAAGAATAGTGTATAGAGAGAACAGTAAGGGTTCCAAAACTGAGCCCTGAGGGACCCCACACTGCAGCAGGTTGGTCTTGCGTAACCAACATCTTTGATGCCCAGAGAATGCAGAATTTGAAGAGAAGAGAGTGGTCCACAGTATTAGGGAAGCCGATAGATCGAGGAATGAATGAGCAGAGACTGGCCTTTGGTAGTTTGTAGGTTCATTGAAGACCTTACAGAGGGCCTTTCAGTTGAATTATCCGGTTGAAATCTAATGCGATGGGTCCACTAGGTTATGGGTCGAGGAGGTAATTAATAATGCTTAAAGATGAGACATTTTTAAGATTTTTGATTATAACGGAGACAGGGCATAGTTAGAGAGACAGGAAGGGTCCCGAGAGAGTTTTTTTTATGAAGAGTGGTTGATGCACGCATGTTTGAAGGCAGCATGGAACAATCGCAGGTCAGGGAAGAATTAAAGTAAAAAAGAAGCAGGGATTGAGGGTACATGATGTAAGGGGGCGGGGCAACAGAAAGTTGGTGGTTTGAGAATGGTGACTGGGGTAAAAGATTCTAGACCTTCAGGTGGTGGGGCAGGCAAAAGAAAGTGTGAGGTATCCTGTGGGAAGGAATGAATGCAGATTATCTTCTACTTCAGTCTCAAGTAGTCAGCAGTATCCCGAGGAGTGTTAATGGAAGTAAGTGTTGGATGACGAGGGCTGCAGAAAGTGTTAAAAAAAGTCTGCCTGACTGTGGAACTTTTTCCACAAAGACTCAGCTTCACGAACACATGAATTTGGATTCCAACTGAGCCAATGACGAGGGGTTAGTGGGGCGACGAGTAAGTTTGTAGGGAGGAAAGGAGTCAATAGTCAATAAGTGGAATTAGACAAATGTATTAGAGAATCAGGTGTAGAGTCAGACATGAGGGCAGCAAGGCTAGAACTGAGAGAGGAGGATAGAGCGGAAGGTCTATTACTTTGGTGTTGCGAACAATAGATGGATTATCAGCGAGAGGGAGAGTAGGTGGTAGGGAAAGTAATTAAATTGTGATCAGAGAAGAGGGAAGGAGGTGCTGGAAACTGTGAGACAGATTTTTTAGTAAAGACCAAGTCCAGGAGGTGACTACCTCATGGGTGCTAGTATTGGTCCACTTCTGGAGGGAGAAGGAAGTTAGGTGAGAGAAAGGGAGAGGGCCAGGATTGCTTAGCATCATCAATGTGACAATTAAAATCACCTAAATAATATCGCGACAGTTGGAGGAAAGGAAGATGAAAGAGATCCAGGTTTCAAACTCGTGTAAGGAAGGTGGCTGGGGCGAGCAGAGGGGGGTGCTGTATATGAATGTTTTTTCCCTTGGAATAAATAAAAGCTGATGGAGCCACAGCCATAACCCTAGAAGTTAAACACAAAAAACAAGGACCAGGAGCTAAGGATTCATTTATTGTTGTCTGAGCGGGAGGGGGAGATCAGAGGGCAGAGTATGGGACGTGGGTGGTGTGGCGGTAGGGGGCTGAGTGGAGCAAGGTTAGGGCAAGGTTAGGGATTTTGGGTGGGAGAGTGGGCATTCGGGAAGTGGGGGGGTCCCAGGGCCAATGTGGAAGGTGTTTCAGCCCTGACTTGGGATTTTGTCCCCAAGGATCCTGCCCAAATAGGGATGTCTAGTAGTCCTGGATTTAATCCAACGGCCACTGACGTAACATTTCATTCTGTAAGATCATGAGGCAGAGGGGGAGTTTTTTTTACGAACGCAGCGAAGAGAAAGAACCAGGAATAAATGTAACATATAAAAACGTAATTCCGGACGTCAGAACCATTTCTATAAAGATTTTACAACAAATAACAAACTGAATTGCCTTACAACAAAAGCACAAAAAAATGCAACATATTTTAAAGCCATATCACTGTAAAAATAAACATTTAATAATGAAACTTACCTGGGGCAGGGAGGTAGGATGAATTTTCCACTTCCCAATATAGTTTGGGAAGGAATACCAGCAGATCCAATTTCATCTGCCAGGTTAGTGCCCGGGGCTCTTTGTTTTAAAGAGAGTGCTGAGGGCAGGAGGAAAAGCCTGGAGAAGCGTTTTATTATACTGGTGCTCTCAAAGAATCAAATTTGGAGGTAGGAATTATCAATCCTACCTCTCCGCCCGGTTCTTTTCATTTTAACTGCATGTGAAGGTTCTATCCATCAGGTCATGGGTAGAGATGGCCGAAATGCCGGGTTTCGTTCTGTTGGGTTTCCGAAGATCGAAAAAATTGAAAACGGAACTTAAATTTGGGACTTCAGAATCACACGTATAACATATCAATATGTATTTATGGTTGTGGGGAAAACAGAGTGTCTGGAGGAAACCCACACAGTATAGGGAGAACATATCTGTCCCTGTCCTGAAGAGCTTACAATCTAACCACTTTATCACACGTATAACCTATCAGTATGTCTTTATGGCTATGGGGAACATAGTGTCTGGAGGAAACCCACGCAGTACAGGGAGAACACATCTGTCGCTGCCTTGAAGAGCTTACAATCTAATCACTTTATCACACATACAACCTATCAGTATGTCTTTATGGTTGTGGGGAAACCAGAGTGTCTGGAGGAAACCCACACAGTACATGGAGAACTTTTAGGTGGCAATCTAACATGGTGAGTTTTAGGTGGCAATCTAACACGGTTTGTTTTAAGTGGCAATCTAACACGGTGAGTTTTAGGTGGCAATCTAACATGGTGAGTTTTAGGTGGCAATCTAACACCGTGTGTTTTAAGTGGCAATCTAACACGGTGAGTTTTAGGTGTCTATCTAACATGGTGATTTTTAGGCGGCAATCTAACACGGTGAGTTTTAGGTGCCAATCTAACACAGTGTGTTTTAGGTGCCAATCTAACACTGTGAGTTTTAGGTGGCAATCTAACACGGTGAGTTTGAGGTGGCAATCTAACACGGTGAGGTTAAAGTGGCAATCTAACACGGTGTGTTTTAGGTGGCAATCTAACACGGTGAGTTTTAGGTTGCAATCTAACACGGTGAGTTTTAGGTGGCAATCTAACACGGTGAGTTATACTGTACTACTTACCATTCTATATACTGGACTATATACTGTACTACTTACCATTCTATATATTGGACTATATACTGTACTATACTGTACTATATACCGTACTATATAATGTACTATAATGTACTATACCATACTATATACTGTACTATACTCTGTACTATACTGTACTATATACCGTACTATATAATGTACTATAATGTACTATACCATACTATATACTGTATTATACTCTGTACTATACTGTACTATATACCGTACTATATAATGTACTATAATGTACTATACCATACTATATACTGTACTATACTCTGTACTATACTGTATATAACCGGGGGCTGGTGGAGGAAGAGGATCTGCCTGTGGAAAATGGTTACACCCGATTATTGACCACTTCTAGTTAGCAGGAATGAATTAATTTTCAGCTTATAGCCATCTTGTCCCCAAGATACAGCCGGTCAAATTCACAGAAAATCTTCTAGTAGAAGAGTTTGCGTGACTGCTGAACCCTTTATGAATCATTGATGTATCCATTGTGGCGGCAGGAGAGGGGCATGGTATTACGATCGGAACTGTCTGTGAATGTAATGCGTTTGGTGCTGGGAGGAGCAGTACATAATAAAAAAAGTTTTTTATGTAGGGATGGAGACCAAATTGTGAGGGAGAGTTATTAGAAATAGGTAAACCAAACTTCTCCCGAGGCCAGGTAGAGGCAGATTCTATATGGGACTCTGCTATCCTCCTGGTGGCAGTTTTTGGGACTTGGGGGGGGGGGGACACAGGAGAAACCATATGGAGCTGGGATGTGAGGTAAGGATTTTACCACACCACATAGCGTGTCAGTAGGGGTTAATTATAGTTTGGGGGGTGGACATGCCTCTTTAAGCTGGCCAAATATGATCTCTATGGAACAACTGAACCAACCTATTATATTTGGTTCCATTTTTAAATATTTCCTCACCAAAACCAAGTATCCTTGTTTCTGTCTTAATTTCTATGGCTGCAATGTATAACAGCATGGGAGCTGCCATAGCTTCTCTTTTTGCACTGGGGCCTCTAACCTCATGTTTGCCCCATGAGCAGGAAATAAAATTGCATTATTTAATATGGGGCAAATCTTTAGGATAAAGCGACATCACAGGGTTTCCTTTTATAACCCTGTGAAGGACAGTCCATCATGGCTGCTGTTTAGATCATATATAGGATTTTTAAAAAAGCAAAACTGTGATGATCGCGGTTTTTAGGTCACCTCTAAATGGAGAATCAGGGAGAAATGTATATCTTCACATAAAGAAGCATGACCAGGACTACAACGGCATTTATTCCCTGTTTTTTAATTTGAGAGGCAAGCTGTGTATTTTTAAGTTTGTAACTTCCGTCACTTTGCATTACCATCTGTTCAGGTTATAGTAATTACTAAGAGCTGCAGGCTGCTCATTATTGGCACGTGCAAACACCTGGATAAGTTGTCCAGTAGGGTAAAGCACATGGACAGCACATTATATGTATTGTCCTGTACAAAACAAAACCAATCCTGGGAAGCATTCAGCACTGGTCTTCATGTATGGAAAACAAGGGGGTTTGGGAAGCAAAAATATTTAAGATTGTGGAGAAGAACTTGGGGAAAGAAATACCAACTTGTAATAGGCAGTGTCATACTGGGGGTGGGGGAATGGAAAATAGTCCCCGTGGGCCCCAACCAAAAGTATTTTAGGATCCCATCACATCAACATTTAATTATATTATTTCACTCCCTTTTAGTATCTTTTTTTGTTGTACAATCCCCCCCCCCAAAATTTTTTTTTTTATAAAGACCGGTGGAGAACCCCTAGATGGTAGAATAGCTCCTAATAATGTAGAAACCCTTGGAATGGTGGAAACCCCCAGTGGAATAGTGGATGACCCTTTGGAACGGTGGAAGAGACCCCATTGGAAATGTGGAAACCACATTGGAATGGTGAGACCCCTGGGAATGGGAAGACCCTTTGGAATGATGGAAACCCATTGAGGGATAACCCTTGGAATGGGGAAGACCCATGGAATGGTGGCAAAGACCCCCCTTGGATGGAAAAGACCCTGTGAATGGTTGAAAACCCCTTGAATGGTGACGACCCTTGAAATGGTGGAAACCCCCTTAAAGTGGATGCTGGATGTGGAACCCTTGGGAATGGTGGAATACCCCTTGGAATGGTGGGAAAACCCATTGGAATGGTTAAGACCCCTTGTGGGAACTGGTGGAGGAACCTTTGGAACAATGGAAGACCCATTGGAATGTTGAAAAACCACTCTTGGAATTGGTGACCGAGCCCTTGGAATGTGGGAAAACCCCTTGGAATAGGAACCATTGGAATGGTGGATAAACCTGGAATGGAGGATAAACCCTGGAATGGTGGAAACCCTTGGAATGGTGAAGACCCCTTGGACATGGTGGAGACCCTTTGGAAATGTGGAACTGAAAAGGGACGGAAAAACCCTTGAATGGTGAAAACCCTCTTGGAATAGTGACCAACCCCTTGAGTTGGGTGGAAACCTCCTTGGAATGGTGAGCGACACCCTTACGACGGTGATGACTCCTTGGCATGGTGGATGACTCCTTGGGATGGTGGATGACCCCTTGGGATGGTGGATTGACTCCTTGGGATGGTGGTATGACCCCTTGGGATGGTGGATTAATATCCCTTGGATGGTGGATTACTCTTGGCATAATGGATGACCTCTTGGGATGGTGGGTGAGACCCCTTGGATGGTGGTGATGACTCCTTGGGATGTAGATGACCCCTTGGGATTGGGGTGATGACCCTTGGGATGGTGGATGATGCCTTGGGATGGTGGATGAACTCCTTGGTATGGGGGATGACCCTTGGCATGGTGGATGACCCTTGGCAGGTGGAAACCCCTTGGAATGGTGGAAGACCCTTTGGATAATGATGGAAGACCCATTGGATATCGGGTGGATAAACCCCTTGGATGGTGGAAAGACCCTTGGAATGGTAAAGACCCCTGGTTTGAATGGTGGAAAACCCCTTGAAATGGTGACGACCCCTTGGAATGGTGGAATACCCCCTTGAATAGTGGATGACCCATTGGAATTGTGATACCCCTGGAAATGGTGGATAACCCCTTGGAATGGTGGAAAAACCCCATTGGGAATGGTTAAAGACCCCTGGCAACGGTGGAAGAACCTTTGGAACAATGGAAAGACCCATGGAGGTGGTTGAAAACCCCTCTTGGAATGTGACCGAGCCCTGGAAGGTGGAAACTCCTTGGAATAGTGGATTACCATGGAATGGGGAAACCCCTTGAATGGAGGATAACCCCTGGATGGTGGAAGACCCCTTGGAATGTGATGGTGAAAGACCCCCTTGGAAGTGGGGAAGACCTTTGGAATGCTGAAAGACCCCTTGGAATGGTGAAAACCCTCTTGGAATGTGACCAAACCCTTGAGTTGGTTGAAACCTCCTTGGAATGGTGATGCGAACCCCTTGGAGGTGGAATGACTCCTGGCATGGTGGATGACTCCTTGGGATGGTGATGACCCCTGGGATGGTGATTACTCCTTGGATGTGGATGACCCCTTGGGAGGGTGGATTACTCCTTGGATGTGGATTACTTGGCATATGGGATGACCTCTTGGGATGGGGTGGATGACCCCTTGGGATGGGTGGATGACGTCCTTGGGTATGGGATTGACCCCTTGGATGTGTGGATGACCCCTTGGATTGTGGATGTTGGATGGTGGATGACTCCTTGGGATGGTGGGATGACCCCTTGGCATGGTGGGATGTTCCCCTGGGGAATAGTGGATGACTCCTTCGATGGTGGATGACCTCTTTGGGATGGTGGATGACTCCTTGGGATGTGATGACTCTGGGATGGGATCCCCTTGGCATGGTGGATGACCTTGGCATGTGGATGTCCCATTGGGATGGTGATCCTCAGATGTGGATGACTCTTGGGGGATGGTGATGATAAACTGTTTTCCCAAACCTAATTATTCATCTAGCAGCAGCTGTTGAAATGGTTTATTTTTGTTACCATGCCCACCTCATAACAAAGGAACTGGCATGTTGAGTAGCAATGAATTATACACTCGCCAATTAACTTGCAATTCTCCATTATAAGAAGCAACAACCGGCGATCTATCACCAGGTATTACTCTTCACCATTGCCGAAGGTTTGTGTATTATTGACTGATTGATAAACATTCTGGTGACATGTTCCATACCAACAGCAAAACCTGGGCCATTTTCTTCTTCCATTGGCCTAATGAAGCCCTGACTTTAAACTGACCTTACATAGGGGCAAATTTTAACCCATAGCACAAAATAAAACTAGAATTGGTTTAAATTGGTCCCAGATCTTGTTTTGTTGCGACACTATTCTTAATATCTTGTAGGTTGCAGTCAAATAAATGAGCTGTTGCAGAAAAACAATTTGTAATGCACTCAGGTCTGGGAATAATAGATCTGTCTCCTTTCCACCTTCAGAGTCATTAAATTCCCGGGAGAAGATCCCATTTCAGAACAGTTCGGCTCATCCCTGGCAAAGATACATTGTACCTTGTAGGTTGTTTATTCAGTTACAGGGGTAATTAAATGCAGAGTTTTTTTGAAATGAGTGTTCTTTGGGAAATGAATAGTTCGCTTGGCTCTGAGAACAAAATGTGAGTATAATTATGGAATGGATATAGTAATGTAAAGTGTTCTCCATATCCACTGCTTGGCACACATAATAATATTCAGCATATCGGCCTCTCTGTCTACCCCTGTCTATCCAGGGATTCCATTAGGTGCCCCCCCCACCTGTTACTTAGAGCTGTCAACTGGTTATAGGGGGTTGGCAAGAGTTAGAGATGTAGTACTCACTCAAAAACTTTAAATTATCCGAAACTACAATTTAATAGAAGTAAAATGGTGATACTCACATATTTATCTGTTCTTACTTTGTTATTAAATTATCAATGTTTAGTGAGTGCTCCTAATTCCCCCACCCTCCCTTACTCACTGCCTTCTTGTAGTGTCTGCAACACTTATAAGTTCTGCACAGCCTCACTGTGGACACTGCTCTGGTTACACATCTCCCCCAACCTAACCCTGCTTTCTTTTATCTGCAGATTCGCTTAAATGTTGCAGAAAGTGTGCTGGCAGGCAGCGGCAAAGAGGTCAGGGATGGGTCACATAGTTTCTATTTCTCTTTCTGGAGTGGACAGGTCTTCCTGTAATGCTGTGATTAAAATGCCAATTTTTTTCAGATTCTACAGCTCAGATTAAATCCCGAAAAAAGTGGTGGGATCTTGCTGTATCTAAAGGTATATGATACCCTTTAATCAATTACTATAATTAAAAAGGTTTATTTAAAACACACAATATAATATTTTAAGTGATAAATTTTGTTTTGAGATAATACACTCAAATATCTTTGCTTCTATGCTCATATAGCATCAAAATTATCATATAGAAGCTCGTAGAAGTTGAGAGATGAACAGGCTCCGCCAAGGGGGATGCACACTAAGCGAATCTGGATATGGTAGTCGCACCCTTGATGAATTCAAATATTTATCAAAACCCAAACATCAATACAATAGTATTTGATGTGGGTTTGAATAAATATTGAATTCATCAAGGTGTGCGCTCCATATCCAGATTTCGCTTATACTTACCTTCCTTGGAAGTGGGAAGATTATAGGAGGCCAGCACCCATCTCAGTTTGTGTGCATAAGTAACTCCTACGGCTGTGGCTTGGATTGCAAATCAGTTGTTGAAAAGTTCAAACAAACTGCAATTTAAAGTTACCCATGGATGTTTGATTCTTTCCCTAGATATTATATAAACTAACCAGGGACGGTATTTATAATGATCTTTATTGTTAATGTCCGATAAATATCCCTTAGAAACGGTTACCCGGCAAGTTTTTTTTCACATATATAGGGCTGTGTGGGTGTTGTGAGAAATTCAATATACAAGATGGATAAAGTACAGAATATTCCAATAAGGATAATAAATGAAGATGTATAGGGCCAGCACTGGAATAAATTTAACACATTACTGTACATGGTTTCATTACCATACAGTTAAATTGTGATGTAAATATCTGCTGGAAAGGATCTCCATGTTCTGACAATGAGACATGAGACAATGAGTTGCACCAGATAACAATTCACTGGGGATATATATGTAATATGTCTCTGGGGTTATTATTATGATGATAAGTTTCCCCAGAAAGGGACAGCAGTGGCTTAGTGGTTAGCACTGACCCTTACAGCGCTGTAGTCATGAGTTCGATTCCACCCTTGGACACATCTCAAGGAGTTTGTATTTCTCCCCTCCCTGTGTTTGCGTGGGTTTCCTCCGGGCACTCCGGTTTCCCCCCACAATAAAAGACATAACTGATAGGTGTATGTGCAAAAGAGCTTAGATTTAACTCTTGCAGCAGGGCCTGATGAGAATGTATACAATGTAATTGTAAAGCGATACAGAAGATATTATTAATAATAATAATTCCCAAAGTTCGTGACAATACTGACTCCTGTGTATTTCTATGATAACTAGAAGTGGTTAAGACCTTCTCTAGTATATCTATGTTTATCTATGTGAGAGGAAATGCAAAGGGCATTAATACATCCCAAAGCTATTAAGAGACAAGCCCATTAAGGGTATGTTACCAGAGCTAAAAGGTGACCTGGTTCCTGCTTAGGGACTAGTACTGAATTACAACATTGCCTAGGGCCCGTGCGAACCTGTAATCAGACGTAAGGAGAATATCATTTCTACGTTGTTATAGAGGGTTGGTTGGAAGCAATAACTTTATTTGTAACCATTGATCTATGAAGGACTTGTTTAAAACTGATTTATATAAAGGCTGTAAACAATAAAGTTATTCTACTGGAAAAGGTGTAGATTGTAGACGATGAGCAAGGGTCAAACCTATTCCATTGAAAACCAGATGATCAACAATGAAATCTTTCATTGGAAGAATTATTACCGAATAACATTGATTTGTTTTCCTAAGCACTGACAAAATCATGAAGAAATCATTTTTTTGAATGGTGACAGAATCTATAATGAAAATATTCTCAGGGTGAATAAAGGGATAATCCGTCTTTAGAAAGAGATTGATGGTGTAAACCAGAATAACAGCAAGATTCTGTTCAGGATGGCAGTGTCCAAAGACAAAATATTGTTCCATTCATTAGGGCCATACTGTGGCAATTAGCGATATCGACCGGCCTATTACACTGTAAACACACACGTATTACCAACGACGTTTTTAATTAATGGACGTTCGTCATAAAATACCATGCGGGAATAAGCTACCACAATGGTTATCTATGGGGATCATCACCGATCGTTAACGACCTCTAAAACCGATGGGAAATTAATCGGTTTACAAGACCATTAAAGGCACCATTGAAAATATGGCCCTATCTGAGCAGATAAAAAGAGCACAATGGCTATATCTACCTCCAATACTATAAGTACTAAAAGTGCAACCGTGGCTGGACATTACAGCCATGCGGTCCTACAATACATCCAGTACTAAAGTAACCGAGTGTATAAAAGATGTATATTAATTCTCTGATCACAATAATAGTAAAATAGCTGCAAAATTGTGATACCACGCCTTTATAAATATGCCCCAATGTGTGTTTATAACATTTAATAAAATAATATATCAAAATACAGGCGCTCGAGTTTAAAGGCCAAAAGTAAGGTTAATGCCTCCCCATAAATTTGATCGAATCACTCACAATATTGAAAATGTTTTCATTCGACCCGCTCGACAATAAATTGGTTTATCGAAAAAATGAAGAATTCCAGCAACCCCATCGTTAACTGATCGGTTCTTCGAATGGATTTCCATCTGTTTCGGTGATCAAAAAATCCAATCAGAAAGACATCTGCCCGTGTATGGGTAACTATGAGTCTTTTGTACTTACACGAGGTGGGAGTTACCTCCTGACAGGTAAGATTAGGCTTTGATTCCCTTGCTAACTAGACCGTTTCTAAGGTCACATTTCCATAAATAGGCGAAAGTTTAATGAATAGGGTAGAAGGTATGGGTCAGCGGATTGGTCGGGGTTTTTGGACGAACGGTTTCTACGTCACATTATGCTGAAACCCATGCAATGTTTTGCCCAATCGACCGATGCACTGAACCATTAGTCAATTGGACTGAAAAAATTGCACAATGTGTACCCAGCCTAACCAGCGGTCCATTAGTAAAATCTTCGCCTCCTTTATCACATCATTAAAATTTGCTAAACATGCAACTTTAAAATGCACAAAAAAGAAAAAAAACAACGGCCCTCTCACAAACTAAATACAAATCTCTTTATTGTGCGTTACTTACTCATAGACTAACCTTCACCAGATAAACCAGACGAATCACTGCCAAGACCAACAGTTCGCCGTGAGCAATCGCATGGTCCATAGGAGACAGTTCGATCGGTGGGGATTTTCCAACATGTTGATTGCCCTTTCACTCGATCTGGCTGAAACGACATCAGTCACCGGAAAAATCTACACAATATTTCTCAGCCCAACACACCGGTACATGGAAAATCGCTTGGTTGGGCCGAAAATCTGCTTGTGTGTACCCAGCCTTTCTGTATTATTTGAGGTGTATACAGGAGAGAGTTATTAAAAAGCTGCCATTGTTCACTGAATTGGTTTATATTAACTCAGAGTATTCTCCCCATTCCTGAGAGTGTTAATATCAATGAAACTGTAAGTACTTGCATGGTTAAAGGGCATCTATACTGAAAAATAGGTTATTTAAATTACCATAACTATAATTCTTCCCCACCACCCTGTATCATTTTTTTTTGTTGATCTGCCCCCTATTTCTTTAGATATCCAATTTAAAACTTTTCACGCTGTCAATCAAGTTCCTTGCACTCAAAGTGGGAGTGGTTAAAAGAGGAAGGGGGAATACTGCTTCTAAAAAAAATGTGTGCTGGATTGAAGGCATGCAGCACAACAACACGCAAATCAGAGTAGTGCTACTTACCTGTATTCAATTATAGATTAAGATGAGGCAAAGTCATTTTTTAAGTATAGTGTCCCTTTAAGTAGGTGCTGACAATCCTGTAATGTTAACCAGAAGCCATTTTGTACAGGAAGCCATTTTGTTTCTATTCTGTGCTCTCGCTTTAAACCTTGCAGCTCTGTTGGTTTGACTCTGTAATGGAACTTGCAGGGGGTCCCTAAAACTCAGGGAAGCGAAGGATGAAAGATTCTTACTGTGCTTTATCTTTTCTCAATTAATTGACTTTCATCTACACAAATTGGAAAGGGTAAATATAAAAGCCGCGGGCACATTGAGTATCTCAGAACTGCAGTATTCCCACCAGCGTGTGCATTTCCCTTGTCTGCCTGGCACATAAATTAAAAATGGTTTACTTTGCCATTATTTATTTTCCCCTCATTCTTAATAAAAATATGTTCTCCTGTGATGCATCTAAGGAAATTGACTGTGAGGGTTCCTTGCATTATCAGTAGCAGCCAGAGCTCATTCTGCAATATTAATCTCATCCTTTACCTGCTTAGTCCCAGACATATTACACTGTACACCCCACAATCATTCACCAATAACCGCACGTGCAAGCAGTGAGCTGTGAAAGTACCGCCGTGTAGAGGCTTACAGCTGTTGTCTTACCTCCCTTTTTCAATAAAACTGCATGAGCCAGGAGAGAAGATTCAGAACTTACCCGATCACTTGCTCCTCTGCCGTGTCTCTGGGGGGAGTACGGACAGGGCCCCGGCCTCCTATCTCACGCTCGCGCCTTGCTGTCTTTAAAGCGAAAACGCAAGTGATTGCGCGAAAAAAAAATGCTCGCTGCAAAAATGCAAACGACATGCAATCGCTGCGCATCGGAAATCGCAGGAACATTCGCATTCCCGGGATTTCCATATTAGCGAAAATCGCGAGCGCAAAACGCGAATGTGCGAAAAACGTGCTAGTGTGACCTAGCCCTTACACTGCCCAGACGTTATATACAGGGACAATGCCGGAACACAGTAGGGGAAAAGCACCCAAAACTGGCAAAATCGGGATGGATATGAGCATCAACACAATAGAAAGCCCAAGTTGGAACTTGGGAGGGGGGCACTGCATCTGTCAACTGGGGCACGTGCCCCATTGTGCCCCATGTGACGCCACTACTGACTACATACTGTACTACGTACCATTCTATATACTGAATATATACTGTACTAACTACTTACCATTCTATATACTGGACTATATACTGTACTACTTACCATTCTATATACTGGACTATATACTGTACTAACGTACTATACCGTACTACATACGATACACTTACATTCTATAACTGGAATATATACTGTACTACTTACCATTCTATATACTGGACTATATACTGTACTACTTACCATTCTATATATTGGACTATATACTGTACTTACTGTACTATACCGTACTATATAATGTACTATAATGTACTAATACCATATATACGTACTATACTTGTACTATACTGTACTATATACCGTACTATATAATGTACTATATGTCTATACCAACAATACTGTATATACTTGTACTATACTGTACTATATACCGTACTATAATGTACTATACTGTACTATACTACTATATACTGTACTAACTCTGTACTATACGGTACTATATACCGTACTATATAATGTACTATAAGTACTACACATACTATATACTGTACTATACTCTGTATACTATACTGTACTATATACAGCTGTACTATATAATGTTACTATAATGTACTATACCATACTATATACTGTACTACTTCTTTACTATACTGTACTATATACCGTACTATATAATGTACTATAAAGTACTATACCATACTATATACTGTACTATACTCTGTAACTATACATGTACTATATACCGTACTATAATGTACTATAATGTACTACACCATACTATATACTGTACTATACTCTGTACTATACTGTACTATATACCGTACTATATAATGTACTATAATGACTAATACGATACTATAACTGTACTATACTGCTACTATATACGCGTACTATATAATGTACTATACTTACTATATACTGTACTATATATCTGTACTATACTGTATTCTATATACTCATACTATATACGTAACTATATGTACTATACATCTATATACTGTACTATACTATAATGTACTATACTGTACTATACCTAACTATATACTGTACTACTACTCTGTACTATACTGTACTATATACCGTACTATATACTGTACTATAATGTACTATACCATACTATACTGTACTATACTCTGTACTATACTGTACTATATACCGTACTATATACTGTACTATAATGTACTATACCATACTATATACTGTACTATACTCTGTACTATACTGTACTATACTCTGTACTATACTGTACTATATACCGTACTATAGAGTGTACTTAAAGTACTACTACCATACTATTCTGTCTATACTCTGTACTATACTGTCTATATACCGTACTATAAACTGTACTATAATGTACTATACCATACTATATACTGTACTATACTCTGTACTATACTGTATTATATACCGTACTATATAATGTACTATAATGTACTATACCATACTATATACTGTACTATACTCTGTACTATACTGTACTTATACCGTTACTATATAATGTACTATAATGTACTACACCATACTATATACTGTACTATACTCTGTACTATACTGTACTAATCCGTACTATATTGTACTATAATGTACTATACCATATATATACTGTACTATACTCTGTTTACTATACTGTAACTATATACACTACTATATATATGTACTATAAGTACTATACCTACTATATACTGTACTATACTGACTATACTGTATATATACCTACTATATAATGTACTATAATGTACTAACCATACTATATACGTACTATACTCTGTACTATACTGTACTAAATACCGTACTATATAATGTACTATAATGTACTATACCATACTATATACTGTACTATATACTCTGTACTATACTGTACTATATACCGTACTATATAATGTACTATACCATACTATATACTGTACTATACTCTGTACTATACTGTACTATATTTCATACTATATACTGTACTATAATGTACTATACCATACTATATACTGTACATCTATAATGTACTATAATGTACTATACCATACTATATACTGTACTATACTCTGTACTATACTGTACTATATACCGTACTAATATACATTAGCTATAATGTACTATACCATACTATATACCGTACTATACTCTGTACTATACTGTACTATATACCGTACTTATACTGTACTATAATGTACTTACCATACTATATACTGTATTACTCTGTACTATACTGTACTATACTCTGTACTATACTGTACTATATACCGTACTATATAGAGTGTACTATAAGTACTATACCATACTATAACTGTACTATACTCGTACTCGTTAGCCAATAGAGCTTGTTATGCTTATCATCTCAGTAAGCCAATAGTGCTTGCTATGGTTATCATCTCAGTTAGCCAATAGAACTTACTATGGTTATCATCTCAGTTATCTAATAGAGCTTGCTATGGTTATCATGTCAGTTAGCCAATAGAGCTTGCTATGGTTATCATCTCAGTTAGCCAACACAAACACACCATATACACATTCACATGCACTTTATAATTAACACAAACACTTAGGCTGGGTACACACCAGCAGATATTTCCAGCCGACCAACTGATAGTGGCGTGTATCGGTCGGTCAGCCGGACAAACGGGCGATCGCAATTGTCAGTAAATCACGGCTGATCGCGTGGTTCCCTATGGGGCCGCACTTTCGGTTGTGGGAATTGTCGGCTGCGGCCACTGTTGCCATGACCAACAGTCATTTTTCCCGGCTGAGCACTCCCTCACAGCGAACACTCAGTTGGGACAAAAACTCGTACAGTGTGTACCCAGCCTTACATACTACTCTCCAATGTCTATATTATAGGGTAACTCCTTAAATTGCATTACACCCCAAAACCCCTAGGGGGACCCCTTGACACACCGTTTCTGATCCAGCCGTCTGAGTGCAGCAGTGCCTACACCCATACTTTCCTGGATTCCCTACGTTTATGAGTGTTGAGCCATGCGTAGGGACAGATAAGTATAAATGCTGTTAATACAACAGACTCCCTTTACATGTGTATGCATACTTTAATTAGGTTACATTTAACCACTTTATATCATTCTTGCTGCTGTGCCCAAGATGCTGCTATTTGTATGTATCATGTGTGTGTATACATACTACAATAAAGGGACGTAAATTAATTGAGTGCTGCAGATTTTCTTTTCTCTTTTTGGCCTTTTCTATATTTGATCTCTATCTGTCCAGCACCTCCCCCTATTACATGTAAATATTGTCTAGGGGTCAACTAGTGCCATACCTTATATTCTATTTTGTATACGACTCTCCAATGTCTGTATTATAAATTGCATTACACCCCAAAACCCCAGATGCGTTTTATTCTTTACTGCATCCAACGCTCCCACAATGAGTTATTAGAACTTACAGAGCATGGATCCTCCCAGTCTTCTCTCCTCTTCAGGGTAATGCCTGTCAGCCATGGCTGCAATGGTGATGTCATGGCCGATATATACGTGTGATAAAGTGATTAGATTGTAAGCTCTTCAGGGCAGGGACAGATATGTTCTCCCTGTACTGTGTGGGTTTCCTCCAGACACTCCGGATTCCCCACAACCATAAAGACATACTGATAGGGTGTGTGTGATAAAGTGATTAGATTGTAAGCTCTTAAGGGCAGGGACAGGTGTGAATGGATTTATAAGGGCTAGGCCCCACTACAACGCACTAAATCGCGCACGCAATCGTGAGCGTTATCGCACGCGGTTGTGTGCGTCATTCTTGTGCGTTTTCCGTTTGCGCGTGCGTTTTGCGCATGCGATTTTGGCATTTTCCGTTATGGCAACGCATGCGTTAACACACCAAAAATGGTGAACGCATGCGTTACCAAAACGGAAACGGATGCGCAATCACATGCGCATGGGAAATCGCGGGGATTTTTGCGTTCCCGCGATTTCCATTATAACCAAAACGCATGCGCAAACGCTTAAAAAAACGCGTAAGTGGGGCCTAGCCCTAACACTGTAGAATATGTTGTGCTATAGAAGAAAATAAATATGAAATAAGGTACAAATTTGTCTTGGTGCCTTACTAAAACGTGTTTACATATTTATCAACAGACTCTGCCACACTAGATCTTGGTGCTTAGGCACCTGAACATCTTATTTTATTTTGATAAATTTAAAGGAAATTGCAGTCTTACACACTGTGATAAATACATAATTAAGACTTGTATTTGAAGTGTAACTTTGCCATCTGCAGACCTAAATACAGATTTTCAGTCATTTTTCATTTATCTGCATGCAGATCTGTCGCCACCTTCTGGTTATGAGGAAAACAACAGTGACTAACCAAGCTGCCCCATTCATTCTTTCAGCTACTAATAGAAGAATTTTTTAATGACTTTATTGTCATTTAAATAGTTTGACACCTGATTGTCAATCTTCTAGTATATCTGTTTGTTCTCCCAGATAAGATCAAAACCAAGAAAATAGGAAAATTTTGGCCTTTAGTGTTAAAATGTGCAGCGTATCCTAAACTAAGGAGCATATTTATAAAAGTCTGTTAATTTCAGACTTCATAGCGAAAAAAATCATTATTACCTCCATATTTATAAAGGCAGTCATTATCAGTGAGGAAAGTCCCACGAGGTGATGTGCGGCGGAAATTTAAACTCTTTTCCTAGGCCAAAATTTTCCTATTTTTTAAACTTAACTTGTTTGGAGGCCACAATTCCCCTTTAAGACAATCAGGATTATTCAATAAAAGTTCAGAAAGTCCCATACACAGCCCCATAGAAAGTCCATACACAGCCCCATTGAAAGTCCCATACACAGCCCCATAGAAAGTCCATACACAGCCCCATAGAAAGTCCAATACACAGCCCCATAGAAAGTCCATACACAGCCCCATATAAAGTCCCATACACAGCTCCATATAAAGTCCCATACACAGTCCCATAGAAAGTCCAATACACAGCCCCATAGTAAGTCCTATACACAGCCGCATGGAAAGTCCAGTACAAAGCCCCATAGAAAGTCCCATACACAGCCCCACAGAAAGTCCGATACACAGCTCCACAGAAAGTCCCATACACAGCCCCACAGAAAGTCCAATAGACAGCCCCAAGAAAGTACCACAAACAGCCCCATAGAAAGTTGAAAGTCCAATAGACAGCCCCAAAGAAATTCCCATACACAGCCCCATAGAAAGTCCCATACACTGCCCCATCGAAACACCCAAAACAAAATGTCCAATTATGTCAGAGCTAGAGTACAGGCCAGGCACCCAAAACTAAATGTCCAATTATGTCAGAGCTGGAGTACAGGCCATGCACCCAAAACTAAATGTCCAATTATGTCAGAGCTAGAGTACAGGCCATGCACCCAAAACTAAATGTCCACACCCAAAACAAAATGTCCAATTATGTCAGAGCTAGAGTACAGGCCATGCACCCAAAACTAAATGTCCAATTATGTCAGAGCTAGAGTACAGGCCAGGCACCCAAAACTAAATGTCCAATTATGTCAGAGCTAGTTTTGGGTGCCTGGCCTGTACTCTAGCTCTGACATAATTGGACATTTAGTTTTGGGTGCATGGCCTGTACTCTAGCTCTGACATAATTGGACATTTAGTTTTGGGTGCCTGGCCTGTACTCTAGCTCGCACTAATTGGACATTTAGTTTTGGGTGCTGGCCTGTACTCTAGCTCTGACATAATTGGACATTAGTTTTGGGTGCATGGCCTGTACTCTAGCTCTGACATAATTGGACATTTTGTTTTGGGTGCCTGGACTGTACTCTAGCTCTGACATAATTGGACATTTAGTTGTGGTGGTGCCTGGCCTGTACTCTAGCTCTGACATAATTGGACATTTAGTTGGGTGCCTGGCTGTACTCTAGCTCTGACAAATTGGAATTTAATTTGTGCCTGGCCTGTACTCTAGCTCTGACTAATTGGACATTTAGTTTTGGGTGCATGGCCCGTACTCTAGCTCTGACATAATTGGACATTTGTGGTTTGCCGGGCCTGTACTCTAGCTTGACATAATTGGACATTTAGTTTTGGGTGCCTGGTGTACTCAGCTCTGACATAATTGGACATTAGATTTTGGTGCTGGCCTGTACTCTAGCTCTGACATAATTGGCATTTAGTTTTGGGTGCCTGGCTGTACTCTAGCTCTGACATAATTGGACATTATTGTGGTGCCTGCCTGTACTCTAGCTCTGACATAATTGGAATTTAGTTTTGGGTGCAGGCCTGTACTCTAGCTCTGACATAATTGGACATTTTGTTTTGGTGGCTGGCCTGTACTCTAGTCTGACATAATTGACATTTTGTTTTGGGTGTGGCCTGTACTCTAGCTCTGACATAATGGACATTTAGTTTGGGTGCCTGGCCTGTACTCTAGCTCTGACATAATGGACATTTTGTTTTGGTGGCATGGCTGTACTCTACTCTGACATAATTGGACATTTAGTTTGGGTGCCTGGCCTGTACTCTAGATCTGACTAATTGGATATTTAGTTTTGGGTGCCTGGCCTGTACTTAGCTCTGACATAATGGACATTTAGTTTTGGGTGCTGGCCTGTCTCTAGCTCTGACCTAATTGGACATTTAGTTTTGGGTGCTGGCCTGTACTCTAGCTCTGACAAATTGGGACATTAGTGTTGGGTGCCTGGCCTGTACTGCTAGCTCTGACATAATTGGACATTAGTTTTGGGTGCCTGGCCTGTACTCTAGCTCTGACATAATTGGACATTTAGTTTTGGGTGCTGGCCTGTATCTAGCTCTGACATAATTGGACATTTAGTTTTGGGTGCCTGGCCTGTACTCTAGCTCCGACATCCAATTGGACATTTAGTTTTGGGTGCTGGCGCTTACTAGCTCTGACATAATTGGACATTTAGTTTTGGTGCCTGGCCTTGTACTCTAGCTCTGACATAATGGACATTTAGTTTTGGGGTGCTGGCCTGTACTCTAGCTCTGACATAATTGGACATTTAGTTTTGGGGTGCTGGCCTGTACTCTAGCTCTGACATAATTGGACATTTAGTTTTGGGTGCCTGGCCTGTACTCAGCTCTGATATAATTGGAATTTAGTTTTGGGTGCATGGCCTGTACTCTAGCTCTGACATAATTGGACATTTAGTTTTGGGTGCGGCTGTATCAGCTGACATAATGGACATTAGTTTTTGGGTGCCTGGCCTGTACATCTAGCTCTCGACATAATTGGACATTTAGTTTTGGGTGCACTGGCTCTGTCTCTAGCTCTGACATAATTGGACATTTATTTTGGGTGCCTGGCCTGTACTCTAGCTCTGACATAATTGGACATTTAGTTTGGGTGCATGGCCTGTACTATACTGTAGCCTCGAATTAAATTGCCACATTGTGCTTCTAGAAAAACCCCCCCCAACCCCCTTACAATAAAAATTAATATATTAGGTGAACCCCTCATAATCTAGTTTCTGTTTGTTAAATGTAAATTCTGCTACAGCAAGAGAAATATACTTACAAGCTTCCTTGATCCACTGCCACGAGCTTCTCTGGCATTCCAGGGTAACGCAGTCACGGTCCAACATCCTTCCATGCGGCTGACTCAGGAACAAAAAAAGAACAGAGCAGCTGTTACAGTGGAGAGGGAAGTGGGGGAAGGAAAGGGCGGAATGGCGGCGGTTGGATCTTGTAAAGTATGATTCCTTGGCTGGGAGAATTATTACACTCTTAACATTAGGAAACATAGGTTTTTTGTGGTGACACGGCCTAATATATTCACAATTTTGATTAAGGTTGGATTTTCCCTTTAACTAACAACCTGGATAAATAAACCTGGACGCCTTTTCAATGACTAATAAATAACAGGGAGCACTCCCTAAAGTAGGGAAACCCATAATAAGGGCGGGGTAGGGGAAATTGATATATATAAAACCTGAAACAACATATAAGGACAGGACCCTGTGATCCAACACCAAGACCCTTCTCCCAATCATTGAATCGCATTGTTTATGGGTGTTTAATACAGTATGGCGGCAAATCATCTGAGGCTCAGGCTATAACAACACCGCAGGAATCCAATAGCATTTCAGGGCCAATTTAACGTTTGCCATCTGCCTTGCGTTTTGTTCCCCCTCGCAGGCTATTCTCTTCTCATCACCCCTCGCTTTGATTTTCGTGTGAAAATAATTCAACAACGCACGGACTCCGAACAGAAGGTAAGGAAAAGCCTGTCTGGGTAAGTCAGAATTTTTAAAAATAAAACAGCCGCAATTGAAAAAAAATCATGGATATTTTTTGTACCAAAGCCTTACCTAGCACACACGTCTATTGTGCGATCCGCGTGTGAACATTAATTCCCGCCAAGACAATGAGAGAACTGCGGACTTGCAGCCAATATTACGCAATAACAAAACGCTTCAAGGTTGGTCCAAACAGATCATCGCACAGAGCAGCAATAAACCAACTGTTGACCTAACGATACAGGCGATTTATTACTCAATGTCACCACAGAGACCACTACTGTATATTATACCAATATTGGGACATGAGCAACATGTCCTTCATGGGTTGTTATTCATACAGTGATAATATTTATATTAAGTACCGTTAACAACAGTAATGCGTGCGCTTATAAACACGGGACAGTACATTTAGTAGCGTTTATTTATAATATAGATAGACAGTACCTTACTAGCGTGCAGTAACACAGACAGTACATTAGTAGCGTACATTATAAATAGATAGACAGTACCGTTAATAGCGTGCAGTATAACACAGACAGACAGCACCTTACTAGCGTGCAGTATAACACAGAAAGACAGTACCTTACTAGCATGCAGTATAACACAGACAGACAGGACCTTAGTAGCGTGCAGTATAACAGACCGACAGTACCTACTAGCATGCAGTATAACCGACAGAAGATCCTGAGTAGCGTGCATTATAACACAGATAGAGGGAAAAGAGTACCTTACCAGCATTGCAGTATAACACAGACAGACAGTAAACTTACTAGCGTGAAATATAACACAGACAGACAGTTATTTAAACTTAGCGTGCAGTATAACACGACGACAGTACGTAGTAGCGTTGGCAGATAAACCAGAAAGAGTACCTTAGTAGCGTGCAGTATAACACGGACCAGACGTAAACCTTAGTAGCGTGAGGATTATAACACAGACTGAACAGACCTTAGTAGCGCCGCAGTATCAACACAGACAGACATTACCTAGTAGCGGCCAGTTATTAACCCTAGACAGGACAGTACCGCCCCCCCCACTAAGCCTTAGGTAAGCGTGCAGGTTATAACACAGACAGCACAGTAGCCTTACAGTAGTCTAGCGTGCAGTAATTAACTTCCAGTATTAAATTACACCTTGCCGTCCGGTTGTCACCGACTGTCTTTTAAGCAAAGACGAAAACTCACACAATGCGGCACAGCGGAGGAGTGTCAAACTTACCTAACCGATTCAAAATCGATTAGTTTAACTTCGTATATTTTGCGTTGGTCGGTAAAGAGGCCTAATATCCTAAAAAAGAATAAAACCCACATTAACCAGAAGTCATACTACAGTCTCCATCGAAGATATCTAGAGAGGAAGCTGGAATATAAAGGTCCCCCCCCGGACTACTAAACTGCTCTATATGATTCTTCGCAGCTTGTCTCCTTGTGGCTTGTGCATTTGAACGGGACGGACGTGTACCAAAATTACCATCAAACTGATAGTGGGAAGGTGATAACCCCAATGCCATTCCTCACCAATGGTAATTACTGTATAAAGAACAATTCGCATAGAACTTACTCACCTGCTAAAAAGTATGAATGGATTAGGTTCGTAAGTCACGATCCAGATCTCGAGTACGGAACCCCCTCGTGATTGCCGAAAGATCCGTTTTTCCGAATGGATCCTCAGATTTTGGGGACAGGGGGGGGGCTGTCATGAAAAGAACAAGGTTCGGCATAATGTTTCGACTGTATGCGGTTTTCTATTTTCTCGAATGTACGAAAATTATCGAAAAATACGCCTCACGAGACCATCTTCGAGTTTTCCATTCGTATTTCAGAAAATCAGAAAACATTCAAGGCGATTTTCCGATGTAATTTTCGAAAAATAGCCTGGAACATTCGAAAATGCGTAATTGTGCGTGCATTTTCAACCACAGCTAGACAGTACTTTAGTAGCGTGCAGCTATAAAACAGACAGACAGTACTAGGAGGTAGTCATATAATAGATTAGCAGTACCTTAGCTAACGCGTGTTAGTTTAAAGCAAAGACAGGACAGGCAGACTCTTACTAGCGTGCAGTACAACAACAGGCCGACAGTACCACTTACTAGCGTGAAAAATAACACACACAGAACAGTATCTTAACCTAGGTGCAGATATACACAGAAACAGACAGTACCTTAGTAGCGTGCAGTATATAAGCACAGACAGGACAGTACCCTTAAGTAGCAGTGCGAAGATAACACAGACAGACAGACCTTAGTACGTGAAAGTATTAAACCCCAGACAGAGCAGTACCTTAGTAGCGTGCAGTATGAAACACAGGACAGACATACCCTTAGTAGCGTGCCAGTCTATAAAACAGACAGACAGTACCTTAGTTAGCGGCAGATATTTTAACAACAGACAGGACAACCTTATGTAGCTGTGCAGTTTATAACAACAGGAAGAGCAGACCCAGTACCGGTAGCTCGCGTGCAGTATAAACCAGAACAGAAAGTTATATACTTTAGTAGCGTGCAGGCCGATAACAATAATAGACTAGGTACCTTAGAGAAAGCGTGCAGTTAATAACACCGAACAGACAGTACCTTACTAGCGTTGGGCATTAAAACACCAGACAAGTACTAGTAGCATGACAGTTATAGCACAGCAGGAGCAGGACACCTTCAGGAGGCGTGCAGAAGAGGCACATATAACCACAGACAGACTGAATGTACCTTAGTAGCGTGAGCAGTATAGAGCAACAGAAAACTACAGTACCTTAGTAGGGGCAACGTGAAACCAGGATATACACGAGACATTACAGTACCTTAAGAGAGGAGGATGGGAGGAGCAGAGCGTTGCATGTATAGAACACAGAGCACAGGAACACAGTACCTTAGTATCGCGTGCGAGTATATAAACAACAGACACTACATATTTATATTTTCTTTCTTTCTTGAGTAATCGTGCAAGAGAGAAGGAGGTAAAGAGGCAGTACAAACAGACAGTACAGTACCTTAGTACGCGTGCAGTAAACAAAGACAGGACAGTACCTTAGTAGAGGTTTGCTAGATGGGATTAACACCGACAGACAGTACTTAGTAGCGTGCATGTAGTAAACCGAACAGACAAGTACCTACTAGATGCAAGATAGTCACACAGGACAGTACCTTAGATATAGCCATGCAGAGTATTAACACCAGACAGAGGGGGAAAGTACCTAGTAAGCCCATGCAGGTTTATAACACAGACAGACAGTAACCTTAGTACGCTAGCGTGCAGTATGACACACAGACAGAACTAGTACCTATACCTTAGTAGCATGCAGTATAAACACAGCAGTACCTATACCGTAGATAGCAGGCAAGTAACACAAGACAGACAGTACCTTACCCAGTAAGCGAAAACCCCCACAACACGTAAAAGGAAGGAGAGAAAACACAGACATGACAGTTACTTAGTTAGCAGCAAACGTATAAACAGACAGACAGTAACTAGTAGCTATGCAGTTATAACCACAGACAGACAGTATCTTAGTAGCGTGGCGTTAGTAAACACAGACAGGACAGTAACCTTAGTAGCGTGCAAGATCACACAGACGACAGACCTTAGTGAGCGTGCAGTATAACACAGACAGACAGACAGTACCTTAGAGTAGGTGCAGTTATAACACCGACAGACAGTCTTAGTAGCGTTGCAGTATAACCACAGCAGAGTACCTTAGTAGCGTGCAGTATAAACAGGACAGAACAGTACCTAGTTTAGCGTGCAGTATAACAAGACAGACATACTAGTTAGCGTGCAGTATAACACAGACAGACCAGTACCTTAGTTAGGTGCAAATAACACCGACAGACAGTTACCTTACTAGCAGAGTATAACACAGACAGACCTTACATATTGTCCCTGTCCTGAAGACGCTTACAAATAATACATATATCACACATACAACCCTATCAGTATGTCTTTATGGTTGTTGAGAAACCGGATTGTCTGGAGGAAACCCACACAGTACAGGGAGAACATATTGTCCTGCTCCCTGAAGAGCTTACAATCTAACCACTTTATCACACGTATAAAATCTCACATGTATTTATGGTGTGGGGAAACCGGAGAGTCTTGAGGAAACCCACACAGTACAGGGAGAACATATCTGTCCTGCCTGAAGAGCTTACAATCTACCACTTTTATCAACATACAACTATCAGTATGTCCTTTATTGGTTGTGGGGAAACCGTAGGTCTGGAGGAAACCCACACAGCATGGGAGAACCTACATCTGTCCCTGTCCTGAAGAGCTTACATTCTAACTACTTTATCACACGTATAACCATCAGTATGTCTTTATGGTTAAGGGAAACCAGGTGTCTGGAGAAACCCCACACAGTACAGGGAGAAACATCTGTCCCTGCCCTAAGAGCTTACATCTATCACTTATCACACATACAACCTATCAGTATGTTTTATGGTGTTGAGGGGAAAGAGTGTCCTGGAGGAAACCCACACAGTACATGGAGAACTATCTGTCCCTGTCCTGAAGAGCTTACAATTAATCACTATATCACACATACCCCTATCAACTATGTCTTTATGGTGTTGGGAAAACGGATTGTCTGGAGGAAACCACACAGTACAGGGAGAACAATAGGTCTTCTGCCCTGAAGAGCTTACAATCTAATCACTTTATCACAGTATAAACATATAATATGTTTTATGGTTGTGGGGAAACGAGTGTCTGGGAGGAAACCCACAACAGTAAGGGGAGAACTATCTGTCCCTGTCCTGAAGAGCTTACAATCTCACCACTTTATCACACGTATAACCTATAGTATGTCTTTATGTTGGGGAAACATAGTGTCTGGAGGAAACCCGCAGTACAGGGAGAACACATCTGTCGCTGCCTTGAAAGGCTTACAATCTAATCACTTTATACACCTCAACCTATCAGTATGTCTTTATGGTGTTGTGGGAACCAGAGTGTCCTGGAGAACCCACACAGTACATGGAGAACATATCTGTCCCTGTCCTGAAGAGCTTACAATCTAATCACTTATCACACATACACCCTATCAGTATGTCTTTATGGTTGAGAGGAAACCAGGTGATGCTGGAGGAAACCCAACAGTACATGGAGAACATATTAGGTCCCTGCCCGAACGAGCTTACACATCTAATCACTTTATCACACAGTACACCCTATTCAGTATGCTTTATGGTGTGGGGAAACCAGAGTGTCTGCGAGGAAACCCACAGAAATAGAATTGTCCCTGTCTGTTAATTCATCTCCCTATGGTCTAGTTTCTTTACAAGTCAAGCAATCATATCTACATTCTATTTTAATAGGGAAACCACTTTAGGGACACACAGATTCTCTCTCTCCCAATTACCATTTCTAGCAGCGATCTATCCGAATACCCCCCGACTCCAGTACTCCATGAATTGAGCTCTAGGGTTGGATTTTTGCTTTTGTATGGAATACTTTCATGCAACATGATTTTCCGACGAACATTATCATTCTCCCATCGACCCAAAATCCTTGGAAAAAAAAACAGATATATGGAGAAATTTCTTTTTTTTAAAAAGCGATTCCGGCTCGTGTCAACATGGGTCTATACCAGCACAGGGGGGGCTGGCAGCAGAAAACCAATTGGCACATCTGTTTTCCAATGGTGTTTTTTTCGTAATGGGCGGCATGTTCTACATCGTCGTTCAGTCCAAATCTAGAAGAATGTTCTATAGCTTTATCCGTGATTCTGACGAATCCGTCTAATTCGGCTTACTTATAAGTTTCACGTTCTGTGAAGTAACTCTTTGTTAGCTATTTGATGCACTTCAAAGGCCCGTGAAAACAAAAATAACGTGATTACAGTAACAATGTCATTTCCCATAGAAATGATGTCCCTCCCTTACTTATTTTTTTTGTATTTTGTCTGAATTGATCAGTCCCGTGCCTATAAAGGAATACATTATATCAGTCATGTCTCTGGGGG
This sequence comes from Hymenochirus boettgeri, assembly GCA_019447015.1. Classification (NCBI taxonomy): domain Eukaryota; kingdom Metazoa; phylum Chordata; class Amphibia; order Anura; family Pipidae; genus Hymenochirus; species Hymenochirus boettgeri. Next base: position 17,742,621 of record CM033475.1, read on the forward strand.
AGAGAACAGCAAAGCTTTTCCAGCTGCATTTTTGAATGATGGCCCAGGCCAGTCAGTTTATAGGAGCCTGAAACCATTGCTGCAGCGAGGCCTCACGCTTTCAAAAGAATTGATATTCCATCCCACAATGCTATTGTTTAGAGTGATAGCGCTTCGGCGAAAGAAGGATGGATGCTGCACAAAGGGTTCTGCCATGAAACATGACTTTAAGGGCTCAGAATGCTGAGCTTAAGATGTCCTCTGCATTGGTGAAGACTGGCGTTATTGTGTTAGAGTGGAATGCACACTTTAAAGGGATACACAATTGATACCTGTGTGTTACAAAGCTGACCAAAGTTAACATGGTTTTTAATACACACAATGGTCCGGATTTACGAGGGAGGATCATTTTTGATTCATATCGGTTAGCGCAACATAAACTAATTCATACGCGACAGCTCGCCGGCTAATGTGAGTACACCGGCACAGGAATTTAAAGGACAATTATACTCACCTTTTTCCCCATCCACTGCAGCATAGTACCCAGGGTGAGGATCCTAAAATCGCTAAGTCCTCACCCTGGGTACTTTCCCTAACTCCTGCACTACTTACCGCAAATCTGCTTCGTCCGGACTCCACACTGTTCCACCTCTCTTCTACTGTCAGTGACAGTCGCTAGGCAGCCAATTGGAAGACACCGCCCTCCTGCAGAGGATACTTCCTATGGCTGCTGGATCTGTCACTGAAGCAAGAGCGAGGATGAGAGCGATCGGCAACGAAGCAGAATTTGCAGGTAAGTAGTGCAGGAGTTAGGAAAGTACCCAGGGTGAGGATTTTAGCGATTTAGGTCCTCACCCTGGGTATCTATGCAGCTATGGAGTAAGAGGAGCGAGGGTGGGTGAGCTATAGTTGTCCTTAAGATCGTGTGCGCTAGATTTAGCACAGGTGGGGAGAATTACCGAAGCGAATGCGGCTCTGGAAAAATCCCAATATCATTATTTCACAGCTGGGTTCTACCGAATAAAATTTCAGCAGAATCGTACCATTGTGGCTTACCCATTTTTAAATTGACCTTTGCTGGAAACTATCAGGGAGATTCAATAAAAGTACCATATCTAATAAAAGTTCTTATTAAAAATGGTGCCAATTTTACCCCAACCAATCAGATGTTAGCTACCATTGAAAGGGTTGGGCAAAATTAGCACCATGTTTAAAAGACCATGTCCACCCTAATATTTATTTTTTTATATGCCATTCCCCATGGGCTCCCAGCCCCCGCATTATTTATTTTTTTAAAAAGCCCCCCAAACTCTACTTACCTCCCCCTTCTCCTGACGTGCTCCCAGCCTCTGCTGCGAGGAAATGCAAGCTAGAGGGGCGGGACTGGCAGCCGCGTCTGTGATTGGCTGAGCGGACAGCCAATCACGGACACGGCTGCCGGCAGCTCACTTCAGCGTAGGAAAAGCGGAGAGGTAAGTAAAAGATTGGGAGCTTTCTAAAAATAAAAAGTATGCCGTTGGGGCTGGGGGACATGGGGGAGCTTGCCATAAAGGGGTTTGAAGCTAGGGGGAGGGATAGCGAACGGGGGGAGAGGGAGCGAGAGGGAGGGAGAGGAGGAGTGGAGAAGAGCTGCAGTAAGATGGCCAAAATCTCTGGGAGGCCAGGAAGCAGGCAGTGTCCTATATGGACCTGCTAGCCTCCTGGTGGGCAGTTTTTGGGACTTTGGGGGGGGGGGCACTACCGCGAGAACCCGATGGAGCTGGGATGTGAGGTAAGGATTAATCTACACTACATGGTGGGGCCAGTAGATTTGGGGGATTATAGTTTTGGGGTGGACATGCCCTTTACATTAAGAACTTTTATTACATAGGCCTGCTTATCATAAAAATGGTGCTAATTTTTTTCCCAACCAATCAGATGTTCGCTTTCAAATGTTAAATAAGATCTGATTGGTTGCAGCAAAATTAGCACCATGTTTAACGGTAAGAACTTTTATTGATCTCCCTGTATCTCTCAAACACCATTTTTTGTCACAATTGTTTTTCGCCCCTATTTCTTTAGATGTCCAACCTGAAACATCTCGCATTTCAGCTGTCAATCAAGTGCCTTATTATCATAACTCTTCTGCTGTGTGAGATTTACTATAACTGGAATGGTGACAGAGTTTTGACGAGCCATTGGTGTTTGTATGCTATATGCGTCTCAACAGTATCTGCGATATTTAGAATTATAACAGTCTATGGTAACACAGTTACTGTGCATTTGCGCTGTGATTTTGCCAATAATCTGTTATCGAGGGCATAGGGAAACTCGGTGGCTCAGTGGTTAACACTAATGCCTTGCAACTCTGAAGTCTGAGTTGATATCCACCTTGGACACATCTGCAAGTAGTTTGTATGTTTCCCGTGCTGCCCCCCGCCTGGGTTTTCCTCCGGGCACCCGCACGCTCACTTGGCTTTTACTCCCCACTCACGTCATTTGTTGCGATGTCAAATAAATGTGCTTAGATTGTAAGCTCTTCGGGGCAGGGCCTGATGTGAATGTATCGATGTAATGTACAGCGCTATGGAAGATGTTGGTGCTATATAAATCCAGTAATATATAATGAGATCCGCACAAAAAAATGTTTGATGGGTGCAAATGCGCTCCGAAATGTATTGATCGCGTATCGATCACTGGCATGCGACTCTCACGCATTAACTGATTGCAAAATGGATCGCAATCGCAAATCTTATCCCTTAATGTTATAATAATAAACGGACTTTGTCTTTATTAACGACATGGTATTTAGTGCGAGATTCACATTGTTAATTATGAATTACCTGAATAAATCCATTGGTGTGTGTCTCTCCTCAAGAGAACAAACGCTACCCAGAGCCTTTACTGTTCAGTCCCTGACATCCTTTATTTGTTCTACTCAGTAGTAGACAGTGTGCGATATCTGCAAGGCAGGCATTCACACTAGTCTCCTAGTCAGTATGAGAGGAAAAAGCCACCTGACAAGTAGAAGGTTTTCTACATTTTTATTGGTTTTGTTCCTAGAGAAGAAACGTAAGGAACAGGAAATGCAAAGTTCTAAAGAAATAGCAGTTTTAAACGGAGATATGGGCTAAATAAAGGACGTGTTCCAGTTACGATACATTAAAATGATGCAGACATACCTTACAACAGTCCCAACACTCCTCATGCAATGTCCCAGATCTACAGGAGTGTGGTGGGAGTGAGCAGTGGAATGTAAATGAATTAATTACTGTCTGCTATGGTAGAGTAACCAGACTTGGTGGCCAGGTCCCCCTGATCGTGCATATACAGTAAAGAGTAAGTGTTATCAGTGTTTTTAAACACAGGCCCTCTGAGTCCTTGGCCACCCTCTGCCCTGTGGGCCCAAACTCTATACCGCTGAAGGTAACCCTTTTGTCCTTATTGCCAGATATATGGATAAGGAATCTTGTTTTTTTTGAGTGCAATAAACCAGTTATTTATATAAAAATGTTGTAATGACAGAGTAATGGAAATGAAACATGCATACCACAGTGACAGTGGCCCTATGTATTTATTATCTATACTATGATGATGTCTGCCACTATGCACAAAAAATAGACCACTGAACACTGAAACTCAACAAATTCCCCAACAGCGAGCTAGAAAATACAGGTACAGTTACCTTCGATGGCCCATCAAATTTTCACAGGGAGATAAAAAGTAGATCATAGAATGTCTGACCTGTATGAGCATGTCTGGTACGAAGTAAGGGGAGGGGTGGAGCCTCGTTAGGAAATGGTCTGTTTTGTTTTTACAATTTTGTTATATATATATATAATATAATATTAGGCAGCTATGCAATAAGAGTTGCAAAAGTTCTTTGTGCTATTATCTGCGGACCAATCATGTTTTCTTACTGCAGTAACCCACATAAAAGCTAACATTTATAATTGGTTGACACTAATTAAACATAAGCAAAACTTTTGTAACTCTGTATTTTATTAAGGGACACTAAAGTCCCCATAATCCAGAAAATCAACTCTGTGCCATTCATTTCTATTATTCACAGGAGGTGAGAAGGGCTATTCTCCCTCCTGTGAATCACAAAGGACGCTCGGGGACCTGGACACCTACCTTACACGCCGCTCCTTTACTGACAGCTCGCTCTGTCCCGACCGCGCGCCCTATCTTAGGTGCATGCGCGCCAATACAAAAGAGTAGGGCGGAGAACAGCTGTTTAGTGCAGGAGCGGCTGCGCGAGCGGAGAGGCGGGTAAGGTAAGTAAGTTCCAGGTCCCCCCCGAGCGTCCTATTATACAGGGAGGTGAGAATGCGTTCTCACCTCCCTGTGAATAATAGAAATGAATGGCTCAGAGGTTAAATATTCTGGGTTTATATGTTCCTTAAGTCCCTTAATAAATCTTTAAGATTTCTTAATATGTGGGAAATGGGGTTTGGAGGGTCCTTTACCAGAATATTAAAAGTTATTTTAAGCTGGCGATGCCCTTTAAGTGGCATGCAGAATGAGAAATGGACAAGTAAAGGGTCGAATGGAACAAGCAGATAATTAAAAGAGTAAGAAATGAAGAGATAAAAGTTGAGCGGGCACCTTGGTGCTTCCTGGTTGAACTGGGCCCCAAAACCCAGGTGACACTGGACCTACCATGGACCAGGTAATCTTTAAACTCATGTGAAATCTTTATTCTATCTCAGTGTCAGAAAAGACAAAATGTCAACGTAGGATAAAAAAGTGATATTTTCCCCTTGAAGATCATACATCACGCTCTGCATCTCATATCTCCTGCCAGCTACTGGTCATATATATTTAATATCCGATTAGAATTTAATAAACATCAGCGTTAATGTTAAAAACACACTGTGCTGGCGGCGGACTGGAAATGGTTCCGGCTTCACTTTGCACCTCTCGATTTACAGCTGAGATTGCGGATTGTGTCATATAACGACAGTGTTCAGATGGAATGGCGTTCCCTCTGGAATGACAATAAAGTAAACAATACATTGGGGATCTTTACGGCGTGGCATGCGAAGGATAATTGCGTTAATCAATGCAGGGACCTAGATGGTGCTAATTGCGTTACCATATTTCCATTTCTTCCTATTTCTTGGACTGTATGTTCTTCTCCCACAGTATTTGAGGTAGAGAGATGGAACTGATGACATTGAGACATGGTGTGTTATTTCTAGCTAAGGAATCCAAATCCAATTTATCTGTTGGACATTTTTCGCACATCACACTTTTATGTTGTCAGCGACCCTATTATAATACAGGGATTCTCTAGATCAATCCAGTCTTGAAAGTTGATAGAAGAGTTTATTTGATTAAATTTGCATGTAAACACACACGCTGGTTACTCTAGATTCCATATCACTGTTTACTGGGTAGAACTTTCAAACACAACATTCCAAGGGTTTCTACTATCTTAAAGGCAACTATATGAAAAAATGACTCTGATTACTGTATTTGCTCTTGCTTAGTATAACTCCCTCTCTTAAACCAGGGCCGTCCTACCATGAAGCAGTATGAAAAATTATGTTATGGGCGAGGCCCCTGCTAAATTACAAAGTGGCAGTCTGTCAGTTGGATTTTTTGGAACAGGCATGTTTTTTTAATTTATCTTATGGCTGCTTGAAATTCCATTTGTACTCGGGGTGTAAAGATGGGAGTTAGGTCAAGGGCCTACTCAATCGAACACCTCCTTCCTTCTGAACAGAATTTCTAGTGTGCAAGCATGCTCATAACTCACTACGAGGCAGCATTAGAAAGAGGGAATTTCCCTCATGCAATCACTCATACCCAACTGCCACCATTCCAGATACAGTAAAACTAGACACAGGACAGCAGAAGAGTTTAGGATAATAAGGCACTTGATTGACAGCTGAAATATAAGATGGTTTCAGATGGATATCTAAAGAAATAGGCAGATTAACAATAAATGGAACAGTGATAGTTGGGAAAATTATGAGTCTAATTTAAATTTTTTAATGAAATGCCCTGGATCTGAGGTTTTCTCTAACTAACACACTAGGTCATTTTTAGTATTTATATTATATTTGTGGATCTTAAAGCGCTAACATTCTTCTGCAGCGCTTTACAATAATCGATACATTCACAACTATTAGTCCACCCCTGGTCCATCTGTCCACTTTATTTGAACATACACCTATCAGTATGTCTTTGATGATTGTGGGGAAAATACGGAGTGCCGGAGGAAACCCACGCAAGCACGGGGAAACATACAAACTCCTTGCAGATGTGTCCAAGGGTGGAATCGAACTCATAACCTCAGTGCTGCAAGGCATCAATGCTAACCAATGAGGCATACCAATAACCATGGTTTATAATGATTTTTTTGTACGACCATAAATGGGGTGTCAGTATAAGACCACATGGTCTTTTACTGTCAACTAACAGGCAATAGCAGTATTTTGTACCCCGGTTTTTTATTAATATGTCTTAAAGGAGCCAAATCTCTCTCACACAGACTATTTCAAATAAAGCATTTATAAATGAAAAAATATAAACAATTATTTATTCGGAGCAAACACACAGACACACACACACTAGAGCTTGGTGCAGCCATGGGGCGGTTTAAAACAGCTGATTGCGCATTCCTTTACTATCATGTGTATGGTAAAGCCGTATAAAACTGTGATCGATCGCGTACTAGTAGGGGGATTTCTGCCCTGTTAACCCCTCCGCGCGTTACAGGGGATGTAGTTACGCCACCATGGGAAAAACTCCAACCATGGGGGACAGCAGGCACAGTCGACAACGTAACGAGCTCGAGATGAAATTTTTGTAATACATTAGTAGGGACAGTGTAGAACAAAGTTGGTCCAGTGCCAAAGTGGAAATGATGGGGAATGTATGGCTAAGTCAGCTTGGGGGAACCTTGTCATGAACGAGACACCAATGGGCATACATTTGGAAAATAAACTGGAGAACGAGGGTTAATTCCCATAAGACGAGACAAAGGGAATAAAAACCCCACAGAGATCAAAGTTGTTGTTGAAAAGCCAAAAATGTGCGTCGAGAAGGTGAAGATTGGGAGGGAAATTTGGAAAGTTAAAAATACGTGTTGGATTCCATGGGACAAGATTCGAAAAAATCGGAGGGGCAAAAAAAGGGCAAAAGCAGCCTGTTGGGAGGACCAAAACTCGTGTTTTGTGCTCCTGATTCAGTTAGAAAGACTATTATTATTATTTTATTGTGGATTATATAGCGCCACCATTCTTCACTATAGCCCCATCTTACAACCTAACACATAACAGGAATACCCCTATTATCCTTCGAGGCCACCTGCCCCCAGCCACAGAGCTAATACCATCAAAGCACATTATGACACGAACCATCAGTAGGTCTTATGATTGTGGGGAAACGGAGTGCCTGGAGGAAAACCGCGCAAGCCAGGGAGAACATATAAAACTCTTTCAGATGTGTACAAGGGTGGAATCGAACTCAGGAAATGTGGGGAAAGCTAAAGCCCTAAAACATGTTCTTGTTTCATTCCCTTAGCACCTCAGAACTAGAGAAGGCTGAACTTCGAAAGTTCGGTCCGTTTTCGAACTATATGGAAAGTTTTAGTGATGAGAGTTCGAAAACGGATCTATTAAAGCCAATGGGAGTCAAATAGTTTGAAAGTAACGAATTAAAGGGAAACTGTAGTGCGTATAAAGTTTTTTCAAAAACAGTTAAAATAAAAAGTAACTGAGGCAAGAGAGGTAGGATTGGTGCTTTTTGCTACAATATCTTTCATGAGGAGCCGCAGGGATGAAGAAAACTGCTTTCTGCCAGTCTTCCTGAATGCTCAGCACTATCTTTAATATAGAATGGCCCAGGGCCATAACCTGGCAGATGAAAACGTGAGTGCTGTATCTCCTAACAAAACAATATTGGGAGTAGGAATACAATCCTAACTCCTTGCCCAGGTCCGTTTTATTTTTATAAAGTTAATTTTTACAGTATAGTTGTCCTTTAAATACAATTAAATATCAATGGTAACTTAATGTAAATAGCTCTGGGACCTGGGAAACTGGGTAACTGGGGCTTCACGTTCGAAAAATCCGGACTTCCAAAAATTGAGTTTTACTCTCAGCGCGCTAATTTCGAGCTCCCGCGTTCGAACATTCGATAATACCATACGATCACCGATCGATAATTATCCCATAAACGTTCGAGATTCAAGTGTTGTACCGAACGTTTCGAGATTTACCGAAATATTTCAAGGGCTATTGAACTCTCCAGCGACTGCATCAATGGAATGGACCTTTGTATATATCACTGGCAATTTGATAATTCGAATTACCGCGTATTGGTATATAGACATTTACTCGCATATTTGTTCATTCGATATTTACTCGCGTATTAGTATATGGTTTACTCGCATATTTGTGATCTCGAACGTTCGAACATCGATAATTATCGAAAGGCCGAAAAATATCGATAGTTCGAGAAGTCCGGGTCCGTTCGAACTCGAATAGTCGGTCAGACTCGGGTTCGAGTTTAGTCCCTCTCTACTCAGAACATTTAATTTACCTTTTTAAGACTATGCAGAATATCACCTGATTTGGGGATGTGGATGAGAACGGTATTCTATTATGGGGGATTATAGTTTCCCAGAATCCCTCTTTCTGATGTCAAAGTTATTGAAGATCTAGCACCTTTAGCATAAAGTGCAAGGGGTGGAGCTGGGGTGCAGACATGGACAGGAGCTAAATAGCCTTATTGTCACAATAAGGTGGGTCAATGCTTTGACCGTCATAACCGTCTTTTGTTTTTTTTTACAGTCTGACAGGGCCGGGCCCCTCCATTTGTCCCCCCAAGACAGCTAGTCGCGTGGTCAACAAATTTAATTGAAGGAACAAAGAGTTTTGACCTGGAACCAAGGCTATTCTTTGGCTAAATGTTTAGAGGATGCGCTCTGGTATATTGGGTTTAATCCATCACGTATGGTGGAACATCCCGCCAAATGTAATTGGCAAAATTAATGTTAGGTTTATAATCCAATCGTAAATCAGTATTTTTTATTAAGAGTGTCACATTCACTTAACACAGAGAATATTTTCAGCCGATTCGAAATGTGTTTAGTCCCCATAATCCTTAGGGGAAAAACTTGGTCCGTCTGCAATGAATCTAATACATTTCTATGCGTATTAAATTTATGTTCAAGAGACATGAATTCTCTTCTAATCTAAGAGAAAACAGTCCCAGGGACACTTGATCAAAAAGTTAAATTAGTATTAGGACAGGTGATGCCTATTCATATTTTATGCATTTTTCTTATGTCTAGGGGGATAAATCGCCATGTGCCCCTATGTTTTGAAGATCGCGCACTAATAGAAGAATCTGTAGATCTTTTGCAGACTTACAATTAGCTAGATAAATTGCGCGCATCAGATGATGAGAGTGAAATAATTATTCCCCACTCGTATATCTGAATCTGGGATTGGCAGTTATTTCTAGCACAGGTAGGAACAACCGCAGACAACAGTCAAATCAATTTCCTCAATGGTAGAGGTGTCAGAATATACAAGACGCATTAAGCACACACTATACCAATATTTTAAGATTATTTCGTGTTTGTAGGGACTGTCGCACCCCTAACGATCGTGGTTGACTGTCTATACCACATAGAGCCGAGCCGACCAGGAAAACTTTAGTCTACAACACTGTTTCTGATGCTCAAGAATCAATCAGCAATCTTCTAGAGAATGTCATGGTACAGTTCCTTTTTTGTTCCTTTACAAAAAGTTTGTTGTTAAAGGGTATTAAATTTAAAATACCTACAGCAAGATCCCGTTTCAAAACTTTTTTCAGATTTTAATCTGAGCCGTAGATTCTGAGAAATCATCATTTGAAATTACAGCATTTACAGGGAAAGACCTGTCACTCCGAAGTAGAAATTATAATATGTTCCCCATCCCTGACCTCTTACTAGGATCTTTGGTGCCTGCCAGCACACTTTCAGCAACAATTAAGAAATCAGCGAGAGAAAAACCAACAGGGGGAGGGGGAGGGAGAGTGTAAGCAGAGCAATGTCATGGTGAGGCTGTGCAGAACTTATAAGTGTCCACACAACTACAAGAAGGCAGTGAGTAAGGGAGGTGGGTGGAATTAGGAGCACTCACTAAATATTAATAATTTAATGACAAAGCAAGCACAGATAAATATGTGAGTACCACCATTTACTTCTCTCAAATTGAGGTTTCACAAAAATAAAAGTTGTTTCAGTGAGTTAGTGACCCTTAAAACAATAGTTCACTCAAAAGGGAATATTCTGTTAATATATTGAATAAAGCCGGAGGTAAAGAGCTATGCCTTACCTCCGATTCTTCAATCAATCCTCCAAGAGCGACAGACGAAGAAGAAGAAACTTACCTTACTAGCGATCCACCTCAGCAGCAGGGACAGGTCCTGGCCGATTCTGGTTTAGAGTAACTATAGCGCGCATGCCCAATATGCGTGATATAGTTACACTGAACAGGAAGTGGTCGGGAATCTCCACTGCGGCTGTGGAGGATCGCGAGTAAGGTAAGTTCTTCGTTCTTGTCAGTTGCTCCTGGGAATTGTTGAAGAACAGAAGCTCCTTAACTCCCTTCTCAGCCAATACATTAAAGGAATAGTTCAACTTTTGATGTGAACTTTTCCTTAATATGTTTGCTGATGACAGGGTGATATTTTATCCATGAGGGGACTTTTTCTCTTTGCAATGAGAGGGATAATCATGGTGAGGCCCCTTAGCAGTGCACGGAATCACGCACACACGATCCTGCTCACTTCTATGCATATGTGCTGCGCTTCAGGGATTTAATACTATCGAATGAATGCGATATGGACCAAAAATGGTGCTCGCATGCGCTCCAATAGCACTCCGCATTGTGGGGCCTCTCCAATAGGCTACCACAGGCATGTGCTCCCACAAGCGTAGCGGATTGCAAATTAGTTCCGACACACGCTAATGGGGCCTAGCCTCATGCCTTTGAATTGAAGATTAAAATGTGTCCTAAACATGCAACTTTCAGTGTACATTTCACAGTAATGAGATCTATAGTAGCCCCAGATGGTTTGTGATTTACTGTGTCACACACACCACACAAACCACACACAGTGTGACCGATACAGCTCCCTTTGCCAATAGCAATCTTGTTGGATACTTCAAGGTATTATTATCAGCCAAGTGTATGGCTACATCTGGTCACAATGTATATATAGGGCAGGTACTACTCTTCCTTCTTCTCAGGGGTTTCTGGTACAGAATGTTCCATTATCTGCCATGTACAAAGGGTTTCAAATAAACAGCTTAGAAATTCTTTTAGGCTTATTTACAGTTGATATGCTTTCCTGAGGAATGGATCCCTGGATCAACAGGAACTAGATGTAGTAATAGCATTGAAATACCATTCAAATAAACATTTTATATATTTTTATATGACCCTAGAATATATATTTGATAAAGTGATCATATCCCCACTCAAACGTCGCTTCTCAGCCTTAACTTGTCTAATCTGCCTGCATATTCAATCCATTTCGTTCCCTTATATTTAGTGTGCCTTCTCTGAATGCTTCCATTTCCAAGATGCCTTTTGTATATGGGATCCAAAACTGCACTACATATTCCAAATGAGGCCAGTGCCTTGTAAAGAGGGAGATAATATTTTCTCTCTTGATTCATTCCCCTCTTATACAAGATAATATCTTGCTAGCTCTAGCCAGTTGCTACCTGGCATTGTTTGCTATAAATAAATCGGTTATCTACCAGAACCCCAAATCTTTTTCCAGTCGAGATTCACTTAACACAGTGTTATTTATGGTGTGGTGGCACAGGAATTATTAAATCCCAAATGCATCACCTTACATATCATCAACATTGAATTCATCTGCCATTTCGCTGCCATTGTGATATCTATCTAGGTCTGCTTGCAGCACTTGAATCCATTGGAAGTTTCCAAAGCTCTGCATAATTTAGTGTCATCAGCAAACACAGAGACCTTGTTCTCAATGGCCCCTTCTAAGTCATTATAAACAGATTAAACGAAGTGGCCCCAGTACAGAACCTTGAGGCACTTTAGTCACATAGGTGAGTCTCCACACTTCTTTAGGATCATGCTTTATAATGGCTAAAGGACACACCATTTGTCTACAAATGCAGGTAAAAACGACTGCGTTGACATGTTAATGCAGCACACATATGACCCATAATGGTCCTAAAGAAAAGGGCAAACTGAAGCTAGATTGATTCCCTGGTCAGTTTAATAAGTTTAGGATCCTAGAACTATTAGTTGTCCTTGAGTTTCATTTTCTTTTCAACAACCTGTCCTTGGGCCTTACATCATGGCCTGCATTATTTGATATGCTCACAGGAGCCGGAGGGGATCATTAAAGGGAGTGAGAGATTTACCAGGAAATATATTTGATTGGTGAGGTTTACCTGTGCTATTAAATATTAAGACACTGATGATTGAGTGAAATAAAGGTCTCCCTGTGTCTGAGCGGAAAGTTGGTGCTAAAAGCAGTGGAATCATTTGCTGCCCTGCAGATTATGATAGATTTACAACCAAGTCATTTGCAATGGAGAAAACATTGTTTGAGGATCGTGTTGTACGGTACGGAGAAGTTGAATACGGACTCCCCACTGCGATTTCTAACATTTCATCTCCTTTATTGCAAAGGCACCTTGCGCTGTAATGGCATCTATGCAATGTTGTAATTCTGCTTCCCTGGTAGCGCGTTAGCATACATTTGCATTTATACAACATTATACAAGAGCAGGGATTGTGGAGAACTACAAGCAGTGGAATGATGGGAATCTCACATGTAATTCAGTAAACAGAAAGCAAACTAACGCACTGGTTATAAAGGATAAGTCTAAAGGTTCGTACACACGTGCGATTGCGGGGGCAGACCTGGCGCCATTTGACGCCATTTCGGGGTAGGATGTTCAGTGTATGGCGGTCGGTTGGGTCCTTGTGATGATCCAACATGGTTTATCATCAGGAACACCAGAGTGGGGATAAGAGCGAGCAATTAAATAGATACATTAAAATGCAAAACTAAAGTTCATACATAGGTTAAGATTTCATATCTATAAAATAAGTGTGGTGTGCCTTGACACATTAGACAGAAATTCCTTCCCCAAAAGAGCTACAATCTAAGTGGGAGGGACAACATACAGATACAAGTGGGTGTGCTCACGATGGCTGTCAATCATTATTGTGCTGGTGTTCAGAAAATAGAATACAAGTTTAGATTTATAACTATTAATGGTGTCACCTGGTGAGGGAGAGAGGGAGAGAGTTCCCAAAGTAGAGGCAGCAAGGGGGTGGACAGTAGATTTGGGTATCTTCCGCAAATAGGTGATACTTTAAAGGGACACTATACTGAAAAAATTACTTTGGCACATCCTAATCTATAATTGAATACATGTTAAGTAGCACTTACTCGATTGCGTGTGTTGCGCTATGCCTTCAATCCAGCACACATTTTGCTTAGGAGCACAGTATCCCCCTCCCTCTTTTAACCACTCCCACTTCCATCTGACCTGACTTTTTCACCACAAACAGTCAAGCCTGCACACAGCATACAGCATTCCAACTGTCAAACTCTGTCACCATTCCAGCTACAGTAAAACTATTCACAGAAGAATAGTTTTTGAGAGCAAGGAACTTGATTGACAGCTGGAATATAAGAAGTTTGACTGGATATCTACAGAAAATTTGGGCAGTCAAACACAAAATATAGTATAGTGGTGGTTGGGAGAATATAGTTTCCAGTTATGGGCACAATTTAAATAACCTCTTTTTCGGTATAGAAGCCAAATGAACTGAATATGTCTCCCCAAGAAATAGTGTATAGGGAGAACAGTAAGGGTTCCAAAACTGAGACTGAGGGACCCCACACTGCAGCGTTGGTCTTGCCGTAACCAACAGTGGTGTGCCCAGAGAATGCCGAATTTGCATGAGAAGAGAGTGGTCCACAGTATTAAAGGAGCCGATAGATCGAGAGAATGAGCCAGAAAACTGGCCTTTGGCAGTTTGTAGGTCATTGAAGACCTTACAGAGGGCCGTTTCAGTTGAATTATCCGGTTGAAATTAATGCGATGGGTCCAATAGGTTATGGGTCGCGAGGTAATAATAATGGGTAAAGAGAGACATTTTAAGATTTTTGATATAAACGGAGACAGGGCAATAGTTAGAGAGACAGGAAGGGTCCAGAGAGAGTTTTTTTATGAAGAGGTTTGATGCACGCATGTTGAGGCAGCATGAACAATCCCAGAGGTCAGGGAAGAATTAAAGTAAAAAAGAGGGCATGGGATTGAGGGTACATGATGTAAGGGGAGCGGCAACAGAAAGTTGGTGGTTTGAGAATGGTGACTGGGTAAAAAGATTCTAGACCTTCAGGTGGTGGGGCAGGCAAAAGAAAGTGTGAGGTATCCGTGGGGAAGGAATTTGAATGCAGATATCTTCTACTTCAGTTCTCAAAGTAGTCAGCAGTATCCCGAGGAGTGTTAATGGAAGTAAGTGTTGGATGACGAGGGCTGCAGAAGTGTTAAAAAGTTTAGTCTGCCTGACTGTGGAACTTTTTCCACAAAGACTCAGCTTCACGAACACAGGAATTTGGATTCCAACTGAGCCAATGAGAGGGGTAGTGGGGCGACGATTGTAAGTTTGTAGGGAGGCAAAGGAGTCAATAGTCCATAAGAGGAATTAGACAATGTATTAGAGAATCAGGTTAGAGTCAGACATGAGGGCAGCAAGGCTAGAAATGAGAGAGGAGGATAGAGCCGGAAGGTCTATTACTTTGGTGTTGCGAACAATAGATGGATTATCAGACGCGAGGGGAGAGTAGGTGGTAGGGAAAGTAATTAAAAGTGATCAGTGAGAGGGAAGGAGGTGCTGGAAAACTGTGAGACAGATTTTTTAGTAAAGACCAAGTCCAGGAGGTGACTATCCTCATGGGTGCTAGGTATTGGTCCCTTCGTGAGGGAGAAGGAAGTTAGGTGAGAAAGGGAGAGGGCCAGGATTGCTTAGCATCATCAATGTGACAATTATCCCCTAAATAATATCCGGACAGATGGAGGAATGAATGAAAGAGATCCAGGTTTCAAACTCGTAAGGAAGGTGGCTGGGGCTGAGCAGAGGGGGTCTGTATATGAATGTTTTTTCCCTTGGAATAATAAAAGATGATGGAAGCCACAAAGACCAATAACCCTAGAAGTTAAAACACAAACAAGGCCACCGGAGCTAAGGATTCATTTATTGTTGTCTGAGGGGAGAGGGAGCGGATAGGGGCAGAGTATGGGACGTGTGTGTGTGGCGGTAGGGGGCTGAGTGGAGCAAGGTTAGGGCAAGGTTAGGGGCATTCTGGGTGAGAGTGGGCATTCCGGAAATGTGGGGTCCCAGGGCCAATGGGTGAAGGTGTTTCAGCCCTGACTTGGTTTTGTCCCTGCAGTTGGAATCCTGCCCAAATAGGGATGTCAGTAGTCTCTGGATTTAATCCCAACGGCCACTGCGTATACATTTCATTCTGTAAGATCTATGAGGCAGAGGGAACGTTTATTTTACGAACCAGCACGCAGATAGAACCAGGAATAAATGTAACAATAGAAAAACTAGATCCGGACGTCAAGAACCATTTCTATAAAGATTTTACAACAAATAACAAACTGAACTTGTTACAACAAAAGCACACAAAAAATGCAACATATTTTAAAGGCCATATTCACGTAAATAAACATGTTTAATATGAAACTTACCTGGGGCAGGGAGGTAGGAGAATTATTCCTATCCAATATATTTGGGAAGGAATACCAGCAGATCCAATTTCATCTGCCAGGTTAGTGCCCTGGGCCTTCCTGTTTTAAAGATAGTGCTGAGGGCAGGAGGAAGCCTGGCGAAAGCAGTTTTATTCATACTGGTGCTCTTCAAGAATCAAATATTTGGAGGTAGGAATTATCAATCCTACCTCTCCGCCCCTGTTCTTTTCATTTAAACTGCATGTGAAGGTCTCATTAGGTCCCTCAGGGTAGAGATGGCCGAAACATGCGGGTTTCGTTCTGTTTTTTGGTTTCCGAAGATCCGAAAATTAGAAAACGGAACTTAAATTTGGGACTTCAGAGCACGTTTTCGATTTTTATCGAATGCTCATGTCATGCTCACGTTCGAAATGCGTCCATTTTGGTATGGAACATTCGGGTTTCGGAACAGAGGTTCCGTGTCAGATCCGGATCCGAGTCTGACCCGGATCGCATGTCTAGTACCGGATAATCTGTTGTATCCAGTTAGATCACTGGGTTTAAAGTTTACTAGTCATCCGACTGGATCTCTCGATTCAGAATGACTTGTACAACAGATTCTTGTTACAAGCCATTCCTCCGAATTGAGAAACCCAGCGGATGACTAGCAAAACTTTCAAGAACTAAACTTAACCAGTTGTCTAACTGAATACACAAATATTTATTTTAAACTGTTTTTTAAAGGTTCTGTCCACCCTATATAAAGGTATGTACAGACGGTACAATAATAGGAGGAGTTCACGACACCCCGCCCCAATAGACAATAGTAAAATAAACAGTTAAAAAGTCCCCACGAAATAAAAAGTCACCAAAGATGAATTTTAATAATAAATGATGGGTATGGACAGACAGACAGACAGACAGGACAGATAGTAATAGATAGATAGTTATAGATAGATAGATAGACAGATAGATAGACAGATTGATGGATATGGAAGACAGACAGACAGACAGACAGATAGATAGATAGATAGATAGATAGATAGATAGACAGATGATAGACAGATTGATGGATATGGAGACAGACAGACAGACAGACAGCACAGACAGACGACAGACAGACAGATGTCTAGATGATAGTAGATAGATAGACAGATTGATGGATATGGAGACAGACAGACAGACAGACAGACAGCAGATAGACAGTAGAAGACAGATTGATGGATATGGAGACAGACAGAACAGACAGACAGACAGACAGACGACAACGAAGATAGATAGATAGATAAGATATAGACAGATAATAGACACGATAGATAGACAGATTGATGGATATGGAGACAGACAGACAGGACAGACAGACAGACAGGACAGACAGATAGATAGTAGATAGATAGATAGATAGATAGATAGATAGAGATAGGACAGTAGATAGACCAGATTGATGGAGATGGAGACAGACAGACAGACAGACAGACAGACAGACAGACGGATAGATAGATAGATAGATAGAAGATAGATAGATAGATAGACAACAACCGACCCCAGTGACAATATATACAATAAAAGAACTATGCTATCCCACTGGGACGTGCGGGGAAATAAATAATCCTAAAAAAAAAACAATAGGACAAAAGACATCCCTATACACGACCTCTAAATTAGCACTCCGCACTTTAACCCACCCCAGTGGTCCCCGGCTCTTCTTAATACACTGTGCCGGTATTATCAATTTGCCCACAGTGACTGGCATAATTAAGTTTGCACTGGTATAATACAAGTTGCCCACTGGTATAATCAAGTTTGCACTGGATAATTAAGTTTGCCAAAGTAACTGGTATGATTAAGTTTGCCCACAGAACTGGATAAATGGTGTGACCCAAAGAGTAAAATTTGTAACTGTGAGAAGCAGACATCCGAGATGTGGGCAGGGTCTATCTAGGAGCTGTCCAGCTTGCTGTGGTCCTTCCAACCCAGTGGTGTAAACTACCGCCCCCGCCACAACCCGCAATTGCGGGGGGCCCGGGCCAGACGGCAGTAGGGCCCGCCACAAGCCCAAGAGTCACTGCCATGGTCGGGAAGTTTGGGTCCGGTCTTTTTAACAGCTGATGCCCGTATATTTCATTCATACGCGCGATCAGCTGTTTAAAACTATCTTTAAAGCGCGAAATGCAGCGATTGTGCGAAAAAATGCTTGCTGACAAACGCGAATGTATGCGCAATACATGCGCATACAAAATATCAGAAATATTCGCATTCCCGCGATTCCATGTAGCGAAATCGCAAGCTCGGATGCGAGAGCAAACGCCGAACACGCAAAAAACGAGCTAGTGTGGGCCTACACTGCCGGGACGTATATACAGGGACAATGCCGAACACAGTACGGGGTTGTGGGACAAACCGGGTTAAAACACCCCAAAACTGACAAATCGGGATGGTTTGAGCATCAACACGATCTGTCAACTGGGGCACGTGCCCTATTGTGCCCAATGTAGCGCCGTCTGGTTTTAGGGGTGGACATGCCCTTTAACTTATTATGCACTATAGATCTGCTTTGTACAATGCCCACGTGGTTGTTCCATTTTCCATTCCATTGAATGGAGGCGGAAATGTATGTGATCCCATGCCCAAACATGGAGTCACATTGGCTGGGAATCAGATGAGTTATCAACAAGACGTGCACATTTTGCCTGAGCTGTAATTTGACTTAACCAATCAGATGCTACCGTTTTACTGGCTACAACAATTATTAACATCTGATGGTTCTGCTGATTAAGTACATGGAACACATTATTTTGTTGGCGAAAATTTTGTTTGTCGAAACTACAGATACGGTAAAATTTTTAATCCAAGTCATAAAAATGTCATAGATTCATCATGGATGTTGGTTTCCGATGTGAAATTCCGTGTTGCTCTCTTCCAGAACAGAAACAAAACCCAGCGGGTACCTGTGGCCCCTTCTACGCGTGAGTGCAGCCCGTGTTAGCTCTTATTGTTAATCACAAAACATTTGTGTGTTTTGTTTTTTTGCCACTAAAAAAGACTCCAGTTCAAAACCCTTAACGGTGTGGATCTCTCTGCCAGACGTCGTGAAGAGTTGCTATTTAATTGACGAGAAAACTATAACCATAGGATTCCAACCTACCTGAGTTCTGCGACGGTGCCCTCTTATTGTCAGTGAGCGCATCCGAAAATGGTTGCCAAGCACAGCATTATTCTTCAGTAAAAGTTGTCAAAATTGTTTTTCTTTTTTTTCCCATCCCTCCAAGATATTCTCCCAGACATCATAGCTTACTCTAGCGTGCGTGTTGAAATGTCAGATTGGCACACATTAAAAACATGCCTCTTTCTGCTGTGTCCTCCTGAGGAAAGCTGCATTGGCTGTATTCCGAAAAAACATGTTTAGGCACGGCCCACTGCAACGCTGAATTAGTGCGATTTCGTTGCGTTTGCGCATGGTTTTTATTAGTCACAGTAATGATTAGAGATGTCCGACTTCGCAAATCCGGTCCGCTCGAGGACATCGAATTTTCGAAAACAATCGAAAATCCGCGAGCGGACCATTTAAAATGTAAAAAATCCTCGAAATACGGATATTTTCATGCATTTCAAAATATGAGAAATCCTACGTAATTTCGAAAATTTTCAACACGCGGTTTCAGAAAGTTCAGAGGCGCAATATCGCGCCATTTGCGAACAAGGTAAGTACTAGCCGCGGATTCGGGTCGCTGAACTGGGCCATCACTAGTAATGATCGGGGGACTTTGAGGACTATAATATAGCGGTTGGGGGCGGGGAACAATGACATCCTATACTAAGTGTACTAAAGGTGGACCAATGCCCTTTAACCTTTCTCTGACTATTTCATGTATCATGTTAAAGTCCCATCCCCTACCCACCATAAAAAAAAAACAATTGGTCTTCTTGGCCTGTTAAGTGCCCAAACCGCATTAGGAATTCTATCATCTGCCAGCTTTTGTTTAAAATCCAATTAATGGGATTATAACAATGAATATTCATCACATTTCCTCTGCCACCCTCCCTTTAATACTCCCTAAGATGTGTACAGTATTTGTGTCCAATGTTTGTTTTAAAGCTTAATAGAATAATGTATATCCAGCTACGCAACCATAGTTCTTTATATTTCTCCGTAAAGCAGGAAGCAAAACTTATTCATTTAAAGGGACCTTAAACCCCCAAATTAATTATTTTCTCCAAATAAAATCTGTTGTATTCAACCACACGGCGATTCAGCTCGTCCTGAGAGGGTATTTATCAGAATCGATTTGTCGGATTCTTCTGCATCCTTTTTTTTTTTCTTCCCTTTACAAATCAGTCCGTTTAGATCCTTAAAGTCGATTCACCACAGCCGAGGAAAAAAGTAAATGTAATTGTAAGTGTAAAGGACAAAAATAAGTATCCATTTGTAACCCCTGTATTCGAGTCCCCAGGGTGGAACAAACAAACCGCCAGCTCATTACCCTGATTAAGTGATTAAACCTCATCCATTACCCCCCTTATTTGCCTTTCATGTCTTCCCCAGCTGTCTCCCCAATTGGTCATTATCATGTTGGGTTTGGTAAATTAACTCAAGTTAAGTAATCTAGTTAGTTTGGAATATAAAAGTTGTGTCTAAGAACGGGAACAAAAGACGATTACTTACTGCATTGACAACTTTATGCGTTTTTTTCGTGCGTTGTAACACACATTTAGCTGCGATTGCGTCAGGGTTTTTAATATACAATGGAACAAAAATTCTGCGATCTCCGAATTGTGCATCCGTTTCCATTTTGCGCTCACCGTGTTTGTTGGGCAATCGCATGTTGTTTTCTCATTAAAATAGCGAAAAATCGCATGTTTGCAAAACACGATCCAACACACCGAATCGCACACGACGATTGCGCGCGCTCTGGTTGACATTTAAGTGTGGCCTAGCCTTAGTTTCCCATAAAATATTAAACATGTTTTTTTTTTTTTAAATTATTTGAAAGCAATAAATTACGATTACAACTTGGCACAAGGCAGGTGTAAAAAATGCTGTAAATATAGTAATATAACTGATATACTTTGCCACTTTATACCTGCTTACTAACCAAATGTTTTAAGGATCATTGTCCCCATTCTGCAGAGAATGCCTGCGCCCTCCCTCCATGTGGTCAATCAGGCTGTGGCAATGACGACAATGATTTATGTTTTCACCTCTGCCTCCTCTCCACATGCTCAAGCTCTAAAAAAAGCTCATGTAAAGGACAAGACAAACATTTCCCACTGCTGATACACAGTGTATTCTGAAAAATCCTTACGTTTACTCCTGCTCAAATGGTATTCCTGCAGTATCATAGAGATGGACTAGAACCGACTCGAAGCCCGACTTCGGACTTCTCAGAACTATCCCGGACCCGGATGTTTCGATATTTTCGGACTTTAGATCACACGTATAACATATCAATATGTATTTATGGTTGTGGGGAAAACGGAGTGTCTGGAGGAAACCCACACAGTACAGGGAGAACATATCTGTCCCTGCCCTGAAGAGCTTACAATCTAATCACTTTATCACACATACAACCTATCAGTATGTCTTTATGGTTGTGGGGAAACCAGAGTGTCTGGAGGAAACCCACACAGTATAGGGAGAACCTATCTGTCCCTGTCCTGAAGAGCTTACAATCTAACTACTTTATCACACGTATAACCTATCAGTATGTCTTTATGGTTAAGGGGAAACCAGAGTGTCTGGAGGAAACCCACACAGTACAGGGAGAACACATCTGTCCCTGCCCTGAAGAGCTTACAATCTAATCACTTTATCACACATACAACCTATCAGTATGTCTTTATGGTTGAGGGGAAACTAGAGTGTCTGGAGGAAACCCACACAGTACATGGAGAACATATCTGTCCCTGTCCTGAAGAGCTTACAATCTAATCACTATATCACACATACACCCTATCAGTATGTCTTTATGGTTGTGGGGAAACCGGATTGTCTGGAGGAAACCCACACAGTACAGGGAGAACATATAGGTCTCTGCCCTGAAGAGCTTACAATCTAATCACTTTATCACACGTATAACATATCAATATGTATTTATGGTTGTGGGGAAAACGTGACTGTAGTCAAATAATCAAAAAATAAAAGTGTTCAAACTCAATCATAGGTAGGGGGACAGATGGATAAGGGTGAAATTAAACTCAGTAAGTTAACAGTAAGATGGCCATTGCTGATTACAGAAGGGTTTCCCCAGACTTGTGGCCCAGACGGATACACAAATTATGGGAAGATAGGAACTGCAGGGATGTCGGTGCTCATATTTTGATGCTCATCACTTGATTTAGAGAACCTAGCTCAATCCATCAGGTGATCTACTATTAAGGTCACCTGAAGCGTGAACGCATTACGTGAAAAGATCGATTAATTCTGCCCCTAGCCCATAAAATAGTAACTGCCACAACCAAACATAAGGTAGTAAACTTATCATTCCATGCTGGGTGCTTAAGCCTTGTAGCCAAACAGACAGTATAATCAAATAAAAATGCTAGGCAACACAGTTCTTAATAGTGAAAAGATCCTTTACTAGTACGTTTCGGAACCGTGTGGTTCCTCTTTACCAACAAACAACTGTTTGTTTGGTCTGAAGAAGGAACCACAACGGTTCCGAAACGTCACTAGTAAAGGATACTTTTCACTTAGGTTAAGACTGGTTGTGTGCACTAGCATTTTTTACTTATATAGCTAAAATGGACACATCCAGAAACCATCAGGGAATCTATTCACCTAAATAACCCATCAGGCGTCCTATTATAAGAGCACTAACATTAAACTCATTGGGTCAACTCTATAATTTGGAGCCATACACAGAACCCCTCATGTGAGCTATAATACGTAATGCTAGCCTCAACTTTAATTGGAAACCCCTGGGGTGATTTATAATAAGTAAATCTAGCTCACCTACATTAAACCCATGGGTGATTTATGATTAAGAAGATAGAAAACTAAACGCGTTAAATAATCGGGCAAGGACCAATGGCTGAGGGGGTTAAAAAGGCCAGAGGAACCAATAGGAGGGAAGCCAAGTAAAAGAGGAAATCAGATTTGATAATAGAAGATATTTGAATTAATAGAGGACTGGTTACTGTAGACTGGCACACGCTTGCCGTCAAAAGCATAAGAGTGAAGCAGCCACACGTGGCGCATCAATGGAACGTTCAAAATTTCCCGCAAGCTGCTGATCGGAAACCGTTGTCAAATGAGTCCACCAAGAATTGAGCCGAGGGATACGAGGAGCGGCTGGGATAGACGATGAGAGAACCCCTTAAGCAGAGGAGCTCCACGGTGAGTTCCAAAACAGGTACGTTCTGTCTTCTTTCTATGGATAAGGTACATTTAGCTCACCATTACAGGAAACCCATCGGGGTGATCTTGATAAGTAAATTAAGCTCACCTTACATTAAACCCTTGGGTGTTGATTAAGATTAGTAAATTCTAGGCTCACCTTACATGAACCCATGGGTGATCTATGTATTAAGTAAATCAGCTCACCTTTACATGAAACCCATTGGGGTGATCTTATGATTAGTAAATCTAGCTCACCTTACATTGAAACCCATGGGTGATCTAGATTAAGTAAATTAACTCACTTACATGAAACCCCATTGGATGAACCGATAAGTAAATCTAAGCTCACCTTTACATGAAACCATTGGGTGGATCTAGTTGAATTAAGGTAAATCTAACTCCTTACATGAAACCCATTGGATGAACTAAGATTAAGTACATTCTAGCCACCTTACATGAAACCATTGGTGATCTATGAATAAGTAATCTAGCTCACCCTACATGAAACCCATTGGATGAACAAAATAAGATTAAGTAAACTAGCTCACCTTACATGAAACTCATTGGGTGATCTATTGATTAAGTAAATTATAGCGCACCCTACATGAAACCCATTTGGGTGTATCTATATTAAGTAATTAGCTCACCTCTACATGTAAACCATTGGGTGATCTAAGATTAAAGTAAACTAGTCACCTTGTATGAACCTATTGGGTATCTAGATTTAGATTTTAAATGTAGTTGTGGATCTTAAATAACTGCAATTGTTCTTTACACAACTACTGTATAAGGAATTGCATTTGCGGTTAAGCCATCATTGTTTGTGTATGTTTATATTCTGAACCACGGAGAGGAGTACCCTGGATTTAAGACAACCTTTAAGATTAAGCTGTTGAATCTATTGTGCCTGTCTTCTCCAATGCGTTTTTTTGCGTGCCTCTAAATGCCGACCTATGTTCCCAACCCACACCTCAACTTTCTAATGTGAGACTTGGCACTAGCCTTGTACAAGCACAGCTGAGGTTCCAACAGAGAGCAATAACAGATTGGATTCTGGACTTCTTCCCGATTCGCTAGCTCTGTGCTCTGTCCCTCACCCTTCGCCCTGGCCTTTCGCAGAAGTTCCTGCCAAAAGTCTCAACCTTTCCAACTAGAATTTAGAACTATCACCTTTTCACTCATGACCAAACGGCTTGTAAAACCCGTAATGAGGTTACTGCCTGTTTCTTTCCATAGTTGATATCCATAGTATAAAGTTCCCATGTTATCTCCCACAGTTTCTAGTTTCCTAGTCAATGTAGTGCAGGTATTCATCCATGTTTTTGTCTATATATAAGTTGCCAGTGGTTTACACAGTTGTGTAATTATGCATTCACACAGAACTATGCATACAAATATATGACACACACACTGTTGTTTTCCACATATACAAAGATTTGTCATCAGATTATCAAGTTCGCTAACCAATCTATGTACATCTATCGAAATGCATTGTAAAAACCTGGTTCCAAAGAGATTTCCGACACCACAATGCAAAACTTAGCAGTATTTTTAGGAATTTCATTTTTTTGGATTTTTTCGAGTCGGGTTTGGAATTTTCCAAATGACAAAATGGTAATACGATTTTTTTTTAGTTTCTGTTTTCACTGAATTTTTGAAAACCGATCCTGACCACATGTTCCCAAATTCACGAATGGCAGGCATTTTTATCATGCAGTTAACCCGTTAGCCATGCAATGAGAATTCTGAGGTTCAAGGATTAATAAGAGTTGCAACTTTGCAAAGGAAAAGAATGAATCCTCGAAACCCAGATTTCCTATTTCGTGTATTTTTTCGAAAAGTCTGGAATAATTTCGAAAATTAATAAACCTCCAAAAGTGTGAAATGCCAAAACAGGAAGTGCGGAATTTTTCGGTACCTGTGGCTGTGTTTTTTTTTAAAGATTTAGCCATTGAAACATGTTCCCAGACTTATTTCCAGGACCCTGGGCCATTAAAGAGTAAATTACGCATTGCTATTATCGCCAGAATGGCAGGCAGAATTTTCGGATTTTTAATTCATTGACTTAATGGTCTGCTTCTCAGATTTTCAAATATTGAATTTTCTGAAAAATCCGTGAATCTGCGGATGGAGGTTTTTTTGCAAGTTCGGATCCGTCTCTACAACAATACATGCGTTGTAAACGTGAGTAATATATGCCTCTCATGCATGCATACAAAAGCCACAATAATACAAGCAGACTACACATATACGCTGGCATAAAATGTCCTTGGGTCATTCTGCACTTTTTTTACGACTCACCAACATTGCCAAATCTGCTTTGCCACACCATAATTCACCACTGTGCACCAAGGGCACACTCTGCTAGTGTATCTATGTATATAGTTTATTTAATCAGTTTTATAAAAACCGAGTAGAGAGAATCCAACCCACTTATCTCTTCCCATCATGCATCGGGCACCTGTATGCAAGTCTCTGATCTGACCAGCAGAGGTTAAACGGTTTTCTTACATACACTTCATTAATCACCATTTAGAAAGAGGGGTGCCAAGGTCACGGCTTCCCTCTGGCGTACATGTTCTGCGCTTTAATGGCTAATTTGTAGTGTTTAATTACTGCAGTCAGGATGAGTATGGCATCAACTGTGCGCTCTTGGCCTTATTTTTACTTTTGCATTAGTGAATGATGCCCGTCGCTTTATTTAAAGGACTCGAGTAACGGATTGGGAGCACAAGGCTGGAGGATCATTTTAGCCGTGAAATCCTTCAGCCAGATCAATATGTCATTGTACTAGAGCGGCTGTAGTATCATTTTAATTATCCAACGCAATAAGCTACAGTGACCCTAGGGCACTTGTCTTTCCCCTAGTTATTTTATACATTTCCGTATCAGTAACAATGGCAATTCAGTTCTATTTCTCCCGTTACTGTGTAGAGATTGAATGGGCTCCGAATCGCTGCAAGTTAAAAGCTTTAAATGAGGTTCGCAGGTTCAAATGGAAAACGGGCCCCGTTGATTGAGAGAATTTCAGATATCTCTACAGCTCAAGCGGAGATCAAATCCTAACCGCGTCCACGGAGCGTCGACAATTGTGTGGGGGGTTTGAAAAGCAGCGAGTTCCCTCCATTAAGCAGGAAGTCTAAAAGTTTTAGGGGCTTGAACTTGATCATCACATTTCTTGTGTTGTAAAAAAAAAGGCTAGAGCAATTTTAATTCACTATATTGGCCTCATTCACCCAGAGCGCAATCGCCGTCCGTTGTAAATGTAGCTTTCGGTTAACATTAAATAGCACAAAAAATCGTTGCCAACCGCAGTATTCAATAGATTGCGCCAGTTGCCCGATACAAGCACAATGTAAACTCGCGCTAACCTATTCCATATGCTACAATATGCAAGAAAGATGCCATCTGTGGGAGAATTTTGGGAGGTTTTTTTATGTTCGGGGGTGGACCTACTCCTTTAAATATACAAATTAAAATACAGAAATGAACACCTCGAAACTCACAAAATAAAATGTATAAAGGCATGCATTATTTGGTATGTGATTTGTGTCGTATAGTTGTTAAAGTACACCAGCCTTGCAAAAAATATCAATGGATTGAAGCTGAAGCTGAAAGGTACCGGCTCTCCCAGCCGTAGAGTCTGTGAGGAACTTGGAAGAATCATGGGCACGGGGCAGGAACAACCCCCGAGGCTCCTGTCTGTGTCTGAAGTACTGAGAGGAAGCACAGCCGGATGGTAGGAAAGCAGTGGATGAAGGAACAGGGAGAGCGGAGATAATGAAGGGAGGTCAGTGCCCTTGCATGTGGGAGACACTGCTGCTCTCTGTCTTTAAGATAACTCTGTGCTGCCTCGGCTGACAGTCTGGTAATGAGAATAGCCCCCATGCCATGCACATTTACCGACTGTCAGCCAAGGCAGCACGAGTTAACTTGAAATAAAAAGTAGTGCTAGTCTGTATTGAGAATATTTAGATCTGCTTTTCGGGATTGATTGCTTTTTTCTTGTACAAAGTTGCAAACTTCTTATTAAGCCTTGAACCCCAGAATCCTCATTGAGCTAACGGGGGTGGAAATGTTAAACTAAGCTGCCATTGGTGAATTTGGGACATGTGACTGGATCGTTTTAAAAAAAATAATGAAAAGCGTAAAATTCTAAAATTCTTATTTTGAAAATTTCCGGACGCAGAAAAAAACCCCACGAAAATCAGAATTCCGTAAAATCACTAAGTCCTTCTAACTGTAAATCTCATAAATCCGCCTCGTAACCGTTTCTTCTTCTAAGGTACAGTGCGTAAGAAGCACATTTGCATCTTGCATAGAGGGCATGCACGTACCTAGTTTCCGTGAAAACATTTCTGGCTGTTCCCAGGGCAATTTAGTCGTATTAAATATTATTGAAACTCTATTAGTCACGGTCTAGCGAGATTGGTTCTTATTCCATCAGTGAGACATTTAAATTGAAACAAACTCTTTAATAAGGATATGCAAAGGAGAAATAACATGTCAGGTTTATAGGATGGAAATTCTGCACAGGTTGGATTATATTTTATTGAGCAGATGTGATACATCAATACAAAGACTTGAAAGCCTGAGTTATACAAGATTATTAAATATAGTAGGTTCTGGATGAAGCGTGATTTCTGATTGGTTGAGCAGTGGCTCTGCTATGGAGGAGGGACCCTTGCACAAGCTGGAGAATGGAGTTTGCAGCGTAATTCCTTCTTTGCAGAGCCTTGGGGCTGCCCGTACACTAGCAATTGAGCAAATAATTAAAACTCAAAAGCTCATTTACCCAGAGCCACTGGGCGCAGCTTATATGGAGTAAAGTCACCCTGTCACGTGCCTAAAAAGCTCACTATAGGGATATTTAACATGAGGTGTAAACATTTGCTGTGTGTAATTTTCGCAATTAATTAGCTGTTGTACCTTATAACTGGCCTACTACAGTTAGAAAAAATGTAATAACACCTGATTGGTAGTTACAAATTAAAAGCACGTAAAAACATTTTCCCTATGTGACGGGGGATCTGTAGAATATGAAGTCATATGATAGTAGCTATGGATAATCTCTAGGCCCCTATCTCATATATGGATAGCACCTTGTATATGACAATCCGTGACAGGTGGACTGTGAGATGAACTCTAATGGTTAACGTCCTACTCTATAATGGTATCAGTATAGACAACTGTGACAGGGTGGGACTGTGAGATGAACTCTATGGTAACGTCCTACTCTATATGGTATCAGTATAGACACCTGACAGTGTGACTTGAGATGAACTCTATGGTAACGTCCTACTCTATATGTATCAGTATAGACACGTGACAGTGACTGTGAGATGAACTCTATGTGTCTACTTAATGTTGTATACCGTGACAGGTGCTAAACTCTAGGTAACGTCCTACTCTATATGGTATCAGTATAGACACGTGACAGGGTACTGTGAGATGAACTCTATGGTAACGTCCTACTCTATATGGTATCAGTATAGACACGTGACAGGGTGGACTGTGAGATGAACTCTATGGTAACGTCCTACTCTATATGGTATCAGTATAGACACGTGACAGGGTGGATGTGAGATGAACTCTATGGTAACGTCCTACTTATATGGTATCAGTATAGACGTGACAGGGTGGACTGTGTGAGATGAACTCATGGTAAACGTCCTACTCTATATGGTTCAGTATAGACACTGACAGGGTGGATTGTGAGTGAACTCTATGGTAACGTCCTACTCTATATGGTATCAGTATAGACACGTGACGGTGGAACTGTGGAGATAACTCTATGGTACGTCCTACTCTATATGGTTCTCAGTATAGACCGTGACAGGTGGACTGTGAGATGAACTCTATGGTAACGTCTACTCTATATGTATCAGTATAGACACTTGACAGGGTGGACTGGAGATGAATTCTATGGTAACGTCCTACTCTATATGGTATCAGTTAGACACGTGACAGGGTGGACTGTGAGATGAACTCATGGTAAGTCCTACTCTATATGGTATCAGTATAGACACGTGACAGGGTGGACTGTGAGATGAACTCTAGGTAACGTCCTACCACTCTATATGGTATCAGTATAGACACCTGACAGGGTGGCAGGTGAGATGAACTCTATGGTAACGTCCTACTCTTATTGGTATCAGTATAGACCGTGACAGGGTGGACTGTGAGATGAACTCTATGGTAACTCCTACTCTATGGTATCATATAGACACGTGACAGGGTGGAACTGTGAGATGAACTCTATGGTAACGTCCCTACCTATATTGGTATCAGTATAGACCGTGACAGGGTGACTGTGAGATGAACTCTATGGTAACGTCCTACTCTATATGGTATCATATAACACGTGACAGGGTGGACTGTGATGAACTCTATGTAACGTCCTACTCTATTGGTATACAGTATAGACACGTTGACAGGGTGGATGTGAGATTAACTCTATGGTAACGTCCTACTTATATGGTATCAGTATAGACACGTGACAGGGTGGACTGTGCGATGAACTCTATGGTAACGTCCTACTCTATATGGTATCAATCTAGACACGTGACAGGGTGGACTGTGATGAACTCTATGTACGCTACTCTATAGGTATAGTATGACACGTGACAGTGGCTGGAAATAACTCATGAAACGTCCTCCTATAGGTATCAGTATAGCATGGACAGGTGAACTGAGATGAACTTATGGTACGTCCTACTCTATATGGTATCAAGAAGACACACGTGACAGGGTGACTGTGGATAACTCTATGTAACTCCTACCTATATGGTAACACTAACGAGCAGCATTCAGAGAGGGAACCCATCATGCAATCACCTCATAACCAACTGTCCACCATTCCAGTACGTAATTCTGAATATAAATGGTTCAGAATTGGATCTAAATAAATAGGGGGCAGATTACAATAATGGTACAGTGATATTGGGTGAAAATTATAGATCTAATAATGGGCAATTTAAATTTTCTTCCCCAGTATCTAAACCCTTTAATGAAATACACCTGATCGGAGTGTTTCTCTACTTTTACAGATGACATTAGGTCCTTCACATCAGGGCCCCTGTCCCTGAAGAGCTTACAATCTAATCACTTATCACACATACACTATCAGTAAATGTCTTATGGTGTTGGGGAAACGGATTGTCTGGAGGAAACCCACACAGTATAGGGAGAACATATCTGTCCCTGTCCTGAGAGCTTACATCTAACCATTTTATCACACAGTATAACCTATCAGATGTCCTTATGGTTGGGGAACCAAGTGTTCGGAGGAAACCCACACCTAGCAGGAGAACATATCTGTCCCCTGCCTGAAGAGCTACAACTAACCACTTATCACATATAACCTATCAGTATGTCTTTTATGGTCTATGGAAACATAGTATCTGAGGAAACCCACACAGTAAGGGAGAACACTCTGTCCCTGCCCTGAAGAGCTTACATCTAATCAATCATTTATCACACATACAACCTATCAGTATGTCTTTTTGGTTGAGGGGAAACCAGGTGTCTGGAGGAAACCCCACAGTACATGGAGAACTAATCTGTCCCTGTCCTGAAGAGCTTACAAATTAATCACTATCATATCACACATACACCCTATCAGTATGTCTTTATGGTTGTGGAGAAACCGGATTGTCTGGAGGAAACCCCCACAGTACAGGGAGAACATATATGTCCCTGCCCTGAAGAGCTTACAATCTAATCACTTTATCCCACTATAACATATCAATATGTATTTATGGTTGTGGGGAAACGGATGTCTGAGAAACCCACACAGTAAGGGAGAACATATCTGTCCCGCCTGAAGAGCTTACAATCTCCACTTTATCACCCTAAACCTATCAGTATGTCTTTATGGTTGGGGAAACCAGTTGTCTGGAGGAAACCCACAGTAAGGAGAACCTATCTGTCCCTGTCCTGAAGAGCTTACAATTCTACTACTTTATCACACGTATAACCTATCAGTATGTCTTTATGGTTTAGGGAAACCAGAGTGTCTGAGGAAACCCACACACAGTACAGGGAGAACACATCGTCCCTGCCCTGAAGAGCTTACAATCTAATCACTTTATCCACAATACACCTATCAGTATGTCTTATGGTTGAGGGAAACAGAGTGTCTGGAGGAAACCCACACAGTACATGGAGAACATATCTGTCCCTGTCCTGAAGAGCTTACAATTAATCACTTATCACACATACCCCTATCGTATGTCTTTTGGTTGTGGGGAAACCGATTGTCTGGAGGAAACCCACAACAGTTACAGGGAGAACATATAGGTCTCTTCTGCCCTGAAGAGCTACACTCGTAATCACTTTAAAACAACTTGTGACACGGTACCACCTGTCGGAATTTGTCCCCATTTGTTTCGCTTAACCTGTTAGCACATGGCAATGAGAATTCTGAGTTCCAATGCCTCCGCCGCGAATTTAATAAGAAGTTGCAACTTGCAAAGGAAAAGAAATGAATCCTCGAACACAGATTCTCCATTTCGTGTATTTTTCGAAAATCTTGGAATATTTCGAAATTAAGGAAACCTCAAAAAGTGAAATGCACAACAACCGGAAGTGCTCGGAATTTTCGGTACTCTTGGCTGTGTTTTTTTTTAAAGATTTTAGCCAGAACATGTTCCCAGATTTTCCCAGGACCTCGCGGCATTTAACAGTAAATTCATGATGTGTATATCCATTGAATGCAGGCAGAATTTTCGGATTTTTTAATTCCATGACTTAATGGTGGTCTGCTCCTCAAGATTTTCAAATATTCGAATTTTCTAGAAAAAGTGAATCTGCGGATTGGCAGGTTTTTGCAAGTTCAGTCGTCTCTCAACAACACTAATGCTTGTAAAAGGAGTGAATATAGTGCTCTCATGCATGCATAAAAAGCACACTATACAAGCAGACATACACATAAATACGCATGCGCATAAAATTTGCGCTTGGTCATTCTGAACTTTTTTACTGCATCCACACATTGCCAAATCTGCTGTTGCACACCCCATAATTCACCACTGTGCACCAATGGGCACACTCTGGCTAGTGTATCTATTTATATATTATTTAATCAGTTTTATAAAACCAGATAGAGAGAATCAACCCACTATCTCTCCCCATCATGCATCTGGCACCTTATGCAAGTATCTGATCTGACAGAGAGGTTAAACGGTTGCTTGACAATACACTTCATTAATCACCATTTAGAAGAGGGGTGCCAAGGTCCAAGGTTCCCTCGGTACTGTTCTGCGTTTACATTGGCTAATTGTAGTGGTTAATTACATGCAGTCAGGATGAGTATGGCATCAACTGTGCGCTCTGGCTTATTTTTTTTTGCATTAGTGAATGATTCCGCACGTCGCTTTATTTAAAGGACTGAGTAACGGATGGGAGCACAAGGCTGGGAGGATCATTTTAGCCGTGAAATTCTTCGCCAGAGATCAATATGTCAGTACTAGAGCGGCTGTAGTATCATTTTAATTACTCCCACGCAATAAGACAGTGACCCTGGGCACTTGTCTTCCCCTATGTTTTAATACATTTCCCGTATCAGTACAATGGCAATTTCAGTTCTATTTCTCCCCGTTACTGTGTAGAGATTGAATGGCTCCAGATACGCTGCAAGTTAAAGCTTTAAATGAGGTTCGCAGGTGTCAAATGGAAACGGGCCACGTAGATTGAGAGAATTTCAGATAATCTTCTACAGCTCAAGCGGAGATCAAATCCTAACCGCGTCGCCGAGCGTCGTACAGATTGTGTGGGCGTTGAAAAGCGAGAGGGGGTTGGTTCCCTCCATTAAGCAGGAAGCATGAAAAGTTTTAGGGGCTTGAACTTGATCACCATTTCTGTTGTTGTAAAAAAAAAGCTAGAGCATTTTAATCTTACTATTGGCCTCATTCACCCAGAGCCGCAATCGCTCCGGTTAAATGTAGCTTTCGGTTAACATTAAATAGCACAAAAATCGTTGCCAACCGCAGTATTAAAAGATTGCGCCAGTTGCCGATACAAGCACAATGTAAACTCGCGCTAACCTATTCATATGTACAATATGCAAGAAAGATGCCATCTGTGGGGAGAATTTTGGGAGGTTTTTTAGTTCCGGGGGTGGACCTACCTTTTAAATTACAAATTAAAATACAGAAATGCACCTCGAAACTCACAAAATATGTATAAAGGCATGCATTATTTGTATGTATTTGTGTCGTATGTGTGAAGTATCACCCAGCCTTGCAAAAAATCAATGGGATTGAAGCTGAGCTGAAAGGTACCGGCTCTCCCAGCCGGTAGAGTCTGTGAGGAACTGTGGAAGAATCCGGGCACGGGGCAGGAACAACCTCCGAGGCTCCTGTCGGTCTGAAGTTACTGAGAGGAAGCACAAGCCGGTGGTAGGAAAGCAGGGATGAAGGAACAGGGAGAGCGGAGATAATGAAGGGGAGGTCAGTGCCCTTGCATGTGGGAGACACTGTGCTCTCTGTCTTTAAAGATAACTCTGGCTGCCTCGGCTGACAGTCTGGTTGAAGAATATAGCCCCCCCATGCCATGCACATTTACCGACTGTCAGCCAAGGCCAGCACCAGAGTTAACTTGAAATAAAAACCGTTAGTGCTGTTTCTGTTAGATTGATGTTCGAGGATGCGCTTTTTCTTGTCCAGTTTGCCCCACCCAATCCTCGCCTTGGCCCCCCGACTCTCTCGCTACGTGGGTTTGCACGTAACCCCTCTCCTGGTTGCCTTATGGTCACTATTTTGTTTTGCCTCCCTGTACCCCCCGATCCCACCCCGCCATGTTTAACAAAAACACAATTTGCACCGCTTGTAACCCCAACCCATCCTCCATCTTACCTTCTGCCCACCATTCCCCTTTTTGTTTTCCGAGAAACCAGAGATCCCCCATCTGGGCAACTCATGAATGTTGTTTCGTAGGCCGTAAAATCCATCAGTCTCGGAAATGTCAACTCTCATCAACCGCCCTTCCCCCTGTTTGGTCTACTCTCTTCAACCCCTAGGTAACAGTAGCCCAAGAAGAGGGTTTTTATTTAACATGTCATTCATGCATAGAGGAATGCCCTAGATAGTCTATTTTCACCAACCCTCCTTCTGTCCGCGTTCCCCCTTTTTCCGGGCCCACACCCACCGTCGTCACGCCTCTTATCTATTCTCGAACCCATCTCTTATCGTTCGAGTGGTTTCTTTTCGTATTTTGGTCAATTATCCATTCCCAAGTTGTTGAGCACCATTTAAATGCACAGATTTATTCTTATCAATGTGATTCCCCCCGGCACCCTTTTTAGGTCCCTGCTAGGTTTGCACCACCTCCCTACTTTTTGTCACCCATCCACCCGCCTTTTCTCCCAACCATGGCCTGCGATATGCAAATCGACACGAGTAGGGTAGTTTTTAGACTATTTATTTGTGAGCAGATCTATTGGCTTATTTCCAATCCCCCTATCCTTTGTGATTGCCGTATGTCCCCCCCACCCCACCCCCCCCCCTTCGTACCCCCCATAACCCCAAACTTTTTTAGTGAGTAGTGTTCTTGCTGAGAGGCTTTTTTTTCGGATTTTATGATGGTTTTGGGGTGTGTTATGTGCCATTGCGGGACCCTGCCCCCCTTGCCTCACAGGGCCACGAAAAAGTTCGATTTACCTTCAAATTCTTGGAATCCTTGGTTACCGGTTTGTTGTTTGGCAGCACCCAGCGGGGGGTATGGCACTTAGCTTGATTAAACCACTCCAAAAGCTCATTCACCCCCAGAGCACTGGGCAGCTTATCGAGCTAAGTCCACCCTTGTCCCGTGCTCGCAATAAAGCTCAGATATGTACGTATTATTATGACTTTTCTTGAGCTGATTGGTTTGTTTTTGTTATTTAACATTTTTTGTTTGCTGTGGTGTCTTAAGTTCGACCAAAGTTAATTTAGCCCTGTGTTACCCCTTATCTGGCCTACTTACTCAGTTCGAAAATACATGGTGAAAAACCGGATTGAAGTAGTGACAAATTACCAAAGCACTCGGTAATTAACCGCTACCTACTCTCCTCTGCCACGACCCAATTGTTTGCCCCCATACTGTGTACTGGGGAGCACCTTTGACTATGCAGAATATTGAACTCTATGTAACCGTGGTCCCTACTCTCACTCACCCGGTCTGTATCACGTATCAGGGACACGTGCCAGGGTGGAACCCTGTGAGATGTGTAATCTAGTCCACACCCCCCACCGCACCACCCACCCTTTGGTACCGTCCTACTCTAATGGTATTCACGCATTAGACAACCAGTACACGGGTGCGACTGTTACGGAGATGAACTTCACCGATCGCCGGATACCCGTCTACTCTATATGGATCAGTATAGACACTCGACCAGGGTGGACTGAGATGCACCATCTCCTATCGGTAACGTCCCGCTATTCCTCTACATGGCACTATCAGTATCGACACGTGAAGGGTGTTTGTACTGTGGAGTAATTGAACTCTATTTTTTTTTTTTTTTTTTTTGCACACCACCAGGTAACGTCCTACTCATATATTGGTTCCAGTATACGAACGTTGACAGGTGTTGGAGTGATGTATGCACCCTACTTATGTTTTGGTAACGTCCTACTCTATATTGTGCTATTTCAAGTATATTGACACGTGACAGGGGGAGACTGTGAGATGGTTTCACCTCTATGGTACCGTCTACTCTATATGTATCGTATAGACAAGGACAGGGTGGACGGAGATGAAACCTCATTGTGCGTATTTTTACCGTCCACTTATACTGGCTTCTTGTATCGGCATGCAGGGCGTTTTAGGCCTGATGTTGATGGCTATCGTATCTCTCTTCATTTGTTGAGGCGTGGTAAACGTCCTACCCAACTACTGTCTATGTTGTGATGGGTCTGATTTTACTAGTGATAGGTATCACGTGACGCCGGCTCGACCTGAACTCACGACGAACCTCTTATAAGGTAACGTCTATATATATGGTACTCGTTTAGAAAACCTGACGGGCTTGCATCTGTGAGATGAAACATCTTGGTACGTCCACTACTCTCTTGGTATTCAGTATGCCTTAAGTGCCCTGGTGGGATGGACGATGACCTCTATTTTAACAGGCCCTGATAGACAAAATTTTTTGTGGTGGTATAGTTCACGTCTGTTACCTTGTGTAGCCCTGCCCGGAAACGCCTACTCTCATAACAATGTTTCCCGTGGTGGAGTATGTAGAAGAAGGAGTCGTTAAACCAGGTCTAGACGTTCAACTCTATTATGCGATCAGTGTTATGGGTACACCGTCGAACAGGGTGGACTGTGCAGACTGACATTATGGAACGATCCCTACTTCTGATTATGGCTCGAGTTATAGTATCACCGTGACCGGGTGTGATGTGAGATGAACTATCTACGGTAAGGCCTAATCTGTCATTTGTATCAGTATAGCCACCTTGGACAGGGTGGAACTGGAGATGAACTCTATGGTACATGCCATCTCTATATGGTATCAGATAGACAACGGGCAGGGTGACTGTGAGATGAACTTCTGTGTAACGTCCTACTCTATAGGTATCATTAGACACGCCGCACAGTGTGGACTGTGAGATGAACCTATCTGGTACGTCTATTCTCTGTATATGGTAATCATATTAGACACGTGACAGGGTGGCATGTGAGATGAACCTATGTTAATCCTACTCTATCATGGTATCAGTTTTATAGAACATGTGACCAGGGCGTTGTGGACTGGGAGATGAACCTCTATGGTAACGTCCTTCACTCTATATGCGGTAAACAGTATCGACACCGTTGCAGGGTGGACTGTGAGATGAACTCTTGTGGTAACGTCCCACTATATACTGGTTGCTATCCGTATAGACACGTGCACAGGGTGGAATTGGGCTGATGAAAATCTTATGGTAAGTCCTACTCTTATGGTATCGAATATAGACAAGTGACAGGGTGGGACTGGGAGATGAACTTTGTGTAACGTCTACTTCATTAGGGTATCAGTATAGACACGTGACAGGGTGGACTGTGAGATGAAACTCATCCGCAAACGTCTACTCTATATGGTATTCAGTATAGACTGGACCAGGAGTGGCGACTGAGGAGATGCAAACGATGGTACGTCCTATCTAATATGGTATCAAGACCCGTGCACAGGGTGGTGGACTGTGAGATGAACTCTATGGTAACGTCCTACTCTATATGGTAATCACTACGAGGCAGCATTAGAAAGAGGGAATTTCCCATCATGCAATTCACTCATACCAACTGTCACCATTCCAGATACAGTAATATCTGAAATATAAGATGGTTCAGATTGGATATCTAAAGAAATAGGGGGCAGATTAACAAATAAATGGTACAGTGATAGTTGGGGAAAATTATAGATTCTAATAATGGGCAATTTAAATTTTTTCCCCCAGTATAGATACCCTTTAATGAAATGCACCTGGATCTGAGGTTTTCTCTAACTTTTACAATGACATGTATTCATTCACATCAGGCCCTGTCCTGAAGAGCTTACAATCTAATCACTTTATCACACATACAACCTATCAGTATGTCTT
The DNA here is from genome assembly GCA_019447015.1 of Hymenochirus boettgeri. Lineage (NCBI taxonomy): Eukaryota > Metazoa > Chordata > Amphibia > Anura > Pipidae > Hymenochirus > Hymenochirus boettgeri. The sequence goes on from CM033475.1 coordinate 17,780,239, forward strand.
TATGGTTGTGGGGAAACCGGATTGTCTGGAGGAAACCCACACAGTATAGGGAGAACATATCTGTCCCTGTCCTGAAGAGCTTACAATCTAACCATTTTATCACACGTATAACCTATCAGTATGTCTTTATGGTTAAGAGGAAACCAGAGTGTCTGGAGGAAACCCACACAGTACAGGGAGAACATATCTGTCCCTGCCCTGAAGAGCTTACAATCTAACCACTTTATCACACGTATAACCTATCAGTATGTCTTTATGGCTATGGGGAACATAGTATCTGGAGGAAACCCACACAGTATAGGGAGAACACATCTGTCCCTGCCCTGAAGAGCTTACAGTCTAATCACTTTATCACACATACAACCTATCAGTATGTCTTTTTGGTTGAGGGGAAACCAGAGTGTCTGGAGGAAACCCACACAGTACATGGAGAACAAAAATGATAAACACCTGTCTGGGTATTTACAAAATTGAAAAGCACGTAAAAACATTTTGCCCTATGTGACGGGGGATCTTGAATATGAAGATAGAACTCTATGGTAACGTCCCCTACTCTATATGGTACAGTATATGACAACGTGACGGTGGACTGTGAGAATGAACTCTAATGGTTAACGTCCTACTTTAAGTCAGTAGACACGTGACAGGGCTGACGTGAATGATCTGCGTAACGTCCACTTAGTTCAGTAAGACTGACATAGTGACGCTCTGACCTCTCTTGTGAGCAGGAAAGTGCGTAGGAAATACTATTACTTGCCCTGTGCTGACTGCTGAACGCTCTCGTTTATCATCCGTGATCGGCTGGACGGAGGTCCTAGGGGTAAGTTACTCAGTGGTATAGACAGCTGACAGGGTGGACTGTGAGATGAACTCTATGGTAACGTCCTACTCTTATATTGGGTGGGGAGGTCAGTATAGAACTGACAGGGTGGACTGGAGATGAACTCTATGGTAACGTCCTACTCTATATGGTATCAGTATGACAAAGGGGGAGGGCGGATGAAGGTCGTAGGCACGGTACAGGGGAGACACCTGAAGGTGCATTGAATGACTCTATGGTAAGTCCTACTCTCTTATGTATCAGTATAAACGACGTGACAGGGTGGACTGTGAGATGACCGACTCATGGTAACGTCCTGACTCTATAGGTATCAGTATAGACACCTGACAGGGTGATGTGAGATGGAACGTCTATGGTAACGTCTCTACTCTATATGGTATCAGTATAGACACACAGGAGGGTGCATTTTGGAATGAACTCTATGGTAACGTCCTACTCTATATGGTATCTGTATAGACACTGAACAGGGTGCATTGTGAGATGAACTCTATGGTAACGTCCTACTCTATATGGTATCAGTATAGACACGTGACAGGTGGACTGTGAGATGAACTCTATTGGTATAACGTCCTACTCTATATGGTATCAGTATAGACACGTGACAGGTGGAACTGTGAGATGAACTCTATGGTAACGTCCTACTCTATATGGTATCAGTTAGACCGTGACAGGGTGGACTGTGAGATGAACTCTAGGGTAAACGTCCTACTCTATATGGTATCAGTATAGACACGTGACAGGGTGGACTGTGAGATGAACTCTATGGTAACGTCCTACTCTATATGGTATCAGTATAGACACTGACAGGTGCATTGTGAGATGAACTCTATGGTAACTGTCCTACTCTAACTGGTATCATAGACACGTGACAGGGTGGACTGTGAGATGAACTCTATGGTAACGTCCTACTCTATATGTATCAGTATAGACCGTGACAGGGTGGACTGTGAGATGAACTCTATGGTAACGTCCTACTCTATATGGTATCATATAGACACGTGACAGGGTGGACTGTGAGTATAACTCTATGGTAACTCCTACTCTATATGGTATCAGTATAGACACGTTGACAGGGTGGACTGTGAGATGAACTCTATGGTACGTCCTACTCTATATGGTATCAGTATAGACACGTGACAGGGTGACTGTGAGATGAACTCTATGGTAACGTCCTACTCTATATGGTATCATATAGACACGTGACAGGGTGGACTGTGAGATGAACTCTATGGTACGTCACTCTATATGGTATCAATATAGACACGTGACAGGGTGGACTGTGAGATGAACTCTATGTAACGTCCTACTCTATATGGTATCATTATAGACATGTGACAGGGTGGACTGGGAGATGAACTCTATGGTAACGTCCTACTCTATATGGTCAGTATCGACACCGTGACAGGGTGGACTGTGAGATGAACTCTATGGTAACGTCCTACTCTATATGGTATCCTACGAGGCAGCATTAGAAAGAGGGAATTTCCCATATGCATTCACTCATACCCAACTGTCACCATTCCAGTACAGTAAATATCTGAAATATAAGATGGTTCAGATTTGGATATCTAAAGAAATAGTGGGCAGATTCACAATAATGGTACAAGTGATAGTTGGGAAATATAGTCTAATATGGGCAATTAAATTTTTTCCCCAGTATTACCCTTTAATGAAATGCACCTGGATCTGAGTTTTCTTAACTTTTAACTGACTTATTCAGTTCACATCATCAGGCCCTGTCCCTGAAGAGCTTACAATCAAATCACTTATCACACATCAACCTATCAGTAATGTCTTTATGGGTTTGTGGGGAAACCGGATTGCTGGAGGAAACCCACACAGTATAGGAGAACATATCTGTCCCTGTCCTGAAGAGCTTACAACTAACCATTTTATCACACGGATAACCATCAGTTCGTCTTTATGGTTGCGGAACACCAGGAGTTGTCGGAGGAAACCCACACAGTACAGGGAGAACATATCTGTCCCCTGCCCTGAAGAGCTTACAACTACCACTTTTATCACACATAACCTATCAGTATGTCTTTATATGGCTATGGGGAACATAGTATCTGGAGGAAACCCACACACAGTAAGGGAGAAACATCTGTCCCTGCCTGAAGAGCTTACAGTCTAATCAACTTTATCACACATACAACCTATCAGTATGTCTTTTTGGTTGAGGGAAACCAGAGTGTCTGGAGAACCCCACACAGTACACTGGAGAACATATCTGTCCCCTGTCCTGAGAGCTTACAATCTAATCACTATATCACACATACACCCTATCAGTATGTTCTTAATGGTTGTGGAGAACCGGATTGTCTGGAGGAAACCCACACAGTACAGGAGAACATATATGTCCCTGCCCTGAAGAGCTTACAATCTAACACTCTTGTATCACAAAAAATGATAAACACCTGTCTGGGTATTTACAAAATTGAAAAGTCACCGTAAAAACATTTTCCCTATGTGACGGGGGACTTTGAATATGAAGATAGAATCTATGGTAACTCCCCTACTCATATGGTAGCAGTATAGACAACGTGACGGTGGACTGTGAGATGAACTCTAATGGTGTAACGTCCTACTCTATGGACAGTAAGACCGTGACGGGGACGGAATGACTGCTGCGTCGCGCCCTTGGTACAGTATGACTACAGTATGACTGGATTCCTATTAGGACTCCTCTAATGTTCGTAGACACGTGAAGTGACGTGAGTGAATCTATTACTTGCTCCCTGTCTGACAATCTGAACTGGTTCCGTCTTATCATCGTAGACTCAGGTAGGGGAGAGCTCGCTGAGGTAGGGTAGTCCTACTCTATGGTATAGACAGCTGACAGGGTGGACTTGTGAGATGAACTCTATGGTAACGTCCTACCTTATATTGGGTGGATCAGTATAGACACCTGACAGGGTGGACTGGAGATTGAACTCTATGGTAACGCCTACTCTATATGGTATCAGTATGACAAAGGGGGAGGGCTGGATGAATCGTAGGACAGGTACAGGGGAGCACACCTGACAAGGTTGCATTTGAATGAACTCTATGGTAATCCTACTCTATTATGGTTATCAGTATAGAACACGTTACAGGGTGGACTGTGAGATGAACGACTATGGTAACGTCCTACTCTATAGGGTATCAGTATAGACACCTGACAGGGTGATTGTGAGATGGAACTCTATGGTAACGTCCTACTCTATATGTATCAGTATAGACACACAGGGTGCATTTTGGAGATGAACTCTATGGTAACGTCCTACTCTTATGGTATCAGTATAGACACTGACAGGGTGCATTGTGAGATGAACTCTATGGTAACGTCCTACTCTATATGGTATCAGTATAGCACTGACAGGTGGACTGGTGAGATGAACTCTATGGTAACGTCCTACTCTATATGGTATCAGTATAGACACGTGACAGGTGGACTGTGAGATGAACTCTATGGTAACGTCCTACTCTATATGGTATCAGTGTAGACCGTGACAGGGTGGACTGTGAGATGAACTCTAGGGTAGAACGTCCTACTCTATATGGTATCAGTATAGACACGTGACAGGGTGGACTGTGAGATGAACTCTATGGTAAGTCCTACTCTATATGGTATCAGTATAGACACTGACAGGTGCATTGTGAGATGAACTCTATGGTAACTGTCCTACTCTAATGGTAATCATAGACACGTGACAGGGTGGACTGTGAGATGAACTCTATGGTAACGTTCCTACTCTATATTGTATCAGTATAGACACGTGACAGGGTGGACTGTGAGATGAACTCTATGGTAACGTCCTACTCTATATGGTTCATATAGAACGTGACAGGGTGGACTGTGAGATGAACTCTATGGTAACTCCTACTCTATATGGTATCAGTATAGACACGTTGACAGGGTGGACTGTGAGATGAACTCTATGGTACGTCCTACTCTATATGGTATCAGTATAGACACGTGACAGGGTGACTGTGAATGAACTCTAGGTAACGTCCTACTCTATATGGTATCAATATAGACACGTGACAGGGTGGACTGTGAGATGAACTCTATGGTACGTCACTCTATATGGTATCATATAGACACGTGACAGGGTGGACTGTGAGATGAACTCTATGAACGTCCTACTCTATATGGTATCATATAGACATGTGACAGGGTGGACTGGGAGATGAACTCTATGGTAACGTCCTACTCTATATGGTACAGTATGACACCGTGACAGGGTGGACTGTGAGATGAACTCTATGGTAACGTCCTACTCTATATGGTAATCCTACGAGGCAGCATTAGAAAGAGGGAATTTCCCATCATGCAATTCACTCATACCCAACTGTCACCATTCCAGTACAGTAAATATCTGAAATATAAGATGGTTCAGATTTGGATATCTAAAGAAATAGGGGCAGATTAACAAATAATGGTACAGTGATAGTTGGGGGAAATATAGATTACTAATAATGGGCAATTAAATTTTTTCCCCAGTATGATACCCTTTAATGAAATGCACCTGGATCTGAGTTTTCTCTAACTTTTACTGACTTATTCATTCACATCAGGCCCTGTCCTGAAGAGCTTACAATCAATCCTTATCACACATACAACCTATCAGTATGTCTTTATGGTTTGGGGGAAACCGGATTGCTGGAGGAAACCCACACAGTATAGGAGAACATATCTGTCCCTGTCCTGAAGAGCTTACAATCTAACCATTTTATCACACGTATAACCATCAGTTCGTCTTTATGGTTAGAGGAAACCAGAGTTTCGGAGGAAACCCACACAGTACAGGGAGAACATATCTGTCCCCTGCCTCTAAGAGCTTACAACTACCACTTTTATCACACATAACCTATCAGTATGTCTTTATGGCTATGGGGAACATAGTATCTGGAGGAAACCCACACAAGTATAGGGAGAACACATCTGTCCCTGCCTGAAGAGCTTACAGTCTAATCAATTTATCACACATACAACCTATCAGTATGTCTTTTGGTTGAGGGAAACCAGAGTGTCTGGAGGAACCCCACACAGTACATGGAGAACATATCTGTCCCTGTCCTGAGAGCTTACAATCTAATCACTATATCACACATACACCCTATCAGTATGTTCTTATGGTTGTGGAGAACCGGATTGTCTGGAGGAAACCCACACAGTACAGGGAGAACATATATGTCCCTGCCCTGAAGAGCTTACAATCTAATCACTTTATCACACGTATAACATATCAATATGTATTTATGGTTGTGGGGAAAACGGAGTGTCTGGAGGAAACCCACACAGTACAGGGAGAACATATCTGTCCCTGCCCTGAAGAGCTTACAATCTAATCACTTTATCACACATACAACCTATCAGTATGTCTTTATGGTTGTGGGGAAACGCAAGTGTCTGGAGGAAACCCACAAGTAAGGGGAAACCTATCTGTCCCTGTCCTGAAGAGCTTACAATCTAACTACTTTATCACACGTATAACCTATCAGTATGTCTTTATGGTTAAGGGAAACCAGAGTGTCTGGAGGAAACCCACACAGTACAGGGAGAACACATCTGTCCCTGCCCTGAAAGGCTTACAATCTAATCACTTATCACACTACAACCTATCAGTATGTCTTTATTGTTGAGGGAAACTAGAGTGTCTGGAGGAACCACACACAGTACATGGAGAACATATCTGTCCCTGTCCTGAAGAGCTTACAATCTAATCACTATATCACACATACACCCTATCAGTATGTCTTTATGGTTGTGGGGAAACGGATTGGTCTGGAGGAAACCCACACAGTACAGGGAGAACATATAGGTCTCTCTGCCTGAGAGCTTACATCTAATCACTTTATCAAAGTATAACATATCAATATGTATTTATGGTGGTGGGGAAAACGAGTGTTGGAGGAAACCCACACCAGTATAGGGAGAACAATCTGTCCCTGTCCTGAAGAGCTTACAATCTAACCACTTTATCACACGTATAACCTATCAGTATGTCTTTATGGCTATGGGGAACATAGTGTCTGGGAGGAAACCCGCAGTACAGGGAGAACACATCTGTCGCTGCCTGAAGAGCTTACAATCTAATCACTTATCACACATACAACCTATCAGTATGTCTTTATGGTTGTGGGGAAACCAGAGTGTCTGGAGGAACCCACACAGTACATGGAGAACATATCGTCCCTGTCCTGAAGAGCTTACAATTCTATCACTTTATCACACATACACCCCTATCAGTATGTTCTTTTGGTTGAGAGGAAACCAGAGTTGTCTGGAGGAAACACCACACACAGTACATATGGAGAACATATCTGTCCCTGTCCTGAAGAGCTTACAATCTAATCACTTTATCACACATACACCCTATCAGTATGTCTTTATGGTTGTGGGGAAACCAGAGTGTCTGGAGGAAACCCACAGAAATAGAAATTGTCCCTTCTGTTAATTCATCTCCCTCAGGTTAAGTTTCTTTCCAGTCAATGCAATTCATTTTCTACAATTCTCAATAGGGAAACCCATTTAGGGACACACAGATTTCTATCTTCCCAATTACATTTATAGCAGCGATCAGTATCAATCCCCCCGCTCTCCAGTTAACTCCTATGAATTGAGCTCTAGGGGATTTTCTTTTTCTTGTCTGGAATATTTCATGCAAATGAATTTTCCGGAACATTTATCATTCTCCCAATAGACCCAAAATCCATTGGAAAAAAAAACAGATAAGGAAAATAAAAAGGATTTCCCGGCTCGTGTCACATGGGTATACCAGCAAGGGGGGGCTGGCAGAGAAAACCAATGACATCTGTTTCCAATGGTGCGTAATGGGGCATTGTTCTACTTCGTCGCAGTCCAAATCTAGAAGAATGTTCTATAGCTTTATCCGATTATTCTGACAGATTCGTCTCATCCGTTATTTATAAGTTTCACGTTCTGTGACTATCTCTTTTGTTAGCTATTTGATGCACTTCAAAGGCCCGTGAATAAAAATAACGGTTAATTACAGTAACAATGTCATTCCCATAGAAATGACTGTCCCTCCCCTTAATTATTTTTTTATTTTGTCTGAATTGATCAGTCCCGGTGCCTTATAAAGGAATACATTATATCAGCTCATGTCTCTGGGGGAGAGAACCAGCCAAAGCTTTTTCCAGCTGACATTTTTGAATGATGGCCCAGGCCAGTCAGTTATAGGAGCCTGAAACCATTTGCTGCTCAGCGAGGCCTCACGCTTTCAAAAAGAATTGATATTCCATTCCCACAATGCTATTGTTTAGAGTGATAGCGCTTCGGCGAAAAGACAGGATGGATGCTGCAACAAAGGGTTCTGCCATGAAACATGACTTTAAGGGCTCAGAAGCTGAGCTAAGACTCGTCTCTGCATTGGTGAAGACTGGCGTTATTGTGTTAGAGTGGAATCACAATTTAAAGGGATACCACAATGATCCTTGTTTATAAAGCTGCAAAAGTTTAACATGGTTTTTAAATACTACACAATGGTCCGGATTTACGGGGAGGATCATTTTTGATTCAATATCGGTTAGCGCAACTATAACTAATTCATCGCGACAGCTCTGCGGCTAATGTGGAGTACACCGGCACAAGGAATTTAAAGGACAATTATACTCACCTTTTTCCCCGATCCACTGCAGCATAGTACCCAGGGTGAGACCTAAAATCGCTAAGTCCTCCCCTGGGTACTTTCCCTAACTCCTGCACTACTTACCGCAAATCTGCTTCGCCGATCCACACTGTTCCACCTCTCTTCTATGTCAGTGACAGTCGCGAGGCAGCCAATTGGAAGACACCACCCTCCTTGGCAGAGCGATCTTCCTTTGGCTGCCTCGTATCTGTCACTGAAGCAGAAGACGGAGGAATGAGCGATCGGCGAATCCAGCAGATTTGCGGTAAGTAGTGCAGGAGTTAGGGAAAGTACCCAGGGTGAGGACTTAGCGATTTTAGGTCCTCACCCTGGGTACTATGCAGCTATGGAGTAAGAGGAGCGAGGGTGAGGTGAGTATAGTTGTCCTTTAAGATCGTGTTTGCGCTAGATTTAGCACAGGTGGGGAGAATTACCGAAGCGAATGCGGCTCTGGAAAAATCCCAATATCATTATTTCACAGCTGGTTTCTACCGAAATAAAATTTCAGCAGAATCGTACCATTGTGGCTTACCCATTTTAAATTGACCTTTGCTGGAAACTATCAGGGAGATTCAATAAAAGTACCTATCTAATAAAAGTTCTTATTAAAAATGGTGCCAATTTTACCCCAACCAATCAGATGTTAGCTACCATTTGAAAGGGGTTGGGGCAAAATTAGCACCATGTTTAAAGACCATGTCCACCCTAATATTTATTTTTTTATATGCCATTCCCCATGGGCTCCCAGCCCCAACCGCATTATTTATTTTTTTAAAAAGCCCCCCAAACTCTACTTACCTCCCCTCTTTCCTCTGACGTGCTCCCAGCCCTCTGCTTGCGAGGAAATGCAAGCAGAGGGGCGGGACTGGCAGCCGCGTCTGTGATTGGCTGAGCGGCAGCCAATCACGGACACGGCTGCCGGCAGCTCACTTCAGCGTAGGAAAGCGGAGAGGTAAGTAAAAGATTGGGGAGCTTTCTAAAAATAAAAAGTATGCCGTTGGGGCTGGGGGACATGGGGGAAGGCTGCCATAAAGGGGTTTGAAGCTAGGGGGAGGGATAGCAGAACGGGAGGGAGAGGGAGCGAGAGGGAGGGAGAGGGAGGGGGGAGAAGAGCTGCAGTACGCATGGCCAAAATCTCTGGGAGGCCAGGAAGCAGGCAGTGTCCTATATGGACCTGCTAGCCTCCTGGTGGGCAGTTTTTGGGACTTTGGGGGGGGGGGGCACTACCGGAGAACCCTATGGAGCTGGGATGTGAGGTAAGGATTAAACTACACTACATGGTGGGGCCAGTAGTTGGGGGGATTATAGTTTTGGGGGTGGACATGCCCTTTAACATTAAGAACTTTTATTACATAGGCCTGCTTATCATTAAAAATGGTGCTAATTTTTTCCCAACCAATCAGATGTTAGCTTTCAAATGTTAAATAAGATCTGATTGGTTGCAGCAAAATTAGCACCATGTTTAACGGTAAGAACTTTTATTGAATCTCCCTGTATCTCTCAAACACCATTTTTTTGTCACAATTGTTTTTCTCCCCTATTTCTTTAGATGTCCAATCTGAAACATCTCGCATTTCAGCTGTCAATCAAGTGCCTTATTATCATAAACTCTTCTGCTGTGTGCAGATTTACTATAACTGGAATGGTGACAGAGTTTTGACAGTTGGTGTGTTGTATGCTATATGCAGTCTCAACAGTATCTGCGATATTTAGAATATAACAGTCTATGGTAACACACGTTACTGTGCATTTGCGCTGTGATTTTGCCAATAATCTGTTATCAGAGGGCATAGGGAAACTCGGTGGCTCAGTGGTTAACACTAATGCCTTGCAACTCTGAAGTCCTGAGTTCGATTCCACCCTTGGACACATCTGCAAGTAGTTTGTATGTTCTCCCCGTGCTTGCGTGGGTTTCCTCCGGGCACTCCGGTTTCCCCCACAATCATAAAGACATACTGATAGGCTGTATGTGTCAAATAAATGTGCTTAGATTGTAAGCTCTTCGGGGCAGGGCCTGATGTGAATGTATCGATGTAATTGTACAGCGCTATGGAAGATGTTGGTGCTATATAAATCCACAGTAATAATAATAATGAGATCCGCACAAAAAAATGTTGATCAAATGCGCTCCGAAAATGTATTGATCGCGTATCGATCACTGGCATGCGACTCTCACGCATTAACTGATTGCAAAATGTGATCGCAATCGCACAAGCTTATCCCTTAATGTTATAATAATAAACGGACTTTGATCATTTTACCGACATGGTATTTAGTGCGAGATCACATTGTTAATTATGAATTACACTGTTTAAATTCCATTGTGTGTGTGTCTCTCTCAAGAGAACAAACGCTACCCAGAAGCCTTTACTGCTCAGTCCCTGACATCCTTTATTTGTTCTACTTCAGTAGTAGACAGTGTGCGATATCTGCAAGGCAGGCAATTCACACTAGTCTCCTAGTCAGTAATGAGGAGGAAAAGCCACCTGACAAGTAGAAGGTTTTCTACATTTTTATTGGGTTTTGTTCCTAGAGAAACGTAAAGGAAGAAAAGGAAATGCAAAGTTCTAAAGAAATAGCAGTTTAAACGGGAGATATGGGCTAAATAAAGGACGTGTTCCAGTAACTGATCATTAAAATGATGCAGACATACTTACCAACAGTCCCAACACTCCTCATGCAATGTCCCAGATCTACAGGAGTGGGTGGGAGTGAGCAGTGGAATGTAAATGAAATTAATTACTGTCTGCTATGGTAGAGTAACCAGACTTGGTGGCCAGGTCCCCCTGATCGTGCATATACAGTAAAGATAAGTGTTATCAGCTGTTTTTAAACACAGGCCCTCTGAGTCCTTGGCCACCCCTCACGCCCTGTGGGCCCAAACATTATACCGCTGAAGGTAACCCTTTTGTCCTTATTGCCAGATATATGGATGAAGGAATCTGTTTTTTTGAGTGCAATAAACCCAGTTATTTATATAAAAATGTTGTATATGCAGAGTAATGGAAGAAACATGTACCACATGCAGTGTCCCTAGTTTTTTTTTAGAATGTTGGCCACTATGCACAAAAATACACCTGTATGAAATCAAATTCCCCTACAGCGAGCTATACAGTACAGTTACTTCCGAGCCCATCAAATTTTCACAGGGAGATAAAAAGTAGATCATAGAACTGTACTGAACACTGTAATGAGCATGTCTGGGTTACTGAGTAAGGGGAGGGGGTGGAGCCTAGTTTAGGAAATTGTTCTGTTTTGTTTTTACAATTTTTGTGTGTATATATATATATATATATATATATATAGGAGCTGATGCAATAAGAGTTGCAAAAGTTTCTTTGTGCTATTTATCTGCAGTGACCAATCACATGTTTTCTTACTGCAGTAACCCAGTAAAAAGCTAACATTTAATTGGTTGACACTAATTAATAACATAAGCAAACTTTTGTAACTCTTATTTTATTAAAGGGACACTAAAGTCCCATAATCCAGAAAATCAACTCTGTGCCATTCATTTCTATTATTCACAGGGAGGTGAGAAGGCTTATTCTCACCTCCCTGTGAATAAAAGGACGCTCGGGGACCTGGAACTTACCTTACCGCCGCTCCTTTACTGACAGCCGCTCTGTCCCGACCGCGCGCCCTATCTTAGGTGCATGCGCGCCAATACAAAAGATAGGGCGAGAACAGCTGTTTAGTGCAGGAGCGGCTGCGAGCGGAGCGGCGGGTAAGGTAAGTTCCAGGTCCCCCGAGCGTCCTATTATTCACAGGGAGGTGAGAATAAGCGTTCTCACCTCCCTGTGAATAATAGAAATGAATGGCTCAGAGTTAAATTTCTGGGTTTATTGTTCCTTTAAGTCCCTTAATAAATCTTTAAGATTTCTTAATATTGTGGAAATGGGGTTTGGAGGGTCCTTTACCAGAATATTAAAAGTTTATTTTAAGCTGGACATGCCCTTTAATAGTGGCAATGCAGAATGAGAAATGACAAGTAAAGGGTCAGATGGAACAAGGCAGATAATTAAAAGAGTAAGAAATGAAGAGATAAAAGTTGAGCGGGCACCTTGGTGCTTCCTGGTTGAACTGGGCCCCAAAACCCAGTGTGACACTGGACCTACCATGGACCAGGTAATCTTTAAACTCATGTGAAATCTTTAATTCTATCTCAGTGTCAGAAAAGACAAAATGTCAACGTAGGATAAAAAGTGATATTTCCCCTTGAAGATCAATACATCACGCTCTGCATCTCATATCTCCTGCCAGGCTACTGGTCATATATATTTAATATCCGATTTAGAATTTAATAAACATCAGCGTTAATGTTAAAAACACACTGTGCTGGCGGCGGACTGGAAAGGTTCCGGCTTCACTTTGCACCTCTCTGATTTACAGCTGAGCTGCGGATTGTGTCATATAACGACAGTGTTCAGATGGAATGGCGTTCCCTCTGGGAATGACAATAAAGTAACAATACATTGGGGATCTTTACGGCTTGGCATGCGAAGGATTAATTGCGTTAATCAATGCAGGGACCTAGATGGTGCTAAATTGCTGTTACCATATTTCCATTTCTTCCTATTTCTTTGGACTGTATCTTCTCCCACAGTATTTGAGGTAGAGAGATGGAACTGATGACATGTGAGACATGTGTGTGTTATCTTCTAGCTAAGGAATCCAAATCCAATTTATCTGTTGGACATTTTTCGCACATCCACTTTACTGTTGTCAGCGACACTATTATAATACAAGGGATTCTATAGATCAATCCAGTCTTGAAAGTTGATAGAAGAGTTTATTTGATTAAATTTGCATGTAAACACACACGCTGGTTACTCTAGATTCCATATCACTGTTTTACTGGGTAGAACTTTCAAACACAAACATTCCAAGGTTTCTACTATCTTAAAGGGCAACTATAATGAAAAAATGACTCTGATTACTTTATTTGCTCTTGCTTAGTATACTCCCTCTCTTAACCAGGGCCGCTCCTACCATGAAGCAGTATGAAAATTATGTTCATGGCGCGAGGCCCTGCTAAATTACAAAGGTGGCAGTCTGTCAGTTGTATTTTTTGGAAAAGGTCAGTTTTTTTAATTTATCTTATGGCTGCTTGAAATTCCATTTGGTACTTGGGTTGTAAAGATGGGAGTTAGGTCAGGGCCTACTCTTAATCGAACACCTCCTTCCTTCTGAACAGAATTTCTATGAGTGCAAGCATGCTCAGTAATCACTACGAGGCAGCATTAGAAAGAGGGAATTTCCCATCATGCAATTCACTCATACCAACTGTCACCATTCCAGATACAGTAAAACTAGACACAGGCACAGCAGAAGAGTTTAGGATAATAAGGCACTTGATTGACAGCTGAAATATAAGATGGTTCAGATTGGATATCTAAAGAAATAGGGGCAGATTAACAAATAAATGGAACAGTGATAGTTGGGGAAAATTATAGAGTCTAATTTAAATTTTTTTAATGAAATGCACCTGGATCTGAGGTTTTCTCTAACTAACACACTAGGTCATTTTTATTATTTATTATTATTATTATTGTGGATTTATATAGCGCTAACATCTTCTGCAGCGCTTTACAATTACATCGATACATTCACATCAGGCTCTGTCCTGAAGGGCTTACAATCTAAGCACATTTATTTGACACATACAAGCTATCAGTATGTCTTTATGATTGAGGGGGAAACCGGAGTGCCCGGAGGAAACCCACGCAAGCACGGGGAGAACATACAAACTCCTTGCAGATGTGTCCAAGGGTGGAATCGAACTCAGAACCTCAGTGCTGCAAGGCATCAATGCTAACCAATGAGCATTACCAATAACATGGGTTTATAATGATTTTTTTGTACGACCATAAATGGTGTGTCAGTAAAGACCACAATGGTCTTTTACTGTCAATAACAGGCAATAGCAGTATTTTGTACCCCGGTTTTTATTAATATGTCTTAAAGGAGCCAAATCTCTCTCACACAGACTATTTCAAAATAAAGCATTTATAAATGAAAAAATAAAACAAATTATTTATTCGGAGCCAACACACAGACACACACACACTAGAGCTTTGTGCAGCCATGGGGCGGTTTAAAACAGCTGATTGCGCATTCCTTTACTTACATGTGTATGGTAAGCCGTATAAAACTGCTGATCGCGGTACTAGTAGGGGGATTTCTGCCCTGTTACCCCCCTGCCGTTACAGGGGATGTAGTTACGCCACTGGGAAAAACTCCAACCAGTGGGGGACAGGGCAGCAGTAACAGAATCGGATGAATATTTTGTAATACATTAGTAGGGACAGTGTAGGACACAAAGTTGGTCCATGCCAAAGTGGAAATGGATTGGGGAATGTATGGCTAAGTCAGCATTGGGGGAACCTTGTCATGAACGGAGACACCAATGGGCATACATTTGGAAAATAAACTGGAGACAAGAGGGTTATTATTCCCATTGAATATCTGATCACAAGGGAATTAAAACCCCACAGAGATCAAAGTTTGTTGTTGAAAAGCCAAAAATGTTGCGTCGAGAAGGTGAAGATTGGAGGGAAATTTGGAAAGTTAAAAATACGTGTTGGATTTCCATGGCGTACAATTCGAAAAAATCGGATTTGGTTTTGCAAAATTTTGCAGAACTGTTGGGGAACCAAAACTCGTGGTTTTGCTCTCCTGTATTCAGTTAGAAAGACTATTATTATTATTATTATTGTGGATTTATATAGCGCCAACATCTTCCGTAGCACTTTACAATTACATGGATACATTTACATCAGGCCCTGCCCCGAAGAGCTTACAATCAAAGCACATTTATTTGACACGACCAATCAGTAGGTCTTTATGATTGTGGGGGAAACTGGAGTGCCTGGAGGAAACCCGCGCAAGCACAGGGAGAACATATAAACTCTTTACAGATGTGTACAAGGGTGGAATCGAACTCAGGAAATGTGGGGAAAGCTAAAGGCCCTAAAACAATGTTCTTGTTTCATTCCCTTAGCACCTCAGAACTAGAGAAGGCTGAACTTCCGAAAGTTCGGTCCGTTTTCGAACTATATGGAAAGTTTGTAAGTTTGAGAGTTCGAAAACGGATCTATTAAAGCCAATGGGAGTCAAATAGTTTGAAAAGTTCGAATTAAAGGGAAACTGTAGTGCGTATAAAGTTTTTTCAAAAACAGTTAAAATAAAAAGTAACTGAGGCAAGGAGGTAGGATTGGTGCTTTTTGCCTACCAATATCCTTTCTATGAGGAGCAGCAGGGTGAAGAAAACTGCTTCTGCCAGTCTTCCTGAATGCTTCAGCACTATCTTTAATATAGAATGGCCCAGGGCCATAACCTGGCAGATGAAAACTGTGAGTGCTGTATCTCCTCAACAAAACAATATTGGGAGGTAGGAATAATCAATCCTAACTCCTTGCCCCAGGTCCTTTTTATTTTTATAAAGTTAATTTTTACAGTATAGTTGTCCTTTAAATACAATTAAAATATCAATGGTAACTTAATGTAAATAGCTCTGGGACCTGGGAAATGGTCTGGGGAACACGTTCGAAAATCCAGGACTTTCCAAAAATTGATTTTACTCTCACGCGCGCTAATTTCGAGCTCCCGCGTTCGAACATTCGATAATTATCCCATAAACGATTCACAGATTCGATAATTATCCCATAAACGATTCGAAGATTCAAGTGTTACCGAACGTTTCGAGATTTACCGAAATATTCAAGGGCTATTGAACTCTCCAGCGACTGCATCATGGAATGGACCTTTGTATATATCACTGGCATATTCGATAATTCGATATTTACTCGCGTATTGGTATATAGACATTTTACTCGCATATTTGTTCATTCGATATTTACTCGCGTATTAGTATATGGTTTACTCGCATATTTGTGATTCTCGAACGTTCGAACATTCGATAATTATCGAAAGGCCGAAAAATATCGATAGTTCGAGAAGTCCGGGTCCGTTCGAACTCGAATAGTTCGGCTCAGACTCGGGTTCGAGTTCTAGTCCATCTCTACTCAGAACATTTAATTTTACCTTTTAAGACTATGCAGAATTTATCACCTGATTTGGGGATTTGGATGAGAATCGGTATATCTATTATGGGGGATTATAGTTTCCCAGAATCCCCTCTTTCTGATGTCAAAGTTATCTGAAGATCTAGCACCTTTAGCATAAAGTGCAAGGGGTGGAGCTGAGGTGCAGACATGGACAGGAGCTAAATAGCCTTAAATGTCAATAATGTGGGTCAATGCTTTGACCGTCATAACCTGTTTTTGTGGTTTTACAGTTCTGACGAGGGCCGGGCCCCTCCATCTTGTCCCCCCCAAGACAGCTACGTCGCTGTGGTCAACAAATTTAATTGAAGGAAACAAGAGTTTTGACCTGGAACCAAGCGCTATTCTTTGGGTAAATGTTCTTAGAGGATGCGCTGTGTATATTTGGGTTTAATCCATCACGTAAGGTGGAACATCCCCAGCAAATGTAATTGGCAAAATTAATGTTAGCGTTTATAATCCAATCGTAAATCAGTATTTTTTATTAAGATGTGTCAATCATTCTAACACAGAGAAATATTTTCAGCCGATTCGAAATGTGTTTAGTCCCCATAATCCTTTAGGGGAAAAACTTGGGTCCGTCTGCAATGAGATCTAATTATATTTCTATTGCGTATTAAATTTATGTTCAAGAGACATGAATTCTCTTCTAATCTAAGAGAACACAGTCCCCAGGGACACTTGATCAAATAAGTTAAATTAGTATTAGGACAGGTGATGCCTATTCATATTTTATGCATTTTTCTTATGTCTAGGGGGATAAATCTGCCATGTGCCATTATGTTGTTGAAGATCGCGCACTAATAGAATCTGTAGATCTTTTTGCAGACTTACAATTAGCTAAGATAAATTGCGCGCATCAGATGCTGAGAGTGAAATAATTTATTCCCCACTCGTATATCTGAATCTGGGATTGGCAGTATTTCTAGCACAGGTAGGAACAACTGCAGACACTAACAGCTCAATACATTTCCTCAATGGTAGAGGTGTCAGAATATACAAGACTGACCATTAAGCACACACTATACCAATATTTAAGATTATTTCTGTCGTTTGTAGGGACTGTCGCACCCCTAACGATCGTGGTTGACTGTCTATACCACATAGAGCCGACTGCGACCAAGGAAAACTTTAGCTCTACAACAACTGTTTCTGATGCTCAAGAATCAATCAGCAATCTTCTAGAGAAATGTCATGGTACAGTTCCTTTTTTTGTTCCCTTTACAAACCAGTATTGTTTGTTAAAGGGTATTTAAATTTCAAAAAATACCTACAGCAAGATCCCAGTCTTCCAAAACTTTTTTCAGATTTTAAATCTGAGCAGTAGATTCTGAGAAATCATCATTTGAAATTACAGCATTTACAGGGAAAGACCTGTCACTCCAGAAGTAGAAATTATAATATGTTCCCCATCCCTGACCTCTTACTAGGATCTTTGGCTGCCTGCCAGCACACTTTCAGCAACAATTAAGAAAATCAGCAGAGAAAAAACAGCAGGGGGAGGGGGAGGGAGATGTGTAAGCAGAGCAATGTCCATGGTGAGGCTGTGCAGAACTTATAAGTGTCACACACACTACAAGAAGGCAGTGAGTAAGGGAGGGTGGGTGGAATTAGGAGCACTCACTAAATATTAATAATTTAATGACAAAGCAAGCACAGATAAATATGTGAGTACCATCATTTTACTTCTCTCAAATTGTAGTTTCAGAAAATATAAAGTTGTTTCAGTGAGTATAGTGACACTTTAAAACAATAGTTCACTCAAAAAGGGAATTATTCTGTTAATGTATTGATTAAAGACCGGGAGGTTAAAGAGCTATGCCTTACCTCCGATTCTTCAATCAATCCTCCAAGAGCGACAGACGAAGAACGAAGAAACTTACCTTACTAGCGATCCACCTCAGCAGCAGGGACAGGTCCTGGCCGATTCCTGGTTTAGAGTAACTATAGCGCGCATGCCCAATAATGCGTGATATAGTTACACTGAACAGGAAGTGGTCGGGAATCTCCACTGCGGCTGTGGAGGATCGCGAGTAAGGTAAGTTTCTTCGTTCTTCGTCAGTTGCTCCTGGGGAATTGGTTGAAGAACAGAAGCTCCTTAACCTCCCTGTCTTCAGCCAATACATTAAAGGAATAGTTCACTTTTTGAGTGAACTTTTCCTTTAATATGTTTGCTGATGACAGGGTAGATATTTTATCCATGAGGAGGACTTTTTCTCTTTGCAATGAGAGGGATTAATCATGGTGAGGCCCCTTAGCAGTGCACGGAATCACGCACACACGATCATGCTCACTTCTATGCATATGTGCTGCGCTTCCAGGGATTTAATACTATCCGAATGAATGCGATATGGACCAAAAATGGTGCTCGCATGCGCTCCAATAGCACTCCGCATATAGTGGGGCCTCTCCAATAGGCTACCACAGGCATGTGCTCCCACAAGCGTAGCCGGATTGCAAATTAGTTCCGACACACGCTAATGGGGCCTAGCCCTCATGCCTTTGAATTGAAGATTAAAATGTGTCCATACACATGCAACTTTCAGTGTAATTTCACAGTCAATTCCATTGAAGATCTATAGTAGCCCCAGATGGTTTGTGTATTTACTGTGTCACACACACACACAGTGTGACCGATATAGCTCCCTTTGCCAATAACACATCTTGTTGGATACTTCAAGGTTATTATTATCAGCCAAGTGTATGGCTACATCTGGTCACAATGTATATATAGGGCAGGGACTACTTTCTTCTTCTTCTCAGGGGTTTCTGGTACAGAATGTTCCATTATCTGCCATGTACAAAGGGTTTCAAATAAACAGCTTAGAAATTCTTTTAGGCTTATTTACAAGGTGAGTATAATTTCCTGAGGAATGGATCCCTGGATCAACAAGAACTAGATGTAGTAATAGCATTGAAATACCATTCAATATTTAAACATTTTATATAATTTTTATATGACCCTAGAATATATATTTGTATAAAGTGATCATATCCCCACTCAAACGTCGCTTCTCAGCCTTAACTTGTCTAATCTGCCTGCATATTCAATCCATTCCGTTCCCCTTATTAATTTAGTTGCCCTTCTCTGAACTGCTTCCATTTCCAAGATGTCCCTTTTGTATATGGGATTCCAAAACTGCACTACATATTCCAAATGAGGCCAGTGCCTTGTAAAGAGGGAGAATAATATTTTTCTCTCTTGATTCCATTCCCCTCTTTATACAAGATAATATCTTGCTAGCTCTAGCCATTGCTACCTGGCATTGTTTGCTATAACTAAATCTGTTATCTACCAGAACCCCCAAATCTTTTTCCAGTCGAGATTCACTTAACACAGTGTTATTTATGGTGTAGGTGGCACAGGAATTATTAAATCCCAAATGCATCACCTTACATTTATCAACATTGAATCTCATCTGCCATTCTGCTGCCCATTGTGATAATCTATCTAGGTCTGCTTGCAGCACTTGCACATCATTGGAAGTTTCCAAAGCTCTGCATAATTTAGTGTCATCAGCAAACACAGAGACCTTGTTCTCAATGCCCCCTTCTAAGTCATTTATAAACAGATTAAACAGAAGTGGCCCCAGTACAGAACCTTGAGGCACTTTAGTCCACATAGGTGAGTCTCCACACTTTTCTTTAGGATCATGCTTTATAATGGCTTAAAGGAACCAATTTGTCCTACAAAATGCAGGTAACATAGACTTGCGTTGCATGTTAATGCAGCACACAATATGACCCATAATGGTCCTAAAGAAAAGGGCAACATGCAGCTAGATTGATTCCCTGGTCAGTTTTAATAAGTTTAGGATCCTAGAACTATTAGTTGTCCTTGAGTTTCATTTTTCTTTCCAACAACCTGTCCTTGGGCCTTACCATCATGGCCTGCATTATTGATATGCTCACAGGAGCCCGGAGGGGATCATTAAAGGGAGTGAGAGATTTACCCAGGAAATATATTTGATTGGTGAGGTTTAACCTGTGCTATTAAATATTAAGACACTGATGTATTGAGTGAAATAAAGGTCTCCCTGTGTCTGAGCGGAAAGTTGGTGCTAAAAGCAGTGGAATCATTTGCTGCCCTGCAGATTATCCGATAGATTTTTACAACCAAGTCATTTGCAATGGAGAAATCATTGTTTGAGGATCTGTGTTGTACGGTACAGGAGAAGTTGAATACGGACTCCCCACTGCGATTTCTAACATTTCATCTCCTTCATTGTTTCAAAGGCACCTTTGTGCTTAATGGCATCTATGCAATGTTTGTAATTCTGCTTCCCTGGTAAGCTACTTAGCATACATTTGCAATTATATACAACATTATACAAGAGCAGGGATGTGGAGAACTACAAGCAGTGGAATGATGGGAATCTCACATGTAATTCAGTAAACAGAAAGCAAACTTAACGCACTGGTTATAAAGGAGACTAAAGGTTCGTACACACGTGCGATTGCGGGGGCAGACCTGTGACGCCATTTCGGGGTAGGATTTTTCAGTGTATGGGCGGTCGGTTGGGTCCTTGTTGATGATCCAACATGGTTTATCATCAGTAACACCAGAGTGGGGATAAGAGCGAGCAATTAAATAGATACATTAAAATTGCAAAACTAAAGTTTCATACATAGGTTAAGATTTCATATCTATAAAATAAGTGTGGTGTGCCTTGACACATTAGGACAGAAATTCCTTCCCCCAAAGAGCTTACAATCTAAGTGGGAGGGACAACATACAGATACAAGTGGGTGTGCTCCAGATGGCTGTCAATCATTTATTGTGCTGGTGTTCAGAAAACTAGAATACAAGTTTAGATTTATAACTATTAATGGATGTCACCTGGTGAAGGGAGAGAGGGAGAGAGTTCCAAAGTTAGAGAGCAGCAAGGGGGTGGACAAGTAGATTTGGGTATCTTCCGCAAATAGGTGATACTTTAAAGGGACACTATACTGAAAAAATTACTTTGGCACATCCTAATCTATAATTGAATACATGTAAGTAGCACTTACTCTGATTTGCGTGTGTTGCTGCATGCCTTCAATCCAGCACACATTTTGCTTAGGAACAGTATCCCCCCTCCCTCTTTTAACCACTCCCACTTCCACCTAACCTGACTTTTTCACCACAAACAGTCAAGCCTGCACACAGCATACAGCATTCCAACTGTCAAACTCTGTCACCATTCCAGCTACAGTAAAACTATTCACAGAAGAATAGTTTTTGAGAGCAAGGAACTTGATTGACAGCTGGAATATAAGAAGTTTTAGACTGGATATCTACAGAAAATTTGGGGCAGATCAACAAAAATATAGTATAGTGGTGGTTGGGAAGAATTATAGTTTCCAGTTATGGGCAATTTAAAATAGCCTATTTTTCGGTATAGAAGCCAAATGAACTGAATATGTCTCCCAAAGAAATAGTGTATAGGGAGAACAGTAAGGGTTCCAAAACTGAGCCCTGAGGGACCGCCACACTGCAGCGGTTGGTCTTGCCGTAACCAACAGTCTTTGATGCCCAGAGAATGCAGAATTTGCATGAGAAGAGAGTGGTCCACAGTATTAGAGGAAGCCGATAGATCGAGGAGAATGAGGACAGAAAACTGGCCTTTGGCAGTTTGTAGGTCATTGAAGACCTTACAGAGGGCCGTTTCAGTTGAATTATCCGGTTGAAATCTAATTGCGATGGGTCCAATAGGTTATGGGTACGGAGGTAATTAATAATGCATGTAAAGATGAGACATTTTAAGA
This sequence comes from Hymenochirus boettgeri, assembly GCA_019447015.1. NCBI lineage: Eukaryota > Metazoa > Chordata > Amphibia > Anura > Pipidae > Hymenochirus > Hymenochirus boettgeri. The sequence continues at coordinate 17,802,534 of CM033475.1, forward strand.
TTTTTGATATAAACGGAGACAGGGCAATAGTTAGAGAGACAGGAAGGGTCCAGAGAGAGTTTTTTTATGAAGAGGTTTGATGCACGCATGTTTGAAGGCAGCAGGAACAATCCCAGAGGTCAGGGAAGAATTAAAGTAAAAAAGAAGGCATGGGATTGAGGGTACATGATGTAAGGGGCGAGGGCAACAGAAAGTTGGTGGTTTGAGAATGGTGACTGGGGTAAAAGATTCTAGACCTTCAGGTGGTGGGGAAGGCAAAAGAAAGTGTGAGGTATCCTGTGGGGAAGGAATTTGAATGCAGATATCTTCTACTTCAGTTCTCAAGTAGTCAGCAGTATCCCGAGGAGTGTTAATGGAAGTAAGTGTTGGATGACGAGGGCTGCAAGAAAGTGTTAAAAAGTATAAGTCTGCCTGACTGTGGAACTTTTTCCACAAAGACTCAGCTTCACGAACACATGAATTTGGATTCCAAACTGAGCCAATGACGAGGGTTAGTGGGGCGACGATTGTAAGTTTGTAGGGAGGCAAAGGAGTCAATAGTCAATAAGATGGAATTAGACAAATGTATTAGAGAATCAGGGTTAGAGTCAGACATGAGGGCAGCAAGGCTAGAACTGAGAGAGGAGGATAGAGCCGGAAGGTCTATTACTTTGGTGTTGCGAACAATAGATGGATTATCAGACGAGAGGGGAGAGTAGGTGGTAGGGAAAGTAATTAAATTGTGATCAGTGAGAGGGAAGGAGGTGCTGGAAAACTGTGAGACAGATTTTTTAGTAAAGACCAAGTCCAGGAGGTGACTATCCTCATGGGTGCTAGTATTGGTCCACTTCTGGAGGGAGAAGGAAGTTAGGTGGAGAAAGGGAGAGGGCCAGGATTGCTTAGCATCATCAATGTGACAATTAAAATCACCTAAAATAATATCCGGACAGATGGAGGAATGAATGAAAGAGATCCAGGTTTCAAACTCTGTAAGGAAGGTGGCTGGGGCTGAGGCAGAGGGGGGTCTGTATATGAATGTTTTTTTCCCTTGGAATAAATAAAAGATGATGGAGCCACAGCCAATAACCCTAGAAGTTAACACAAAAACAAGGACCAGGAGCTAAGGATTCATTTATTGTTGTCTGAGCGGGAGGGGGAGCGGTAGGGGCAGAGTATGGGACGTGGTGTGTGTGGCGGTAGGGGGCTGAGTGGAGCAAGGTTAGGGCAAGGTTAGGGGCATTCTGGGGTGGAGAGTGGGCATTCCGGAAGTGGGGGTTCCAGGGCCAATGGGGAAGGTGTTTCAGCCCTGACTTGGGATTTTGTCCCTGCAGTTGGGACAATCCTGCCCAAATAGGGATGTCTAGTAGTCCTGGATTTAATCCAACGGCCACTGACGTATACATTTCATTCTGTAAGATCTATGAGGCAGAGGGAACGTTTATTTTTTACGAACGCAGCAGAAAGAACCAGGAATAAATGTAACAATAGAAAAACGTAGATTCCGGACGTCAGAACCATTTCTATAAAGATTTTACAACAAATAACAAACTGAACTTGCCTTACAACAAAAGCACAAAAAATGCAACATATTTTAAAGGCCATATTCACTGTAAAAATTAACATGTTAATAATGAAACTTACCTGGGGCAGGGAGGTAGGATGAATTATTCCTACTTCCCAATATAGTTTGGGAAGGAATACCAGCAGATCCAATTTCATCTGCCAGGTTAGTGCCCTGGGCCTTCCTGTTTTAAAGATAGTGCTGAGGGCAGGAGGAAGCCTGGCAGAAGCAGTTTTATTCATACTGGTGCTCTTCAAAGAATCAATATTTGGAGGTAGGAATTATCAATCCTACCTCTCCGCCCCTGGTTCTTTTCATTTTAACTGCATGTGAAGGTTCTCATCCATCCAGGTCATGGGTAGAGATGGCCGAAACTGCCGGGTTTCGTTCTGTTTTTTGGTTTTCCCGAAGATCCGAAAATTAGAAAACGGAACTTAAATTTGGGACTTCAGAGCACGTTTTCGATTTTTATCGAATGCTCATGCTCATGCTCAAACGTTCGAAATGCGTCCATTTTGGGATGGAACATTCGGGTTTCGGAACAGAGGGGTTCCGTGTCAGATCCGGATCCGAGTCTGACCCGGATCGCATGTCTAGTCACGGTATATCTGTTGTATCCAGTTAGATCAACTGGATTTAAAGTTTACTAGTCATCCGACTGGATCTCTCGATTCAGAATGACTTGTACAACAGATTCTTGTACAAGCCATTCCTCCGAATTGAGAAACCCAGTCGGATGACTAGCAAAACTTCTTCAAGAACTAAACTTTAAATCCAGTTGATCTAACTGAATACAACAGATATTTTATTTTAACTGTTTTTTTAAAGGTTCTGTCCACCCTTAATATAAAGGTTTGTACACACGTGTACAATAAATATAGGAAGGAGTTACACCCCCCCCCCCAAATATAGACCATAGTAATAATAAATAGCAGAATAAAAAGTCACCAAAGATGATTTTTAATAATAAATGATGGGTATGGAAACAGACAGACAGACAGACAGATAGATAGATAGATAGATAGATAGATAGATAGATAGATAGACAGATAGATAGACAGATTGATGGATATGGAGACAGACAGACAGACAGACAGATAGATAGATAGATAGATAGATAGATAGATAGACAGATTGATAGACAGATTGATGGATATGGAGACAGACAGACAGACAGACAGACAGACAGACAGACAGACAGACAGATAGATAGATAGATAGATAGATAGATAGATAGACAGATTGATGGATATGGAGACAGACAGACAGACAGACAGACAGACAGACAGACAGATAGATAGATAGATAGATAGATAGATAGATAGATAGATAGATAGATAGACAGATAGATAGACAGATTGATGGATATGGAGACAGACAGACAGACAGACAGACAGACAGACAGATAGATAGATAGATAGATAGATAGATAGATAGATAGATAGATAGATAGACAACAACCGACCCCAGTGACAATATATACAATAAAAGACTCATGCTATCCCACTGGGACGGTGCTAGGGGGAAATAAATAATCCTAAAAAAACACAATAGGACAAAAGACATCCCTATACAGACCTCTAAATTAGCACTCCCGCACTTTAACCCACCCCAGTGGTCCCCGGCTCTTCTTAATAACACTGTGCCGGTATTATCAAGTTTGCCCACAGTGACTGGCATAATTAAGTTTGCCCACTGGTATAATCAAGTTTGCCCACTGGTATAATCAAGTTTGCCCACTGGTATAATTAAGTTTGCCCAAAGTAACTGGTATGATTAAGTTTGCCCACAGTAACTGGATAAATGGTGTGACCCAAAAGAGTAAAATTTGTAACTGTGAGAAGCAGACATCCGAGATGTGGGCAGGGTCTATCTAGGAGCTGTCCAGCTCTGCTGTGGTCCTTCCAAACCCAGTGGTGTAACTACCGCCCCCGCCACACCCGCAATTGCGGGGGGGCCCGGGCCAGACGGCAGTAGGGCCCGCCACAAGCCCAAGGTCACTGCCATGGTCGGGAAGTTTGGGTCCGGTCTTTTAAACAGCTGATCGCCCGTATATTTCATTCATACGCGCGATCAGCTGTTTAAAACTATCTTTAAAGCGAAAATGCAAGCGATTGTGCGAAAAAATGCTTGCTGCAAAACGCGAATGGATGCGCAATCACATGCGCATACAAAATCTCAGAAATATTCGCATTCCCGCGATTTCCATGTTAGCGAAAATCGCAAGCTCGGATGCGAGAGCAAACCGCGAACACGCAAAAAACGAGCTAGTGTGGCCTACACTGCCGGGACGTTATATACAGGGACAATGCCGGAACACAGTACGGGTGCTGGGACACCGGGTTAAAACACCCAAAACTGACAAAATCGGGATGGTTGTGAGCATCAACACTGCATCTGTCAACTGGGGCACGTGCCCTATTGTGCCCAATGTAGCGCCGCTACTGGTTTTAGGGGTGGACATGCCCTTTAACCTTTATATGCACTATAGATCTGCTTTGTACAATGCCCACGTGGTTGTTCCATTTTCCCATTCCATTGAATGGAGGCGGAAATGTATGTGATCCATGCCAAAACATGGAGTCACATTGGCTGGGAAATCAGATTGAGTTATTCAACAAGACGTGCACATTTTTGCCTGAGCTGTTAATTTGCCTTAACCAATCAGATGCTACCGTTTTACTGGTCTACAACAATTATTAACATCTGATTGGTTGCTGCTGATTAAGTACATGGACACACTTATTTTGTTGGCGAAAATTTTGTTTGTCGAAACTACAGATACGGTAAAATTTTTAATCCAAGTCATAAAAATGTCATAGATTCATCATGGATGTTTGGTTTCCGATTGTTGAAATTCCGTGTTGCTCTCTTCCAGAACAGAACAAAACCCAGCGGGTACCTGTGCCCCTCTACGCGTGATGCAGCCCGTGTTAGCTCTTATTGTTAATCACAAAACATTTGTGTTGTTTTGGTTTTTTTGCCAATTAAAAAGACTCCAGTTCAAAACCCTTAACGGTGTTGGATCTCTCTGCCAGACGTCGCTGAAGAGTTTGCTATTTAATTGACGAGAAAACTTATAACCATTAGGATTCCAAACCTCTTGAAGTTCTGCCGAGGGCCTCTTATTGTCAGTGAGCGCATCCGAAAATGGTTGCCAAGCAACAGCCATTATTCTTCAGTAAAAGTTGTCAAAATTGTTTCTCTTTTTTTTCCCCTCTCCCCTCCAAGATATTCTCCCAGGACATCATAGCTACTCTAGCGTGGTGTTGAAATGTCAGAGTGGCTACACATTAAAAACATGCCTCTTTCTGCTGTGTCCTCCTGAGGAAAGCTGCATTGGCTGTATTCCGAAAAAAACATGTTTAGGGCACGGCCACACTGCAACGCGAATTTATGTGCGATTTCGTTGCGTTTGCGCATGCGTTTTTTTCATTAAGTAAGTAATGATTAGAGATGTCCGAACTTCGCAAAATCCGGTCCGCTCGAGGACCTGCGAATTTTCGAAAAAATTCGAAAATCCGCGAGCGGACCCATTAAAATGTAAAAAATCCTCGAAAATACGGATTTTCATGCATTTTCGAAAATATGAGAAATCCTCGTAATTTCGAAAATTTTCGAAAACGCGGTTCAGAAAAGTTCAGAAGGCGCAATATCCGCCATTTGCGAACAAGGTAAATCTGCCGCGGATTCGGGTCCGTGAACTGGGCCATCACTAGTAATGATCGGGGGACTTTCTGAGACTATAATTATAGCGGTTGGGGCTGGGGGAACATGGACTATATATACTATACTAAAAGTTTGTATAAAGGGTGGACATGCCCTTTAACCTTTCTCTGATATTTCATGTATCATGTTAAAGTCCCTCCCACCCCATATAAAAAAAAAAACAATTGGTCTTCTTGAGCCTGTTAATGGCCCAAACCCAAGATTAGGGAATTCTATCATCTCCAGCTTTTGTTTAAATCCAGATTAATGGTATTTAAACAATGAATATTCATCACATTTCCTACTTTCCACCCTCCCTTTAATACTCCATAAGATGTGTACAGTATATTGTGTCAAATGTTTGTTTAAAGCTTAATTAGTATAATGTAGTATCCAGCTACAGCAACCATTAAGCTCTTTATATTTTCTGTAAAGCCAGGAACAAAACTTATTCATTTAAAGGGCCACTAAACCCCCAAATTAATTATTTCCTTCCTAAATAAAATCTGTTGTTATTCAACACACACGGCGATCAGCTCTCGTCCTTGAGGGTATTTATACAGAATCGATGTCGGAAATTCTGTTCTAGATCCTTTTACCAAATCAGTCGTTATTTTACACCACAGCCGAGGAAAAAAGTAAATTGTAATTGTAAGTTAAAGGACAAAAATAATATCCATTGTAAGCCCCTTTATTCGAGTCCCCAGGGGGAAAAAACTAAACCGCCAGCTCCTTACCCCTGATTAAGTGATTAAACTCTCCCATTTACCTCTTTTACTTGCCCTCAGTGTCTCCGCCTCCCAATTCTGGTCTTTAATGTTGGGTTTGGTAAATTAAGTCAAGTTAAGTAATCAAGTTAGTTTTGGAACTATAAAAGTTGTGTCTAAGAAACGGGAACAAAAGACGATACTAAGGCTATGCCACACTAATGCGTTTTTCGTGCGTTGTACACACGATTTAGCTTGCGATTGCTCACGGGTTTTTAAATAACATGGAAACAAAAATTCCTGCGATCTCCGATGTGCATCCGTTTCCATTTTGCGCTCAACCGTTTTTTGTGCAATCGCATGTGTTTTCTCATTAAAGATAGCGAAATCGCATGTGCAAACACGAGCCAACACACCGAAATCGCACACACGATTGCGCGCGCTCTGGTGCATTTAAGTGTGGCCTTAGCCTTAGTTTCCATAAAATATTAAAACATGTTTTTTTTTTTTTAAATTATTTTGAAGCAATAAATTACGTATTCAACATTGTGCACAAGGCAGGTGTAAAAAAATGCTGTAAATATAGTATATAACTGATATACTTTGCACTTTATTACCTGCATTACTAACCAAATGTTTAAGGATAAATATTGTCCCCATTCTGGCAGAGAAAGCTGGCCCCTCCCTCCATGTGGTCAATCAAGGCTGTGGCAACTGACAGACAATGATTTATGGTTTTCACCTGCTGCCTCCTCTGCACATGCTCAAGCTCATAAAAAGCTCATTAAAAGACAAGCTAAAATTTTCCCCATTGCTGATACCACTGTGTAGTTCTGAAAAATCCTTACTTTACTCCTCTGCTCCAAATGGTTCTCCTGCAGTATCCAGTAGAGATGGACTAGAACTCGAACTCGAAGCCCGAATTCGGACTTCTCGAACTATCCCGGACCCGGATTTTCGATATTTTCGGACTTTCGATAAATATCGAATGTTCGACCGTTCTAATATGGGAGTAAAATGCCTATTATACCTATACGTGAGCATCGAATATGAGAGTAAAGGGTCCATTAAAACCTATACGCGAACATCGAATCCGCGAGTAAAGTGTCCATTAAAACCTATACGTGAGCATCGAATCTGCGAGTAAAATGTCCATGGTATCTACTAGGCACGAACATCGAATCCGTGAGTAAAGTGCCCATTAAAACCTATACGCGAGCATCGAATCCACGAGTAAAATGTCCATGGTATCTAGGCACGAACATCGAATCCGCGAGTAAAGTGTCCATTAAAGCCTATACGCGAGAATCGAATCCGCAAGTAAAATGTCCATGGTATCTACTAGGTGCAAACATCGAATCCGCGAGTAAAGTGCCCATTAAAGCCTATACGCGAGCATCGAATCCGCAAGTAAAATGTGCATGGTATCTAGACGCGAGCATCGAATCGTCAAGTAAAGTGTCCATTAAAACCTATACGCAGGCATCGAATCCACGAGTAAAATGTTGATGGTATCTACTAGGCGCGAACATAGAATCCGTGAGTAAAGTGTCCATTAAAACCTATACGCGAGCATCGAATCCGCGAGTAAAATGTCCATGGTATGTACTAGGCGCGAACATCGAATCCGCGAGTAAAGTGCCCATTAAAACCTATATGTGAACATCGAATCCGTGAGTAAAGTGTCCATTAAAACCTATACGCGAGCATTGAATCCGCAAGTAAAATGTCCATGGTATCTACTAGGCGCGAACATCGAATCCGCGAGTAAAGTGCCCATTAAAACCTATACGCGAGCATCGAATCCGTGAGTAAAATGTACATGGTATCTAGGCGCGAACATCGAATGTTCGAACACGAGAGCTCGAAATAGCGCGAGTGATAGTAAACTTTTTTAATGTCCTGATATTGGAACGTTCCCCAGACCATTTCCCAGGTCCCACAGCCATTTACATTAAGTTACCATTGATGTTTTAATTGTATTTCATTAGAACTATTTAAACTATTTAACTCCCATTGACTTTAATGGGTCCGTTTTCGAACTTTCCATATAGTTCAAACGTTCAAAAATGGACTGAACCTTCGGAAGTTCGTCCATCTCTAGTATCCAGCCAAAGTGTCAGAAATTGAAGAGCAGGAGCCAGTGTGTGTGTGTGTGTGTGGTTGTGTTGTGTGTGTTGTGTGTGTGTGTGTGTGTGTGTGGTGTGTGTGTGTGTGTGTGTGTGGTGTGTGTGTGTGTTTGTGTGTGTGTGTTGTGTGTGTGTGTGTGTGTGTGTGTGTGTGTGTGTGTGTGTGTGTGTGTGTGTGTGTGTGTGTGTGTGTGTGTGTGTGTGTGTGCGTGTGCGTGTGTGTGTGTAAAAAGGTTTCTACCCCTTCCCTGTCCTCTGAGAGGTTTCTGTCATGCACTGTCAGTCCACTTTGTATTTTCTAATCTGATAAAAAAAAAAAAAATTTGCTTTATAGCATTTCCCCCCACCTGCCTAATATATATTCGTTTGCACTGTATATCAGCAATGCACCGTCTGCATATTCAGAGCTATACATGTCCTGTACATTCTCTCTGCCCATTAGCAGTCTCGTGACTTTGTTCTTTTAAGATGAATTTCACTGCAACACAATGAATATGTATTTTACATTCCAACGAGTTTCCCACTGTAGGAAATAAGTAACCACGTTAATAACATTTTTAAAATATAGCACAATAAATCTTCCGTGCGCCGGCTAAAATAATAAAGAAATAGTAATGAAATAACTACATAATAATGTAAAATAACCCCGAGTTCAGACAACGCAGGGTTGGATCTGTAGATTAGCGTTTCCTGGAGAATATTGGGCAACGCGCGGCCGAGATTTATTATTTATTATTACAGAATGTAATCAAGATTGTTTTTTTTTACAATTAAATTACTGTCTGCTCTGCCAAAGATTTGCTTTTGTAACAAGCCAAATATCTTCCCTCCACGCCAACACCGAAAGCTTAGAGGGAGGTTAGGAAAGGGCCATACGGTAGCTGATTGATGTTCCACAAAACTCACTGAAAATGAGCAACTTTCAGGGCGATGTAATAAAAGTTCTTATTGTTAAAAATGGTGCTACCAATCTGATTGCTCTGTCATTATGAATAATGTGCATGCGGGATTTTATCGTGTAATGGATGGACGCAAAGCCCAGGTTCTTTGTTTACATTCTGCTACACAAGAAAAATACAACTTTACAGGCTCATGGCAGTAATGGTTTTGGCAGATAAGAATGGCATTGTTAACTTACCCTTTCCTACTGCCAGAAAGATCCCATTAAGGATAAGGATTTAATTAATGTGTAATAGATCGTTAGAGATCACTAGATGCACAAGACCAGCATTTCTGTTTTATCTGCCTGAGAACAGATACAAGATACAAATGTTTCATTCTGGTTATTTTGTCACCCCAATCAAAATCCTTCATTAAGAACATTAATTGGATCATTCCCATTAATACATCCCATACTGTATGGAATCAGACCCAACCACTAGAACCACCATTCCTGAAACCCCATTCTTCTCCCCTTCATGCCACTGCCTTCAACATAAAGCCAGTCACCTGATGTCTTGTTTATTTACAATTATCTGTGCCTGACAAACAAACGCTGCACTAGGGGACAAAGATACACAAAATTCCTAGCGTTTGTTTCAATTGTGGATTTGCGACCCAATATTAGCAGCTGAATTTATTGGAAGACAATGAGAACTGAAATTTACTAGTCAACTTTATTTTGGCATAAATGGCCTCGTTGACACCTCTTTAGAACCAGTCCTGTTCTTTGGCAAAGATGTTGACGTTACAGTTAAATATATAGGCCGTTTTTTCCCGAAAGATGCAGGTATGGCTTTTCTGTGCTGGGTTATACTTTGAAGGGTATCTCCACTGGTAATTAAATTTTTTGCCATTCAGTTTTATTGAAGAACAGGAGGTAAATGAGCTGTGTCTTACCTCCTGTTTTTCAATAAAACCTTCAGGAGCCGGGAGATAGAATTTGAAACTTGCTCGCTCCTCCTCTGTGTCCTCTGACAGGTCCCGACGGACTTACTACGCTATGCGCATGCGTATTTATTGCCAACAGATTCTTGGACAAGTCATTCTGAATTGAGAGATCCAGTCGGATGACTAGTGAGACTTAAGTCCAGAGGATTTAATAGAATAAATATACCATGACCTGGATGTCTCCAATGGGTTCTGGGAATCTCCTTTCATCATTCTTTGCATTGAATTTCTTAAAATCTTTCTGCCACGCTTGGGGCTTTATGGGTTTGGTGAAAAAAGGAGATGGTCATCAACCATACCAACTTTCTGATAAATTTGAGTCTATTCCTAATACATTTAAACCACCAGAACCACCTATTAAAATGACAAATTGCTTGTCTTACTATTTCCAATCTGTATGATATTGGAATGCTGGGAAATAAAGCCCGAACCCCATGTTAGTTAAGTGAATTTCCCTGCACCCACATGAAAATGAGAGGTGAGACAGAGATTACTGCTTTATGTCAAGTTGCTCTTCCTTCTGTTAATTTATAATATAATTGTGCTGCTTATTATGTATAGAAAAAAATTAAAATATAAAGGGGACACTAAACCAGTAAATTCATGTACTTTGCATCATCTACCACCTTCTCTCACCAGTAGATGGCGCTCTGGCCCGACCAACTCCTATCTATTGCGCATGCGTGCTGATCAGCTGGAAAGAAGCTGCAAATGGAGCGTCAGCAGATTTGTTTAACTCCGAAACCCAGACGTTCTATTATTGTCATAGAGGTGGGAATAAGTGAGCTCACCTCTCTGTGTACAGTGGATGAACATACAAGGTACATGAATTTACTGGTTTAAGGTTCGTACACAAGTGCGATTACAGGGGCCGACCCGTGACGCACGATGTGTACAAACTGCAGTTTCAGCTGATAATTGGCCCGTGTATGGGTCACTTTATCGGCCGAAGCAGTTGCGTTTTCGGAGATCCATCTGGCTGGTCGGGCAATAGTCTCCGAACGAACGGCCGATAAAGTGACGAAACACGGACGATTATCGGCCGAAACGGGCGTTCGTATGCATCGTGCATCGCGGGTCAGCACACATGATTGCACATGTGTACGAACCTTTAGTCTCCCCTTGATGGAGAGGGGTGGCATTTGGAAGCCTTGGGGGGGGCACAGGACAGTACAATAGCTTGTGCTGACCCTACTTAACTTTGCTTTGATGTATAGATTTTCTATCACTAGCGAACCACACACTTTCCAATAAAGTTCAATCTGCAGCTGCCCCGTCGGACAATCTTTATCTTTACAATTCCTACATCCCCTCAATCGCTTTTCCAGCATCTGAATCACTGACAAGCTCAACCCAATAACCAAATCTAAAGAATGTCTCAGCCCTGCCAGGTAAAACAGGGAACAATGATAATGCAGCCTCTGCACTCTCCGGGATTCATTTCCAGTAAAGGTTACATTATAGAAGGAGCGTTGGAGTGAATTTAATTCATTTGCTGAGTCCTGAGACAAAATATTGGGTAATGGAGCCTGCTTGGAATTTTTCATGCATAACTGAAAGCACCAAGGGATTGTAATGGTTTAATTTACTTAGAAACCACAGATCTGTGAAAATGCCGTCATTCAGTACCCCAGTTGTAACAGATACCTGTGTATTATGAGCACTGTGTTACTGCATTACTGTGTTATTGGGTACAGTCATGGAGATGTTATTATGGTGAGATGTAATTATTACATGTAACTAATTAATGACTGGAGGAAATCACACACACAAACAAGCACATGGTAGATTTGAACCCAGGACCTCAGATATCAGTGCCAACCAGGGAAGTAACTGCCAAAGGAGCAACTGCAGGGGGGCCCGAGAGCCAAGGGGCCCCATCTTATTTTTCCTATGACAGATATAGCCTCCTCCCAGTAGAGATGGACTAGAACTCGACCCCGAGTTCGAGCCGAACTATTTGAATTCGAACGAATTCGGACTTCTCAAACTATCCCGGATCCGGATTTTCGATATTTTCAGACTTTCGATAAATATCGAATGTTCGACTGTTCGAATGTGCGAGTAAAATGCCTATTATACCTATACGCGAGCATCGAATCTGCGAGTAAAGTGTCCATTAAAACCTATACGCGAGCATCGAATCCGCGAGTAAAGTGTCAATTAAAACCTATACGCGAGCATCGAGTCCGCAAATAAAATGTCCATGGTATCTAGGCGCGAACTTCGAATACGCGAGTAAAGTGTCCATTAAAACCTATACTCGAGCATCGAATCAGCAAGTAACATGTACATGGTACCTAGGCGCGAACGAGCTCGAAAATAGCGCCAGTGAGAGTAAAATTGATTTTTCGAATGTCCTGGATATTGGAACATGTTTCCCAGACCATTTCCCAGGTCCCACAGCCATTTACATTAAGTTACCATTGATGTTTTATTTGTATTTCATTAGAACTTTTCGAAACTATTTGACTCCCATTGACTTTAACGGGTCCGTTATCGAACTTTCCATATAGTTCGAAAGTTCGAAAATGGACCGAACTTTCGAAAGTTCGTCCATCTCTACCTCCCAGAAAACCACTGTATGATGAAGCACGGATAGGGGCCCTATTATAGTTTTGCTTGGGGGCCAAGTGATTCCTAATTACACCACTGGTGACAACCACTGAGCCACCAAAAACTTCAGGCTGTAGGCTTATAAGAAGAAACCGTAAAAAGGACAAGACTATCCCCGAAACCTGTGTTCTTGTCGGTTATAGTAATTAAATTCACACGTTGTGCGTTCTTCGTTATTTTGAGAGGACACGCACCTTTGATCTGTCCTATAATCTCTAATGGTTATTTTGGGCAGTAGGAGACACCCCTCTTTATCAGACAGGGGAAAGCAATAACCATTCCTCAGGGGCATCAAATTCCAAATTTCCTGTCAAATATGGGAAAATTGCCATCAAACGTGAGCAATTCGGATTCAATTGGTTTTGGATTTCCAGAACTATAATAGGTTCCCCCGGACCTGCTGTAGGAACTAAACCCGTCAGTTCCGTTTATCTATAGCCCTGCTATTTGCAGGTAGAAATATCTTGTGCACTTGGTCAGGTCCCCTGGGAAACGCTATGGCGGTTATAGCAATACCGGGATATTTATGGCTATTCAGCACTTGTCAGCGGTTCACTAAAAAGAGACACAGCCTGTCCTATTTCCAATGCGTCTGCTCGACGCTCTCCTGTGCTGAAACTAATGATGTAGATAATCTTATCATTGCCACTGCATGTAGCGTGCGGTACCCAAATACTGAGAATAGTCATTGAATAATATTGTCATTTCCCATTTTACTGGTTATTATAATCCTCCACTTTGAAATACTGTTCTTTATTGTCAGTGCATCTGTAAATGTTGCCTTATAATACATATTATTACCTTAAAGGGCATCTATACTGAAATTGCCTATTACTGGAAACTAAAATTCTTCTTAACTGTCCCTACCATTTTTATCTGTCCCCTATTTCTTTAGATATCCAATCTGAAACATCTTACATTTCAGCTGTCAATCAAGGCCTTATTATCATAAACACTTCTGCTGCATGCAGTTTTGCTGTAACAGTAATGGTGACAGTTGGTGTGTGAAAATTGCATGGTGGGAAATTCCCTATCCCAGTGCTGACTCATTGTGATTACTAAGCATGCTTGACTTTACAAAAAGTCATGTCACATGGACGGAGAAGGCATGCAGAATTGCAGCTACACACACGTCAGAGTAAGAACTACTTCCATGTATCTATGGACTGCTTGTATCAAACGGCGAAATTCTATAAAGGATGATACGCTACCTACATTTCCTTTATAAAAATCAGGGTTTTGGTGTTTTCTGCGTAGTTTAATTTAGGATCTGCTATTTCTTTTATAATGGGGGATTAATGTAAATCAAAGTCTTTGTTTATGACAATAGAACATAGAAACAAAATAAGTTTCCAGAATAGGCTACAGATAGCGGCTATGAAAAATATACAAGTGTTTGACCCTCAACTTACTTAGAAAGAGGGGAGTGCTGGGTGGAGAAAGCCCCTTAGCCCTGGTCAAAATGTACAAAATGGATTTAGCCTTAAAGGGTCACTATACTCACTTAAACAACTCTACATTATCTGAAACTACAGTTTAAGAGAAGTAAAATTGTGGTACTCTGTGCTTGGTTTGTCATTAAATTATTAATGTTTAGTGAGTGCTCCTAATTCCCCCACCCTCCCTTACTCACTGCCTTCTTGAAGGTCTGCGACACTTTCAAAGTTTGCACAGCCTCACCATGGACACTGCTCTGCTTACACATCTCCCCCTTCCTTCCCACCTGCCTTATTTTCTCTGCTGAATCTCTTAATTGTTGCAGAAAGTGTGCTGGCAGGCAGCCAAAGTTCCTAATAAGAGGTCAGGGATGGGAAACATATTATAATTTCTGCTTCTGGAGTGACAGGTCTTTCCCTGTAAATGCTATGATTTCAAATTATGATTTCTCAGAATCTACAGTTCAGATTTAAAATCAGAAAACAGCTTTTAAGTAGTGGGGTATTGCTATAGCAAGAGGTATTGTTTTACTTATTCTTAAAGATACCCTTTAAGAATAAGTTAGCGTACTTACCACAAATTGTGGTCTGTGGTTCTGCAAAAACCATAGACCATTCGTTTCGATCTATGGAACGCTGCCGGCAAAATAATCAGAAAGAGGAGGACTGTGCAACCCCGATAATATAATAGATAATGTACACCCTACTGTAAATTCTTTTCATGTGATTTCTAAATAAACGTGTTGCCTTTACGATCGGAAGTTATCGTGGTATTATCCGGGTTGCGCAGTCCTCTTTCTGATAGAAGGTGGGTTTATCGTAAATCCGATCGGAAAACCTGATCGAATATCCCTACCTTGCACTGGCGATATTCCATGGATTTCAGATTGAAAACTATGGAAGGTATGGTTTTGCAAGATAGTGTTGGCCGATATCGCCAATCGGTCTATCGAAAACCCGGAAAAGTGTCTCGATAATCCAATCAATTTGACCGAAACGATCGGAATATCGATGCTGTGTATGCCCAACTTTAGTTTCCCCTTTAAAAAATATAACATCAAGAATAAGGCATGCTACATTCTGTCTAGTCCAGTAGAAAAGGATTCTGGGTAATGGGGATGAACCTTACAATTTGTACATTGCTGGGAGTTGTAGTTTGCAATCAGATCAGACATCCGTGTGGCGCTAAGAGAGGAAAGAAACAACTTTCTAACATGGCACTGTCCCAGCCAATTACTTCCACTGTTCGATATCCAGAAAGAAACAGACTTGATGTGGCTATAGCCCCGTCTGCTGAATTCTCTGATTGACTCTCTGGGGTTTATTTATTCACATTTATTTCATACAGTAAATTGCAGCCTTGGGGGATGTGCAATGTTTCTTTGTCCAGAAATGAAAATAATAAACTGTTGGTGTATTTAACACAAGGTACATTGTCTCTACAGCCGACAGGGTAGCTGCAGGCAAAAACCTATTGTTCCACCGGTATATAACTACATAGAATCAAAACAATGTATCGCCAGTCTTCCTACATGAAGATACACCACTGTGCAGTTAATAAAATCCGTCCAGCACTGTATACAGTTATTCACCTACTCAGGTCTAGTCCTTGTGCTTTCTGACTTTCCATCCAGTAGAGATGGACCGGATTCGGATCCAAATCTGGTTCTGAAGGGGATTTCCGGGATCAGGTCCCTGAGCAACTTACAGTAAGTTACCATTGATATTTACCCCTTTATTTTACTCGGGAATTTTCAGATTTTTTTACCCATAGACTTTAATGGTGCTGCTTGCAAATTTTCTCGAAAATCCGTGCATCCTCGTGCGGAACGTACATCCATCTCTATTGCAGAGGTGCTGTATATACTAATGTAGAAAGCAGCTATAGAGTGTAATCGCCTTGTTTCATCAGCAGCTCCTTCCTGACATACAAGTCAGCAAAAGTGTGTAACGCTAATCTGTAAGTTAAATGGCATGTCCACCTCCCCCCCCCAAAAAATGGAGTTTGCTTCACCCCCACCCCCCAAAAATGGTGTTCGCTTCACCCCCACCCCCCAAAAATGGTGCTCGCTTCACCCCCCCCACCCACCCTAAAAAATGGTGTTCGCTTCACCCCCACCCCCCCAAAAATGGTGTTCGCTTCACCCCCACCCCCAAAAATGGTGTTTGCTTCACCCCCACCCCCCAAAAATGGTGTTCGCTTCACCCCCACCCCCCAAAAATGGTGTTTGCTTCACCCCCCAACCCCCCAAAAAATGTTCGCTTCACCCCCACATCCCCCCAAAAATGGTGTTTGCTTCACCCCACCACCCAAAAATGTTTTTCCTCACCCCCACCCCCAAAAATGGTGTTCGCTTCACACCCATCCCAAAAAATTTATCACTCACTCACCCACCCCCAAAAAATTATGTTCGCTTCACCCCCATCCCCCAAAAAATGGTGTTCGCTTCACACCCACCCAAAAAATGTTATTCACTTCACCCCCCCCCCAAAAAATGGTGTTCGCTTCACCCCCCCACCGCCAAAAAAATGGTGTCGCTTTACCCCCATCCCTGCAGGCTCCGGTACCGCAATCAATGTTCCCTCTAACTTCTGTTGTGCAGAAAATTTCCTATGCGCATACAAAATTACATTTTGTATACTACACAACACAGCACTTTTATTCAGGCAGATTTTCCTGTGCGCATCAATAAAAAAACATAAAATTACGTAAACTCTAATACCACATG
Organism: Hymenochirus boettgeri; assembly: GCA_019447015.1. NCBI lineage: Eukaryota > Metazoa > Chordata > Amphibia > Anura > Pipidae > Hymenochirus > Hymenochirus boettgeri. The sequence goes on from CM033475.1 coordinate 17,819,289, forward strand.
GCGTTGTACTGCTGGTCGATCCTAAATGTATAACAGTGGCTGCACTTTTGCAATTACCCACGTTATTGGAACTTTCCGATATGGCGGGTTAATAGATTGAAATGATTCCTGATGTTCTGTTACCTCACTTTCTGCTTCCTGGTTCCTTCCGTTAGCAGCTGTTATGGATGCAGGTATCCCATCCCAAACTCCCGCGACCCAAAGCACCTCTCTCCAGATGGGGCGGAAAACACAGGTGGCTACAAATTTTGCTTTGGAGTTTGGGGTGGTGGATATACAGCAATACAGACATACTTTTGATGAACTTCCCTATAGCCCTTCGCCTGCACTATTGTAATCACTCTGAACATGCTGTTTATATAGCAGGGGCCTCAATTTTGTCCCACTTGGCCAATCCTGTGACAGATGATCCCGATACAAGAGAGATCCCGTTGGAAATCTGATGGAATTTGCTGCTTATCATGCCTGTGTACAGCTCGTTGGGATAATGAAAAGTATGACTGATTGGGACCAAATAAAAACTACCATCATGGCATTACCCAAGTTTTGACCACAGAAACTGGTGGGTTCTTGCACCTTTATTGGCTATTCTGCCTATGCTGAGACAATTAAACAATAGACAATAATGTAAACTCCCAGAAGCTCTAGCCTCCTTCTCCAGGCAGTCTCCATCATAGTGTACTAGAGTGGTCAAGCTTACTGCTGTTTGGATCCTTTTGCTAATCTAATTACAATAAAATGTTTATGTGCATGTCTGTATCTACTGGGAAACATTTCATATTTGTGTGTTTTCCAGATTTCTGCTTTTACGTGACATTTGCCGAACTAAAATCCTTGGTAAATGAATAGAAACATGAAAACAAAATAAAATTCTCTATTGTACAGTTTAAGTGTCATTACAATTTATTTCTTCTGCAATATTAGCAAAATTCCAAGCCACGGTTCACATAAAACGACACAACAAAAGCCTCCTAATTGGGCAGGATAATTACATGCGATACTTTTCCCTTTTACACCGAGCAGATTAGAAACTGAACAGAGCATCAATTTGGTCTTATGTGGGTCCCATAGAAAGTCACATTCATGCACACTAACTATTAACTACAGTAGCGGCATTGACCTGGGGAAACCTCATTATTTAAATTGACACGTTGCCCCCATAGCTGTACCTTAAAAAAACAACTAGATGGTGCCATTATTAATTTTCATTAACTTATTTGCCAGTAGAAAGGTCAAGTCAAAATATAAACTGTGCAATTTAAGCTTGTCTTTCAATGTATATCAAACAATTAATGAATTAATAAGAAAACCTGCTCATATTCGAATACACCGACTACTACCCACCAATAGTTTTCTGCATTAGGCTTGATATGCATTAAAGGCTTTCCTTGCTCGGTTTTGCATTGTTTGACAAATGAGCTTTTCTCTCTTATTTGGTTGCCAATTTCTGGATTCTTTGTTATTTTAAAATTAAGTTCTGTTCCTGGTGTTTTTGAAACCTGCAATGTTTCTTTCATCCTTTCCGTTCCTTTGTCTTAACTTTCATTTAAATTGAATGATACATCTGTACAATATTGATTCCATGCATGAGAAGTTCTGTAGTATTTGGAGAGAAAAAACCTAATTACAAGAAAGGAACAAGAGCCAGGGGCATTTTTTACAATTTAAACAATAACAAGAAATCCATAGAGAGAAGGCAAAAAAACCCAAAAAAACATGGTTGCTCGGAGGAGCAATGGGAATGTTCTAAGTCATTATGCTATCCAGAGCACCTTAGACGGTGCTTAGTGGAATGTTTTGAAGTATAACATTAAAGGCCATGTCCACCCTCAACCTAAAAAAATTGTTTCTAACTATATTTCCCTCTTAAATCCCACAAACCACAATACTTTCAACCCTCCAAGTTCTTCAGGGTAGCAGCATTAAGTCAGGGGCATGACAGATGACATCACAGCCAGTGACTGATTGCTATTCCCTATGCTGCCTCTACTGCACACGTGCAAGCTCATTAAGAGCTCTAACCATGCCAACCTTTCAGAAGGCAGTCAAGTTGGAACATAGGTTTGCATGTAAGGTTAGTGGTTAATGTAAGAAGGTTCAAAGTATTGCATTTTGGGTGTTTTCTTGTGTGTGTGGAATATATGCCAATTTTAGATTGGTGGTGGACAATAATATTTAATTGTTGGCAATAATAAAACCTTGTTTGATGTTAATGCCTATAATGCAATAGGGATATATGTATGAACATGCGCTTGTTAAGGAAGGACGCTACACACACTGGAGATAAAGCCCCGATACCGTCACATGCGGGGCCAACATATTCCAGCAGAGCATTCAACAACCTTACTGCCCTCACAGTATTAAAACTAGGTACACACACTGCCGATAAAGCCCTGATACCGGCAGATCTTATAGTATTGGGGCTTTATCGGCAGTGTGTGTAGAGGCTTTCCCGAACGAGCGCGCGGTCGCCGAACATTCAGGAAAGACCGAAAATTACTCTCAGCAGTGTTAGACTCCCTATAGAGGGAGTTGGCCGCGGTTAAGGGAAAAACACAGTCCAGAATGTTCTCCCTATGATGTGTATATGATGTGTATATGCTGTGTATATGGTGTGTATATGCTGTGTATATGATGTGTATATGCTGTGTTTATGATGTGTATATGCTGTGTATATACTGTGTATATGATGTGTATATGCTGTGTATATGATGTGCATATGCTGTGTATATGATGTGTGTATGATGTGTGTATGATGTGTGTATGCTATGTGTATGCTGTGTATATGATGTGTATATACTGTGTATATGATGTGTATATACTGTGTATATGATGTGTATATGATGTGTATATGATGTGTATATGGTGTGTATATGATGTGTATATACTGTGTATATGATGTGTATATGATGTGTATATGATGTGTATATGGTGTGTATATGATGTGTATATGATGTGTATATGATGTGTATATGGTGTGTATAGAGAGAACGCTCGGGACTGTGTGTATCATGATCTTTGATAAATGACAGACAGGGTGAGGTTCATGTGTGTACCCAGATTAACAGTGTTAAAACAATTGTTTGGTAACACAACTGTACAAAAACAGCCAAACACAGGGCTGAAAAGGTCATTCACAGAACTTTATTGATAACAATCGGTCTTATGTTCCATCAATTGCTAGTTAGATCAAACCCGAACATCATATTGATAGTAATTCTGGGTCCAGGTACCGGTTCTTACCTTGCGATGCTCCCTTGATAACGCTTTGCGACCACCGTTAAGCCTGTAACATCAGCCGCAAAGCAACTGGGCTTTCAGGAATGTCCCAAATGTCAAAGTCTTAGAGGTGATGGAGACCTTCACGTGAATCTTGTACCTTTACGTTTTCTTGCCAGCCAATAATATTTTACTGGGCATAGACTATTATTTCAGGCCAAGACAGGTAGGTCTAAGAAAGGGATACAAAAGATCAAAGCTCCATAGTGTATTTATTGGAAGACACATTTCATAACCATCACCACGAAACCGTCACAGGGAAACTAGATATCCCCTACTCCAGTAAACAATAGCCAAGAAATATCTTGTGGGACAGTTGATGTTAATGACCCTACTGCCTTTAAAGGGCAAGTTCAGCCCCAAAATGAAAACTTACATACAGGTAAATCACCCCCCAAAACCCTATACAGTAATAGTTTGAAATCTGAGAGATGTAAGTCTAACCTGAAATCCTGCACAATGTCCTGTTTCCCCTGTTTCTGCTTCCTGGTTCTTCCAGTTAGTACCTGTCATTTATGGATTTGACAGTTGACATCACAGCCAATGACTGAATGTTAATCCCGTCTGCCTCTTCTGAGCATGCCCAGGCTCAGTAAAGGCTCAGTACAGGTTTCTAAATTGCTCAGTTTCCATGAGGCATCCAGAAGCATAGCAGACATACAGTAATGAATTCATAGGACAAACTATGATATATCAACATATTTTAAAGAGACCATTCTTTCTAAAAGATGTTCTTATGAGGGTGGAGTTGCCCTTTAATTCTGCTTTTCCAACTGCCCATTAGAACTTTTTTCTGAAAACCACTCATCTTTAGGTTATACGATGACACCCACACAGGCGATAAACTAATGGTTTTCCACCCCCACGAGTCCCAATTATATTGAACGCTTGTAGGAGAAACAACATGTTGCTTAATGATAATGTATCAGGAAAATACTTTATTCCCAGATTACATTTGTCAACATCGAATATTGTGATCGGTTTCTATAAAGGCGACCCCTCTGGTCAATGCAGAGATTCTGAGATTCTTTTTCAAATGAAAATTACAATTACGAAGACCCCAATTAATCAGATTATTGTGGAAACATGTCATTTTATTGCCCCTATTATAGAGCAAGCCATGATGAATTACAGTTGGGGAACTTTTTTCAAACATTTTTTTTCAAATTTCCCTTTACTGGAAACAATTCTTCTTAACCATCTAGCTCTGTACAGTTTTTTGGAGGTCCCCTATTTCTTTAGATATCTTTAAAAATGTCTTACTTTCTTGCTGTCAATCAAGTGCCTTATGATAAAAGCACTGCGGAATATGTAGCGCTAAATAAGAAATAAAATACATACATACATACATACATACATAAACACTTCTGCTGTGTGCAGTTTTGCTGTAACTGGAATGATGACAGTTGGAATGTGTGATTTGCATGGTGGGAAATTACTGAGTATGCTTGACTTCTCAAACAAGTACTGAATTGAAAGTATGCAGAGACACACACACCTAAGAATAAAGGCTACATACATGTATGTATTTAAGATGATGCAATATCATATTAACAGTATATTGCCCCTTTATGCATTGAATTCCTTATTTGAGGGAGGAGGTTAACCTTTAAAGCCTTTTACACATCATCCCGATATCCAGGCTGCCTAATTTATAGATCGATAAATCAATCAGTTGTAATTCCTCTCATCGACACAGGTAGTGGGTGGGGGAAGGGAGATTGCGTGGGACCAAATATTGCTCAAGAGAGTATTTGACTTCTTAGTGTCCCCAGTTCTTCATCTGCTATTGGTTTATTTCTTTTCACATATCCAGTTATTTTCTTATTCCATAAAGCCACAAAATAAACTTACACTTCTCTGGTCCCTTAACGCTCTTATCTTCAGCACCATGGACAGGGGACAGATTATCTATAGTGGTGCAAATATCCTGCAAATTTCAGGGAAAAGGAAAACACAAAGGAAAACCATCAATCAAATCGCCTCACGTCTACAGAATGGTAGTTTTTGTCAATAGTTGTCATTTTGAGACAAATCTAGATTTTTTTTTTTCATAAAGGATAATTAAAAGGCAACCGTGGTCTCAGAACAACACAAAATCCCTTCTTTCGCACATTTAAAATGAACCCTGGACTATATATGTAAAAGTTATGTGAGAAGTTATATTGCTGGAAACATTTAGCAATATATTTTCATAAACGCTTCCTGCTTTCACCAGCTTGTAGCCATGTGACCAGTCTCTTCCTGCATTGATAGCTTCCTGTCTTCCCCAGCATTAAGTTGCAAGTGAGCACGATAACGGGAGAAAAAGAGAGTCAGGCAGGGTTTCCAAATTCTGTCTGCCCCTGAGCCGGAGGGGGCAGGGCTCTGACATTGCGGAGGGTGAACAGGAGCCGGGCTAGAGGAAGGACCTCGAGCAAAGGTGGGGTTATGGTGGAGAGTGGGCGTAACTGGGCAGGGAGTGGACGTAAAAGGGAGGGTCTTAAAGGGACAGCATTTGGATGGGATTTTAGCCCTATTTGTGTGGGACAATCCTGCCCAAATAGTCCTGGCAACCCTAAGGTCAGGTGATGTAATTCAAACTACTGGAGGCAGGATTTTTATATAACCCTAACTTGTTTGGAGACTGCAGTTGCCCTTTTTAGCCCTTTAATGTCTTAGAGGGCTATGTAGGGAGAGAGCCGTTATCGGCTTTTTCCGTCTTAAAGTTGCATTAACCTAAGTACCAAGGGTTAACGTGACTGTAAGACATAACTTGTGGCGGTTGTGCCACAAGCCACAAGCAATGTACCGAGCCAATGATGGCTCTTTAAGACAGCAACTTTAAAGTTTCGGAATGGGACAAACTCATTCGCTATACACTTAGAGCTGTTGTCGGCTCAGTGCATTGCTTAGAGGAGGCAATAGAGAGCGGTACACATCCCCAATTAATAACATCCTTACGGCTAGGTTAAGGAAGGTAGATGTTAGTAAGGAATTGGTCCATTCCTGTATTGCACCCTCTTTCTTTCAGAAATCCATTCTTGAACAGATATGAAACAAATTTGTAATTTGGGCTCTGGTGGTGGAGGATATGTATCATATGGGGTAAAATTACCCATAAATCCTAGTGCTGGACTTAAATGAGCAGAATTAATTTTGTTTTTTGCACAGTTAACTTTATGATCTGTCAGAGTAATTTCCTGCTGTGTTTTATGGCCAACTAATGTAGAGCTGTAGGAACAGATATGGTTATGTAAACGCACAAGCAGTGGCGGCTCCAGCTCCAGAATTTTCCAGGGGCACAACATGGGCACAAAGGCTAACAAATGGGACACATTAAAAAAACACTAGTAATCTATGTCAGTATAATGTAAGGTGTACAAAACAGCTATTACACACCTACGTGGAGAGCGGAGAGAGAGAGAGAGAGAGAGAGAGAAAGAGAGAAAGAGAGAGAGAGAGAGAGAGAGAGAGAAAGAGAGAGAGATAGATAGATAGATAGATAGATAGATAGATAGATATAGATAGATATTATATAGATAGATATGGTATGTAAATAAACAGATAGATATGGAGATAGATAGGTAGATAGGGAGATAGATGATAGATAGATATATAGATATATAGATAGATATGGAGAAAGACAGACAGACAGACAGACAGTCAGGCAGACAGACAGACAGATAGATAGATAGATAGATAGATAGATAGATAGATAGATAGATAGATAGATATGAAGACAGGCAGATAGCTGAAGGTGTGTAGCTTCCAAAAATATATAGTTTGTGGGGGGTATTTCCAAGTTGATTAGGCTGTTCCCTGCATCAGCCGGTCCCACGAGGAGGAAGTGAGGAGGAGCTCTTCAAAGACGGAAAGGGAGACCCCGGTGACTCACAGAACTTCCTCCTTCACCGGGGTCTTCCCATAGAGTGGTGTAAGACTGACACCTAGTGGTCTAGTGGAGGTAATGCAGGTGATCTCCATTCAGATCACTCTGCAGTACCTAGTATAGTACAAGCTGTCATGCAGACAGCCTTACTATACATTTTGTGAATGGAACTCAAAGTTCCATTCACAAATATGATTTTTTCTAAGTCTTTGCTACTTAGCGAAGACTTAGAAAAAAAATGGGGACAGAGATCAAAATTTGGTGATCACTTCTGATCACCAAATTATTGATCTTTGCCAATGAATGAAAAATCACTTCCTGGAAAATAATTTCCGGGAAGTGATTTTTCCGATCGGATTTCGAATTGGAAAACGGGCATTTATGCCGTATTCCAAGTTCGGTATCATTCCCTAAGATGATTTGATGATCATCTTTGGGAATGATCCCCAAAAAAAAGGGGAAATGCACACAAAAAAAATCTTAAAGTGATACACACACCTTTTTTTTTTTTTACCCTAAAACTATAAATTAGCAAAAAACGTTGTCTTCTCCAAGCTTCCCAATGTCCCCGGTGATATCGGTAAAGTAAACGCGGATCATATATTTGTTGGATTTCAAGGGAAACTAAGCCTATTTTAGTAGGAAATTTTGCAGAGGTACCAAAAAAAGACCGTATTTATTTTTTAGGATCAGTAAAGTGTGCAAAAACTTGTGTGACTCTCCGTACTAACTGGTTTTCCACTAAAAGGGGCAGTGGGGATAGGGGTGGGTTGTGGCATTTTTTAATTTTTTCTTGTAATTGCAATTGCGCATGGATCCCATTTGAGCTAGTTGGTGGCCCCGTCTCTGTTTGCACCCACCCTTATGGCATACCGTTTGATTCAGGACATGTGGGAGATTGCCGTTTAGTGGGTTTTTTACTTGCCGAGTGGGTTTAGGTAGGATTTCAACCATTGAGTCCTCTTATTTTATTTTTTCACAAAATCTCCTAAAAGCACGGAGTTCTATGGATAACAGCGCCTGGAATTCTTCATGTATATACGAAAGCATGATACCATCACCTAGCTGAAGGTGTGTAGCTTCCAAAAATATATAGTTTGTGGGGGGTATTTCCAAGTTGATTAGGCTGTTCAGATAGATAGATAGATAGATAGTCAGGCAGCAGCAACAACAGCCCACCACTGGGCCTAAGGTAAGGTTAAGGTTAAGGAATTTAAAAAAAAAACAGCCAGTGGACAGCACCAACAACCCACCCCAGTGACAATATGTACAATAAAAGACTCATGTTATCCCACTGGGACGGTGCTAGGGGGAAATAAATCATCCTAAAAAACCACAATAGGACAAAAGACTTAACAACTAGCTAGCTATGTAGAGCAAGGCTACACTGACTCCAGATATGGCAGTGATTGTATAAATAAGTACTAACGATTTTAGGTATAACAGACGGATGACTTTCTGTCCTGCAAGGCTGAATACTAACCCCGTCATTTAATCCATTCATAGAATACTTTCAACAGCAAATTAATATTGAGCAGAATTCAGCCTATTGGCCTGGTCCCTCTACAATAGTGATGAGTCCTGAACTGAACCAGGCCGTGGAACTGTGGGTTTCGAAAGTTTGCAGATCCGGCGGAACTTTTGGAATTTTGACAGGTGGAGCTTTGCCGAATTTCATCAAATGTGATTTTGGAAATTTGAAATTCTGTGTCGGAATTCTAAAAAATTCCACTTATATGGACTTCAATGGTGTTTGGAGGAATGAAACTTTTTCATCTTTACTCCACAACAGTCTCGTGAATTTCCCCCTCCTATGTCCAGTGTCCTGCAGTGTGATTGATTATCTGTCTATTTGTCTGAATAGTAAATCTCAGTATAAGGTTTTCTTGCCTCCTAAGCCACATAACCAGCCAATCACAGCTCCCCTCCCTGACACGGTACACGCTCTGTGCAGTTTGCAATTTCCGCACTTGTTTTGCTTTAATTGCCCCAGAGACTTAGCCTGTCTCATGCTTGGTACACCTGGTACCTGACGGAAACTTTAAACAGCACCAATTGCTGAATTTCACATCTTAACCTGATTACCTGACAGCGTTTACTTGGCTTAGTGCACAAAATTTCCACTGTCAGGGGTGAGATGAAAAGAACAGAAAACATCTGAACGGTAAAATTCATTTAAAATAAAATAATCTTAGCAGTTTTCAATTGGCAATGTCAAAATTAAAACACTGCAAATTAAATGACGACAGTACCCTCCTGGCCTTACCCCCTCCCGTTAACATCCCTACCCCTGGGTTAACCTGTTTCAACTGGAATTCTGTGATGTTCCAATTGTGTCCTGTTTTTCGGACTGCCCACTTTCAGACCAGGGCCTAACCAATGAGAAAACATTCTTTGCCAGAACCCCGTCTTCCCATTGGACCCATCTCAGACTAGATGGGGGTGGAGTTATTAACATGCTGGTCACTAAAATTATAACCAGAACCCATTACCTTCCAATGTTTCCATAGATTAGTAATTTTATAGTATCCTATTAGGTAAATATTTCTATATTAAAGGGGCATGTTTCAATAGCATTGAAAAACTTTGGTCTCAAACTAGTAAAAGGGTAACTGTGGTCCAAAAATGACTTTAGGTAAATTGACAGGAATTGCTTTCCTGAGGATTTTTGCATTTTACTTTCATTATTTATTTTACATAGTTTTAAAGATATTTACATTTATATGTGTGATATGGTTGTAGCATCACCAGATCCCCTGCACTTCCTTCTTCCTGCACTGAAACCATGTGACAGTCCCTATTCCATGTTTCCTCCTCCTCGTGGGCCCCCATGGCCTCTCCCCTTCCTTTCCCTTGCAGCCTCCCGTGGCCCCTCCCACTCATGTGCTATGTGGCCCCTCAAACTCATGGCTCTGGGGCCCCTCCCACTTGCGGGCTCTCCGGCCCCTCTCTCTTGTGGGCCCCTCTTACTTGTGGCCCCCCTCCAGCCACAGGGGGATGCATGGGGAGGGGACACAGGGCCCATGATTGGGAAGGGCCAGCAAGTGGGAGGCATAAAAAAAAAGCAGTGCTGTCGGCTGTGCTGTACTCCCCACCCCCCTCCTACCCTTCAATCATGCACTGAGCATGTGCCAACCACAGATTAGAGGAGGAAATCGTATTTCTGACTGCAGATTCAGAACCTCCCACCCCCAAAATTTCTGGTCAGTGATTTCTTTATATTTTGGGCTGTGCAGCACGTAGAGAGGTGGTTGATGGCTCGTTTTAAAGGTATGAACATGGCCTTTCATATAAAATAAACTTGTTTGGAGACCACAGTTCCCCTTTAAGGGTTAAATAAAAGCCAGAAATTGTTCGTTTAAACTGAGCCCCGGAGCAAATCTGAGGTTGCAACCTGTGAAAAATTATACTGCGGATAATGTTCAAACTTCCTGTTTCCAGTAACTGGAGTAACATCACCTGACCCTCTGCTCCTCCTCTTTTGTCAGGGGCAGAGCATGCTCATTTACGACTTAAAGGATATCTATATTCTAAAAATTAACTGTTTAAAAATGGAAAATACCTGGGGCAGGATTGGTTATTCCTACCTCACAATATCATTTAGTTGAGGAGCTGCAGCACCAACAGTTTTCATTTGCCAGGTTAGTCTTGGACTATTCCTGTATTAAAGATAGTGCTGAAGCCAGGAGGAAGACTGGCAGAATCAGTTTTCTTTGAGCTGGTGCTCCTCACAGAAACAATATTGGGAGGTAGGAATTACCAATCCTACATCCCTGTCCCAAGTACTTTTCAGTTTAACAGTTTTTCAAATAAACTTTATAAACACGATAGTTTTCCTTTAATGCTAGGAAAGACAGGAAGTACCTACACAGACTTTAGGGGAAAATAAATGAAAGTTGAGAGGGGCCTAGTAATGCAAGCAGAAGCTGGTCACATGACTGAAAGCTGCTGAAAGTGTTTACAAAGTAATTATAAAGTTATTGCTAAACCTTTGCAGCAATGTAACTTCACACAAGGGTTTGTTTGCAAGGTATGACCCAAAGGTTTTTATTTAACCCTAACTTGTTTGGAGACCACAGTTGCCCCTTTCGTGGATGTGGCAATAAATTAAACTTAGATATCCCAGTTATATCTCAATCCTTTTAAAATGTTTACAACGGTTTGTGCTACTAAAAATGTACAACGTATTCCATAAATAAAACAGACACCCAGTGATACCAGGTCATACTTATCACCTGTCCTGGAATCTGAGGACAAGTCATGATGTACATGAACAGAAATATCAGCCCTTGCTTACTTTGCCTTAACCTTTATGTTTGGGGCATTTCCTAGAAATAAGTGATAGAGCTTTTTATTAACTCTCCGTGCTCACTAAGGGTAATAAGTAGCAGAGCTAGCAATCTTTGTAAGAGGAATGCAGTTTCCATAGAGAAATTGAGTAATGGTAAACTTTACGATGAGAGTGACCTTGGGTGTGGTATTGGAAAGGCAGCATTTTGTTCTTTCGTACAGACAAAGGTTCTAGTTGTCTCTTTCTGCAAAAGAAAATAAAAAATGACATTAGGGAATCAAGTAAACATCCTGTATAAACAGTAACTATTAGTTACAGGCCGGCAGATCTTTTAATTTTCTCTCATTACTCTCTCATAGCTCAAATTAATTATGTTGATGAAAAGGAAATGAAACCTAATTTTAATTAGTTTATATGATCATCTGTCTCAACCTTAAATAGATCGTAAATTACTTATGTGAGCATAAATTATACAATGTGCACAAGTACTAGGCAATTCTGTATTCTGGGTCTTAGTACTTTTATGCAAATTTTTTTAAAGGGAATGTACATGGTAAATCAAAGTTAAGTGTAAAAACTTATAAAGCTGAATTCTTATTGGATGTAATAATTTTCAGGTAAGGTACCATTGGCTAATGAGGATGGGAGGGTGTGGCCTTAAAGTATATTGTGTTTAAGCATAAAAAAATGATTTAATGGGTCACTACACTCACTTAAAGGGTCACTATACTCACTTAAGCAACTTGACATTTTCTGAAACTACAATTTGTAAAGTAGAAGTAAAATGGTGGTACTCACATATTTATCTTTGCTTGCTTTGTCATTAATTGTTTAGTGAGTGCTCCTAATTCCACCCACCCTCCCTTACTCACTGCCTTCTTGTAGTGTCTGCGACACTTATAAGTTCTGCACAGCCTCACCATGGACACTGCTCTGCTTACACATCTCCCCCTCCCTCCTCCCTTGCCTTCTTTTTTCTGCTGATACTCTTACCGTAATTGTAGCAGAAAGTGTGCTGGCAGGCAGACAAAGATCCTAGTAAGAGGTCAGGGATGGGGAACATATTATAATTTCTGCTTCTGGAGTGACAGGTCTTTCCCTGTAAATGCTGTAATTTCAAATGATGATTTCTCAGAATCTTCAGCTCTGTTTTAAAATCTGAAAAAAAAGTTTTTCTGCAGTGGGATCTTGTATCTAAGGGCCACATTTATAAACGCGGGGTATTGCTTTTTAACGATATCACGGGTTAGTTAATTTACGAATGTTCGATTGTAGAATACCGTGCAGTAGTAAACTACCACAATGGTATTCTATGGGGATTGTAAATTTAAGATTTCGTTATCGTAGATTTACTATCGGTATCAGACTGCAAATGTGGAAAAAGACCAGACCAGCGAGGGAATCTTTTGGTAAGTATAGAGAGCAATCCCAGGAGTCAGGACTTCAGGTACTGGGTAGTTAAGGTTATTAGATGAGGAGGGGATCGGTAAGGTAAGTATAATTTCTTTTATGCAAGAATGCACAAATCCAAAGGCTTAGTTGAAATGGAGTCAGACTTGTAAGATGATAATAAAACAGGGTTTGGGGATATCAATGAATATTACAATGGTAAAGTGTCTTTAAGAAATAACTATGGGGGTCGTTACTAACAGTTTTCATATTGATTGCAATTTGTAACGTTCCTAGCACAAATTACCTAAAAGTAAAAAACACCGAGACTTGAGATAAAGTAGCTATCTAGCACCCTGGACCTCTATTTAAACTGAATGAATGGATGAATAATGTACGGTGTACCAAGAACCAGTCCCAGAGAACACATACTAACCTGTTTACGTTTTACTGTGCATGGGGCAACATTAGAAATATACATCGTGAAAAGTGATGAAACTTGATTTGGCCTGGCCTTAAAGTGGCAGTAACCAATCCATGAATTGCATGGTGGGAAATTCCCTTCTCTACTGCTGCTTCATAGTGGTTACTGAGCATGCTTGCAATCACAGACAGTCTGGTCTGCTAAAGGAGACATTGGTTTAGAGAGGGAGGAGGATATTGAGCCTGAGCAAAACAATTACCAGATTGAAGACTTGCAGTAAACATGGACACCTCAGAGTTATTATTATTATTGTGGATTTATATAGCGCCAACATCTTCCGTAGCACTTTACAATTACATGTATATATTCACATCAGGCCCTGCCCCAAAGAGCTTACAATCTAAGCACATTTATTTGACACATACAACCTATCATTATGTCTTTATGATTGTGGGGAAACCGGAGTGCCTGGAGGAAACCCACGCAAGCCCGGGGAGAACATACAAACTCCTTGCAGATGTATCCAAGGGTGGAATCGAACTCAGGACTTCAGTGCTGTAAAGCATCAGTGCTAACCACTGAGCCACCGTGCTGCTGCTGACATGCATTTTCTTTATACTTTATTAACAGCTTGAGTACATTTTGCACAAAGCCTTTTAATTGCAGAGCAGTAAACCAGGCACATCACAATATCATTATACCCCAATAAAAATCTGCATCTTATTAACTTTCTATAAAAATGCAAAGAACCAATCGAGTAAACCAAACAACAGAGCCGAGTTCTCCCTGAACTAATCCTCCTGAGATGAAGCACTTTACTGTGTTACTGTCGCTGTATTACACCATATGTCTGGGAGAGAACACTGCTTCCCCTCCTCCTGGATCTACTACTAAGTTTATTAATATTTAAGGCTTAGGAATTACAGGGATCCCTTATGAATGATCATGATTCATGACAATTCATTCTCCCCTGCACAAAGTAATTAAGCAGCAATTGTGTCAATAGCCAGAGTTGTTTGTGCATTGGAACATCACTTTATGGACACAAAATAACTGGTGTAAAAAGATCAGCCAGGCGTTATATTGTGTTATTGATCAGGGTTAAAACAGTGATACCATCATATTGAATTTACTTATCGAACGTCCATTCTGTATTGTTCCACTGAACCGATAAAGGGAACATTGGCCAAGATTCAGTCGTTACCAAACCTTTGGCTGATAGTAAAAGGTACATTGTAAAATGAGATTCCACCCAATTATTTCCTAAGCCTTTTATTAACACGTTCAGGCTCCAAGTCAATGAGGCCTTTTTATCTGATATCCATTTGCATTACTTACAGTACCTTGTGTAATATGTTCTCCCCGTGCTTGCGTGGGTTTCCTCCAAGCACTCCAGTTTCCCCCACAATCATAAAGACATACTGATAGGCTGTATGTCTACATAAAGTGATTAGATTGTAAGCTCTTTGGGGCAGGGTCTGATGTGAATTGAGTAAATAATTGTAAAGTGCTGCGGAATATAAGAAATAAAATACATACATACAATAGAGCCATTTTGCATCAAGTCTATACTAAGTTTTGCCTAAAATATATTTTAGTTGTCAATATTAACCATGTACAATTTAAAGGATAAATATCACAAACTTTAGACACTTTATCACTGACTCATTATTTGACTGGAGACTTTATAGGGGATTTGTAAATGATCATATCATTCAGGGCTGTTTACAAATTATACATCTTTAACTCATCAGCTATTAGATACCTGTAGGTAATAACCAATATAGGACTCTACCTGCTTTATGATATAATGAGAAACGCGTTTCGCTAGCAGACCAAGTTTAGCACCAAGTATATGGAGTTTAGGATTCAACAGGGTTATTCAATAAAAGTTCCTGGGGCCGATTTACCCAGAATCGCTTGGCAAATATATGAAGTTAAAGTCCGGTTTGCTACCGGTAAGCGTCGGATGTGCGGGTTATGCAAAATTCACCCGCACATCTGACGCTTGTGATTCAATATCATGTTTGCGCTAGTTTTAGCTGGTGTTACAATCCCAGTAGATTTGCAAACGTGATATTGAATCGCGAAAGGAGCATTTACCCAGAGAGATATCAGCTCTGGGTAAACAAACCTGTAGATCGTTAAAAATGGTGCTAAGTTTGCCCCAACCAATCAGATGTTAACTTTCAAATGTTAAATAAGATCTGATTGGTTGGGGCAAAATTAGCACCATTTTAAACGATAAGAACTTTTATTGACTCTCCCTGAAAGTGTTTTTTAGCCTTACATAGGAGGAGGAGGAGGGGGGTATATTAAACTTGTTGTTACAGGGTCTAGTTCTCCTTTATGTTTGTTATATTTGCTGTTTGTTTGAAGCTTTGATGAGCACAGTCCATTCTGAGAGCGAAAATAAATTTACTTGGCAGAAAATTACATTTTAGAGGCTTTTCTGGCTTATGAGAGATGTTGGCTCAGAATGACAAAGGATCAAGGAAATTTTTTCATTTTAAACTTATACTACAGGTTCTGTAGTTCACTTGCAGTCTGCTAGGGGGCAGAGTTTTGAATCTGGTTCCTGTTAAACAGGTGTCAGAGTAAAATGCCCTCGGCTCTTTATACAGACCAACAGAAATGCTGGAAATGTAAAAATAAAATCCGGGAAAAGAGACAGAGCTACTGTAATACAGTAACAGAGAATTCCCAAGGTTCAGCTGACTATGAAGACAACTGAAACCGTTATGGGAATGATCACCTTGTTCAGAAGCCAAGATTGTAGACAGGGTAATAATATGTGGACATGTTTCATGGCTGGAGACATCAGAATAATCACAAATCATTCCATGTAATGCAAGGTAACCATTGTAATTGTGATTGTAACACTGACTATAATTGTAGACAGATGTTCAATGTTAATTGTACGTAGATGTACCATACATATTGTTCCACGTTCCATAATTATTGCCTAATGTCGTCTATTGTGAGGTTACATTACATTTACCTTTAATCGGAAAATACTACAATCATTTAACACGTCTCTCCCAATCATATTACAATCGTTTTTACGATCCAATATCCCCATAATAAGATCAGCAAAATGTACAATTTTTGGGCCAATCAATGGAAATGTCTACTCACATGCTAGATTGATCGTAATATTGGCCCAGTGTATTGGCACCTTTAGACCATAACTGGGGGAAGGGACATCTATTGTCCATATATAGACATGTCTACAAACATCTCACCCTGCCATTTAAATCTTCCGGGCAGAGTGGGAGAAGGGGGCATGGTGAGACAGTGTGACATCATGGAGTTAGTGGCCTAGGGGGTGAAGGGAGGCAGGGTTAGGGGAATTCCCAGGGGCATGATGAGCAAAAGGGGGCATGACCGGGGAGAAGATTAAAGTCTTGCGGGAGACCGCCTCGGATTGCGGGAGACTCCCATGAGTCGAAGGAGGGGCTGGATACCTGTGTCTATTTGTGTATTGTCAACATAGATATATCTACTGGAGATCCTACTCTGGGGGTTCAAATGCTTGTTAAGATTTTTTATTCAGGGACAGAGTTGGAAGTATTGGAATGAGAAACATTTTAAATTAGATACAATAAATATCTGTGACACTAAACCCCCTTCCCTTTCTGTGTAATTCGCAATGTACGACAGCCAAACACTCGCCGCTTATATCAGTAGCACAACAACATAACACTGGGGTCTGTGTTTTTATTACTTTCTCCAACCTTACTGTCTACATGTCACACCTGATTGACTTTGCGGAGAATTCCCTGCAATGATCTGAACCAACAGATGAACATTCATTCCATGAAGGCCCAGACATTACTCACAGGGGAATAAAGACACCAGACATGTCGGGGAAGGTTGAAAGAGAGTTAAAGATTAGAGAGGAACGGGGAGATCTTCTATCTACTGAGAAGTACAGGGACGCACTGGCTGGAAAAACGGAATTTTCAAACATAAAATCAAGGTTGGAGCTGTCAAGAAATGAAATAGAAACTGATGTGTAATCTAATCCCACCAAATCCAGAAAGTTTTACCATATAAGTCGGTTACCATATAAATTATCTGCTTATTAGTCCATTAAAATGAAATCCATCTATGTAATGAATTGGAAGGCTTTTCATTCATGTGATCACAGTAATGTATACTAAAACCCCTTTGTTTATAAAGTATGCCAGTGTGCAGATAATATGCTGTATGGGGCCCAGGAATGTGCATTGATTATCTTTTCTATGTTTGTATAAATGTTTGACCAGATCAGTAGCACTAGTTGTAATTTAGTGCTTCCACAGTCCTTCTATTGTATGTAATCAATAGAGTAGACATGGCATGGATATAATAAAATAAAATGACACAGACGATATAGGGCAGGGATTTCAAACCTGATGTTTAGAAACAACATCTCCCAGCATGCATTCTGCAACCCAAACACAAAAATCATGTTATGTTTGTGTTTAGACAGAGGACATGATTGCTACCCCCACCTATTACTGCAAATAAGGGGTTAATAAGCAGGAGGCTTTCTGTAATTAAAGATTTGTTTTCATTTTAGTTTGGACTTCTCCTTTAAATCAACATTTCACAGCACTGCAGCAACTCCAATATACTAACAGTATTACAGAAATCCGCTTATAGATGGCGCAAATTCTTGATTGACTACACCATCGCTCAGCCATTTAAATAGTGTGAGCTGCTTTATATAATGTGTGAGTAAAAGCTGTATGGCCTCCTTTACACTCTGATTGGTCACATGACTCTTCCTACCAATGGTTCTGCACATGCTCCTAAGAACATGTATATTACCCAGAGTTCCATTGGGTCTCAAAAACAGCCCTAAAAGTTGGATTTCACAAAAGCTGACAAAACACCCCCCATTATACTAATCTATCCATATTGGCTTAGTCAGTTTCAGGTGTTGTCGCTACTGAATTCACGCACAACTTGGAAATATGTAATAAACTTGCCAAAGTGATTTATTACTCTCCATTATTCATAACTGTCACATTTATCGGTAAATGTCGCTATCTCTCCCAAATCTTTATTAAATATTCAGTGATGGGCGGTTTGTGTACAGCAGAGATGGTACCACGGTAAAGTACGGAAATGGTACAGTACAGAAATTATACAGTATGGATATGGTACAGTATGGATATGGTACAGTATGGATATGGTACAGTATGGAAATGGTACAGTATGGAAATGGTACAGTATGGAAATGGTACAGTATGGAAATTATACAGTATGGATATGGTACAGTATGGATATGGTACAGTATGGAAATGGTACAGTACAGAAATGGTACAGTATGGATATGGTACAGTATGGAAATGGTACAGTACAGAATGGTACAGTATGGAAATGGTACAGTATGGAAATTATACAGTATGGATAGGTACAGTGATGGATGGTACAGTATGGATATGGTACATGGAAATGGTACAGTATGGAAATGGTATTTTATGCAAATAGTACATAATGAAAATGGTACAGTAAAGAAATGGTACATAATGAAAATGGTACAGTAAAGAAATGGTACATAATGAAAATGGTACAGTAAAGAAATGGTACATATTAAAATGGTACAGTAAAGAAATGGTACATAATGAAAATGGTACAGTATGGAAATGGTACAGTATGGAAATGGTACATTATGGAAATGGTACAGTACAGATATGGTACAGTATGGATATGGTACAGTATGGATATGGTACAGTATGGAAATGGTACATAATGAAAATGGTACAGTACAAAAATGGTACAGTACAGAAATGGTACATAATGAAAATGGTACAGTACAGAAATGGTACAGTACAGAAATGGTACAGTACAGAAATGGTACATAATGAAAATGGTACAGTACAGAAATGGTACAGTATGGAAATGGTACAGTACAGAAATGGTACAGTACAGAAATGGTACAGTATGAAAATGGTACTGTATGGAAATAACAGTATGGATATGTGTACAGTATGGATATGGTACAGTATGGAAAGGTACAGTACAAAATGGTACATAATGAAAATGGTACAGTACAAAAATGGTATACAGATGATGGAAATGGTACAGTACAGAAATGGTACGTACAGAAATGGTCAGTAGGAAATGGGTACAGTATGGAAATTATACAGTATGGATATGGTACAGTATGGATATGGTACAGTATGGAAATGGTACAGTACAGAATGGTACATAATGAAAATGGTACAGTACAGAAATGGTACAGTATGGAAATGGTACAGTACAGAAATGGTACAGTACAGAAATAGTACAGTATGGAAATTATACAGTATGGAAATGGTACAGTACAGAAATGGTACAGTACAGAAATGGTACCTATGGAAATGTACAGAGAATTATACAGTATGGATATGGTACAGATGGATATGGTACAGTATGGAAATGGTACAGTACAGAAATGGTACATAATGAAAATGGTACAGCACAAAAATGGTACAGTATGGAAATGGTAACGTACAGAAATGGTACAGTACAGAAATGGTACAGTATGGAAATGGTACAGTATGGAAATTATACAGTATGGATATGGTACAGTATGGATATGGTACAGTATGGAAATGGGACAGGTAAGTACAGAAATGGTATTTTATGCAAATAGTACATAATGAAAATGGTACAGCACAGAATGGTACATAATGAAAATGGTACAGTACAGGAATGGTACAGTATGGAAATGGTACATTATGGAAATGGTACAGTATGGAAATGGTACATTATGGAAATGGTACAGTATGGAAATGGTACAGTATGGAAATGGTACGTCCAGAAATGGTATTTTATGCAATTAGTACATAATGAAAATGGTACAGCACAGAAATGGTACATAATGAAAATGGTACAGTACAGAAATGGTACATAATGAAATGGTACAGTACAGAAATAGTACAGTACAGAAATGGTACAGTATGGAATGGTACAGTATGGAAATGGTACAGTATGGAAATTATACAGTATGGAAATGGTACAGTATGGAAATGTTAGTATGGACATTATCATGGAAATGGTACAGTATGGAAATGGTACAGTATTGGAAATGGTACAGTATGGAAATTATACAGTATGGAAATGGTACAGTATGGAAATGGTACAGTATGGAAATGGTACAGTATGGAAATGGTACATAATGAAATGGTCAGTACAGAAATGGTACAGTATGGAAATGGTACAGTATGGAAACGATACAGTACACAAATGGTAAAGTACGGAAAAGGTTATAGTATGGAAAAATACAGTATGGAAATGGTACAGTACAGAAATTATACAGTATGGATATGGTACAGTATGGATAGGTACAGTATGGAAATGGTATTCTATGCAAATAGTACATAATGAAAATGGTACAGTACAGAAATGGCACATAATATGAAAATGGTACAGTACAGAAATGGTACAGTATGGAAATGATTACAGTACAGAAATGGTACAGTACAGAAATGGGATAAATGTGAAATTACAGTATGGATATGGTACAGTATGGATATGGTACAGTACAGAAATGGTACAGTATGGAAATTATACAGTATGGATATGGTACATATGGAATGGTACAGTACAGAAATGGTACAGTATGGAAATTATACAGTATGGATTGGTACAGTATGGATATGGTACAGTATGGAATGGTACAGTATGGAAATTATACAGTATGGATTTGGTACAGTATGGATATGGTACAGTATGGAAATGGTACAGTACAGAAATGGTATTTTATGCAAATAGTACATATGAAAATGGTACAGTACAGAAATGGTACAAAATTAAAAATGGTACAGTACAGGAAATGGTACAGTATGGAAATGGTACAGTACAGAAATGGTACAGTACAGAAATGGTACAGTATGGAAATGGTACAGTATGGAAATGGTACAGTATGGAAATTATACAGTATGGAAATGGTACAGTATGGAGGAAAGTCAGTGATATGGTACAGTATGGAAATGGTATTTTATGCAATTAGTACATAATGAAAATGGTACAGCACAGAAATGGTACATAATGAAAATGGGACAGTACAAAATGGACATAATGAAAATGGTACAGTACAGAAATGGTACAGTATGGAATTATTACAGTATGGATAGTCAGTATGGATATGGTACATATGGAATGGTACAGTAGGAAAGGTATTTATGCAAATGGTACATAATGAAAATGGTACAGTACAGAAATGGCACAGTACAGAAATGGTACATAATGAAAATGGTACAGTACAGAAAATGGTACAGTACAGAAATGGTACATTATGGAAATGGTACAGTACAGAAATGGTACATTATGGAAATGGTACAGTACAGAAATGGTACATAATGAAAATGGTACAGTACAGAAATGGTACATATGGAAATGGTACAGTATGGATATGGTACAGTATGGATATGGTACAGTATGGAAATGGTACAGTATGGATATGGTACAGTATGGAAATGGTAAAGTATGGATATGGTACAGTATGGATATGGTACAGTACAGAAATGGTACAGTATGGAAATTATACAGTATGGATATGGTACAGTATGGAAATGGTACAGTACAGAAATGGTACAGTATGGAAATTATACAGTATGGATTGGTACGTATGGATATGGTACAGTATGGAAAGGTACAGTATGGAAAAGTATACAGTATGGATTTGGTACAGTATGGATATGGTACAGTAGGAAATGGTACAGTACAGAAATGGTATTTTATGCAAATAGTACATAATGAAAATGTACAGTACAGAAATGGTACATAATGAAAATGGTACAGTACAGGAATGGTACAGTATGGAAATGGTACAGTACAGAAATGGTACAGTACAGAAAATGGTACAGTATGGAAATGGTACAGTATGGAAATGGTACAGTATGGAAATTATACAGTATGGAATGGTATACAGTAGGAAAGGTCGTATGGAATGGTACAGTATGGAAATGGTATTTTATGCAATTAGTACATAATGAAAATGGTACAGCACAGAAATGGTACATAATGAAAATGGTACAGTACAGAAATGGTACATAAATGAAAATGGTACAGTACAGAAATGGTACAGTATGGAATTATACAGTATGGATATGGTACAGTATGGATATGGTACAGTATGGAAATGGTACAGTACGGAAATGGTATTTTATGCAAATGGTACATAATGAAAATGGTACAGTACAGAAATGGACATAATGAAAATGGTACAGTACAGAAATGGTACATTATGGAAATGGTACAGTACAGAAATGGTACATTATGGAAATGGTACAGTACAGAAATGGTACATAATGAAAATGGTACAGTACAGAAATGGTACATTATGGAAATGGTACAGTATGGATATGGTACAGTATGGATATGGTACAGTATGGAAATGGTACAGTATGGATATGGTACAGTATGGAAATGGTAAAGTATGGATATGGTACAGTATGGATATGGTACAGTATGGAAATGGTACAGTATGGATATGGTACAGTATGGAAATGGTAAAGTATGGAAATGGTATTTTATGCAAATGGTACATAATGAAAATGGTACAGTACAGAAATGGCACAGTACAGAAATGGTACATAATGAAAATGGTACAGTACAGAAATGGTACATTATGGAAAAAAATGGGACAGTATGGAAAAAATCCCAAATACAAGTACCACATAAATGGTAAAAGTAGGAAAAGGTATGTTATTATATAGTATGTTATATGGTGTTATATGGTATGTTATATGGTGTGTTATATGGTATGCTATTATATAGTATGTTATATGGTGTGTTATATGGTATGTTATTATATAGTATGTTATATGGTGTTATATGGTATGTTATATGGTATGTTATTATATAGTATATTATATGGTGTGTTATATGGTATGTTATTATATAGTATGTTATATGGTGTTATATGGTATGTTATTATATAGTATGTTATATGGTATGTTATATGGTATGTTATTATATAGTATGTTATATGGTGTTATATGTTATGTTATATGGGCTGTTATTTGGTATGTTATTATATAGTATGTTACATGGTGTTATATTATATGTTATTATATAGTATGTTATATGGTGTTATATGGTTATATGGTATGTTATTATATAGTATGTTAAATGGTATGTTATATGGTATGTTATTATATAGTATGTTATGTGGTGTTATATGGTATGTTATATGGTCTGTTATTTGGTAAGTTATTACATAGTATGCTATATGGTGTTATATAGTATGTTACATGATATGTTATTATATAGTATGTTATAGTCTGTTATACGGTATGTTATTATATAGTATGTTATATGGTGTTATATGGTATGTTATATGGCATGTTATTATATAGTATGTTATGGTCTGTTATATGGTATGTTATTATATAGTACCTATATACTTGAATATAAGTCGATCTGAGTATGTCGAAGTACCAATTTTTACCTGAAAATTGAGTAAAAATTGATTGACTCGAGTATAAGTCGAGGGTAGAAATTACGACCACTACTGCCTTCTGATTCTGTATTGTTTTGAGGCTTTCATGGCCCTTTAAATGTACAGCAGAATTCCCATACAGTAGTAGAATCAGAAGGCAGTATTTAACAATAGATACCATCCTCCTGATTCTGTATTGTATAAGACATTAGTTGCCCTTTAAATGGGGAGGAATCCCACACACTAATCCCTAGTTCCTTGCCACTCCAGATGTTTGGAAACTACAATTCCCAGCATGCATTATTTGCTGGGAGTTATAGTTTCCAAAAATCTTCAGTGGCAGCACTGCACCTACCCCCCCCCCCCCACCCCAGTAGAGGAGAGGACTTGCCTTAAGTCCTTGTTCTAGATGAATGATGCAGAGATCAGCATTTACTTCAATCACACTAACTCTAAATCCGGCAGCCGGCATGCTTCCTGTTTTTTCGCACTCACTGTTCAGGGTGCTCAACGTCCACTACTCGGCGCCAGGTAAAAGACTAGCGCCGAGTAGGGGAGGTCGGCGTACAGTGGATGGGTTAACCGAAGGGCAGCGTTGCGGCTCGCGGGATTTAAAGGTTAGTGGATTCGGTCTAAGTCAGGGGTAGTTATTTTTAGGCTTTTTTTAAAGCCTAAAAACCTCGACTTATACTCATGTATATACGGTATGTTATATGTTGTTATATGGTATGGTATGGTGTTATATGGTATGTTATTATATAGTATGTTATATGGTCTTATATGGTATGTTATATGGTATGTCATTATATAGTGTGTTATATGGTGTTATATGGTATGTTATATAGTATGTTATTATATAGTATGTTATATGGGTATATGGTATGTTATTTGGTATGTTATTATATAGTATGTTATATGGTGTTATATGGTATGTTATTTGGTATGTTATATGGTGTTATATGGTATGTTATTATATAGTATGATATGTGGTGTTATATGGTACATTATATGGTGTTGTATGGTGTTATATGGTTTGTTTTATGGTATGTCATTATATAGTATGTTAAATGGTGTTATAACCCTCCAGTTATTGGTTCAGTCTTTACATATGAGGATGTGCAATTGATTTACGAATCCTAACTACTGCTGCTAGTGTACATTACACCATAGAGAGTCATGCATTACATTGCACCATAGAGTGCCCAACTACTGCTGCTAGTGTACGTTATACCGTAGAGTGCCATGCATTACATTACACCATAGAGTGCATAACTACTGCTGGTAGTGTACATTATACCATAGAGAGACATGCATTACATTACACCATAGAGTGCATAACTACCGCTAATGTAAATTACATCATACAGAGCCATGCATTACATTACACCATAGAGTGCATAACTACTGCTGCTGCCATGCATTACATTACACCATAGAGTGCATAACTACTGCTGCTAGTGTACATTATACCATAGAGAGCCATGCATTACATTACACCATAGAGTGCATAACTACTGCTGCTGCAATCTAACACGGTGAGTTTTAGGTGGCAATCTAACACGGTGAGTTTTAGGTGGCAATCTAACACGGTGTGTTTCAGGTGGCAATCTAACAAAGTGAGTATCGGGTGGCAATCTAACACAGTGAGTTTCGGGTGGCAATCTAACAAAGTGAGTATTGGGTGGCAATCTAACAAAGTGAGTATCGGGTGGCAATCTAACACAGTGAGTTTCGGGTGGCATCTAACAAAGTGAGTATCGGGTGGCAATCTAACACAGTGAGTTTCGGGTGGCAATCTAACAAAGTGAGTATCTGGGTGGCAATCTAACACAGTGAGTTTTGGGTGGCAATCTAACACAGTGAGTTTCGGGTGGCAATCTTACAAAGTGAGTATCGGGTGGCAATCCAACACATCGAGTTTCGGGTGGCAATCTAACAAAGTGAGTACTGGGTGGCAATCTAACAAAGTGAGTATCGGGTGGCAATCTAACACAGTGAGTTTCGGGTGGCAATCTAACAAAGTGAGTATCGGGTGGCAATCTAACAGTGAGTTTCGGGTGGCAATCTAACACAGTGAGTTTCGGTGGAATCTAACAAAGTGAGTATCGATGGCAATCTAAAAAGTGAGTATCGGATGGAAATCTAACAAAGTGAGTATCGGCAATTACAGTGAGGTTAAGTGGCAATCTAACATGGTGTGTTTAGGTGGCAATCTACACTGTGATTTTTAGGCGGCAATCTAACACAGTGAGTTTTAGGGGCAATCTAACACGGTGAAGTTTAGGTGGCACTAACATGGTGTGTTTTAGGTGGCAATCTAACACGGTGAGTTTAGTGGCAATCTAACACGGTGAGGTTAAAGTGGCAATCTAACACGGTGTGTTTAGGGGCATCTAACACGGTGAGTTTTTAGGTGGCAATCTAACACGGTGAGTTTTAGGTAGCAATCTAACACGGTGAGTTTAGGTGGCAATCTAACACGGTGGTTTTAGGTGGCAATCCTAACACGGTGAGTTTTAGGTGGCAATCAACACGGTGAGTTTTAGGTGGCAATCTAACACGGTGGGTTTTAGGTGGCAATCTAACAATGGTGAGTTTAGGTGGCAATCTGACATGTGAGTTTTAGGTGGCAATCTAACACGGTGAGGTGTAAAGTGGCAATCTAACACGGTGGGTTTTAGGTGGCAATCTAACACGGTGAGTTTAGGTGGCAATCTAACGAGTGAGTTTTAGGTGCAAAGCAATCTAACAGGTGAGTTTTAGGTGGCAATCTAACACGGTGAGTTTTAGGTGGCAATCCTACACGGTGAGTTTTAGGTGGCAATCTAACACGGTGAGTTTTAGGTGGCAATCTAACACGGTGGGTTTTAGGTGGCAATCTAACATGGTGAGTTTTAGGTGGCAATCTGACATGGTGAGTTTTAGGTGGCAATCTAACAAGGTGGGTTTTAGGTGGCAATCTAACATGGTGAGTTTGGGTGGCACTATGGTGAGTTTAGGTGGCAATCTAACATGGTGAGTTTAAGGTGGCAATCTAACACGGTGAGTTTTAGGTGGCAATCTAACACGGTGAGTTTTAGGTGGCAATCTAACACGGTGAGTTTTAGGTGGCAATCTAACACGGTGAGTTATAGGTGGCAATCTAACACGTTGAGTTTTAGTCGGCAATCTAACACGGTGAGTTTTAGGTGGCGATCTAACATTGTGAGTTTTAGGCGGCAATCTAACATGGGGAGTTTTAGGCGGCAATCAAACATGGTGAGTTTCGGGTGGCAATCTAACAAAGTGAGTATCGGGTGGCAATCTAACACAGTGAGTTTCGGGTGGCAATCTAACACAGTGAGTTTCGGGTGGCAATCTAACAAGGAGTATCGATGGCAATCTAACAAAGTGAGTATGATGGCAATCTAACAAAGTGAGTATCGGAAATGGCAAATCTAACAAAGTGAGTATTGGGTGGCAATCTAACAAAGTGAGTATCGAATGGCAATCTAACAAAGTGAGATCGGATGCAATCTAACAAAGTGAGTATTGGTGGCAATCTAACAATAGTGAGTATCGGGTGGCAATCTAACAGTGAGTTTCGGTGGCAATCTAACAAAGTGAGTATCGGGTGGCAATCTAACACAGTGAGTTTCGGGTGGCAATCTAACACAGTGAGTTTCGGGTGGCAATCTAACAAAGTGAGTATCGGATGGCAATCTAACAAAGTGAGTATCGAATGGCAATCTAACAAAGAGTGGATTCGGATGGAAATCAACAAAGTGGTATCGGCAATCTAACACTGTGAGGTTAGGTGGCAATCTAACATGGTGGTTTTAGGTGGCAATCTAACACAGTGGTTTAGGTGGCAATCTAACACAGTGAGTTTTAGGTGGCAATCTAACACGGTGGGTTAAGGGCAATCTAACATGTGTGGTTAGGTGGCAATCTAACACGGTGAGTTTTAGGTGGCAATCTAACACGGTGAGGTTAAAGTGGCAATCTAACACGGTGTGTTTTAGGTGGCAATCTAACACGGTGAGTTTTAGGTGGCAATCTAACACGGTGAGTTTTAGGTGGCAATCTAACACGGTGAGTTTAGGTGGCAATCTAACACGGTGAGTTTAGGTGGCAATCTAACATGGTGAGTTTAGGTGGCAATCTAACACGAGGGTTAGGTGGCAATCTAACATGGTGAGTTTTAGGTGGGCAATCTAACATGGTGAGTTTTAGGTGGCAATCAACAAGGTGAGTTTTAGGTGGCAATCTACAAGGTGAGTTTTAGGTGGCAATCTAACATGGTGAGTTTTAGGTGGCAATCTAACACGGGGAGTTTTAGGTGGCAATCTAACACGGTGAGTTTTAGGTGGCCATCTAACACGGTGAGTTTAGGTGGCAATCTAACACGGTGAGTTATAGGTGCAATCTAACAGTTGAGTTTAGCGGCAATCTAACACGGTGGAGTTTTTAGGTGGCAATCTAACACTGTGAGTTTTAGTCGGCAATCTAACATGGTGAGTTTAGGCGGCAATCAACACGGTGAGTTTTAGGCGGCAATCTAACACGGTGAGTTTTAGGTGGCCAATCTAACATGTGAGTTTTAGGCGGCAATCTAACACCGGTGAGTTTTAGGTGGCAATCTAACACGGTAGTCTTTAGCGGCAATCTACGGTGAGTGTAGGCGGCAATCTAACACGGTGATTTTAGGCGGCAATCTAACACGGTGAGTTTTAGGGGCGGCAATCTAACATGTGAGTTTTAGGCGGCAATCTAAACAGGTGAGTTTTAGGTGGCAATCTAACATGCTGGTTTTAGGTGGCAATCTAACACGGTGTGTGTTTTAGGTGGCAATCTAAACAGGTGAGTTTTTAGGCGGCAATCTAACACGGTGTGTTTTAGGCGGCAATCTAACACGGTGAGTTTTAGGTGGCAATGTAAACAAGTGTGGTTTTAGGTGGCAATCTAACCCGTGGTGTTAGGTGGCAATCAACACGGTGAGTTTTAGGTGGCAATCTAACATGGTGTGTTTTGGTGGCAATCTAACACGGTGAGTTTTAGGTGGCAATCTAACACGGTGAGTTTTAGGTGGCAATCTAACACGGTGAGGTTAAAGTGGCAATCTAACACGGTGTGTTTTAGGTGGCAATCTAACACGGTGAGTTTTAGGTGGCAATCTAACACGGTGTGTTTTAGGTGGCAATCTAACACGGTGAGTTTTAGGTGGCAATCTAACAGGGTGAGTTTTAGGTGGCAATCTAACAGGGTGAGTTGTAGGTGGCAATCTAACATGGTGAGTTTTAGGTGGCAATCTAACACGGTAGGTTTTAGGTGGCAATCTACACGGTGAGTTTTAGGTGGCAATCTAACAGGTGAGTTTAGGTGGCCAATCTAACCAAGGTGGGTTTAGGTGGCAATCTAACACGGTGAGTTTTAGGTGGCAATCTAACATGGTGAGTTTAGGTGGCAATCAATGGTGAGTTTTAGGTGGCAATCTAACACGGTGAGTTTTGGTGGCAATCTAACACGGTGAGTTTTAGGTGGCAACTAACACGGTGAGTTTAGGTGGCAATCAACACGGTGAGTATAGGTGGCAATTAACACGGTGAGTTTAGGGGCAATCTAACACGGATGAGTTTAGGTGGCAATCTAAAACTGTGAGTTTTAGGCGGCAATCTAACATGTGAGTTTTAGGGGCAATCTAACACGGTGAGTTTAGGCGGCAATCTAACATGGTGAGTTTAGGTGGCAATCTAACAATGTGAGTTTTAGGCGGCAATCTAACACGGTGAGTTTTAGGCGGCAATCTAACACGGTGAGTTTTAGGCGGCAATCTAACATGGTGAGTTTTAGGTGGCAATCTAACACGGTGAGTTTTAGGTGGCAACTAAACACGGTGAGTTTTAGGCGGCAATCTAACACGGTGAGTTTTAGTCGGCAATCTAACACTGGTGATTTTTAGGCGGCAATCTAACACGGTGAGTTTTAGGGGCGGCAATCTAACACTGTGAGTTTTAGGCGGCAATCTAAACGGTAAGTTTAGTGGAATCTAACACGGTGAGTTTTGGTGGGCAATCTAACAGGTGTGTTTTAGGTGGCAATCTAACACGGTGAGTTTTTAGGTGGCAATCTAAAGTGGTGTGTTTAGGTGGCAATCTAACAAGGTGGGTTTTAGGTGGCATCTAACACGGTGAGTTTTAGGCGGCAATCTAACACGGTGAGTTTTAGTCGGCAATCTAAACACTGTGATTTTAGGCGGCATCAACACGGTGAGTTTTAGGCGGCAATCAACACTGTGAGTTTAGGCGGCATTAAACGGTAAGTTTTTAGGTGGCAATCTAACACGGTGAGTTTTAGGTGGCAATCTAACATGGTGTGTTTTAGGTGGCAATCTAACACGGTGAGTTTTAGGTGGCAATCTAACGTGGTGTGTTTTAGGCGGCAATCTAACACGGTAAGTTTTAGGTGGCAATCTAACATGGTGAGTTTTAGGTGGCAATGTAACACGGTGAGTTTTAGGTGGCAATCTAACACCGTGTGTTTAGGTGGCATCTAACACGGTGAGTTTTAGGTGGCAATCTAACATGGGGTTTTAGGTGGCAATCTAACACGGTGAGTTTTAGGTGGCAACTAACACGGTGAGGTTAAAGTGGCAATCTAACACGGTGTGTTTTAGGTGGCAATCTAACACGGTGAGTTTTAGGTGGCAATCTAACACGGTGAGTTTTAGGTGGCAATCTAACACGGTGAGTTTTAGGTGGCAATCTAACACGGTGAGTTTTAGGTGGCACCTAACACGGTGTTTTGGTGGCAATCAACACGGTGAGTTTTAGGTGGCAATCTAACACTGGGTTTAAAGTGGCAATCTAACACGGTGTGGTTGGGTGGCAATCTAACACGGTGAGTTTTAGGTGGCAATCTAACACGGTGAGTTTTAGGTGGCAATCTAACACGGTGAGTTTTAGGTGGCAATCTAACACGGTTAGTTTTAGGTGGCAATCTAACACGGTGAGTTTTAGGTGGCAATCTAACACGGTGTGTTTTAGGTGGCAATCTAACACGGTGAGTTTTAGGTGGCAATCTAACACGGTGAGTTTTAGGTGGCAATCTAACACAGTGAGTTTTAGTTGGCAATCTAACACTGTGAGTTTTAGGTGGCAATCTAACACGGTGAGTTTTAGGTGGCAATCTAACACGGTGAGTTTTAGGTGGCAATCTAACATTAGCGTGTTTCGAATGGAAATCTAACATGGTGAGTTTTGGATGGAAATTACAATTAAGTTTCAACAGTTTAAAGGAATGTCATATTTTTAAATGGGAATTCGTCTTTAACTGTTGAAACTCTATGTATTAAGGATGACTGTATTGATCAAGCTCCGCCCCTCTCCGTCTGGAGCTTGCCCTTTCATTAGGCCTGGGCCAGAGGTGGGGTAACTCAACAACATACAATTGTCTTTTAACCCATTTCTAGAATCCAGTGGCAGAGAAAAAGACTCATTTTAATTTATGAAGGTTTTTGCATCCCTAATAATAATGATAAGGACCTGCCGAGGGTGATGGGTGTCTCCTGGACCGTTACATTCCTCTCTTTAATTAGAATTCGATTGCTTTTACCTTTGGTATACCCCTTTTTTTATTATGTAACTGGAGAGGATAGGTCAGGGTTATCTTAACAAAACTCGGTGTAACCGCCAAAGTGCATTTGGGAGCGGATAACACGCAAAGACTGACCCAGAATGCACTTCAGCTGTTACACTGCTACGAATTAAACAATCTTTGTTACAGGTTTACATCTTTGCTTTCAGGCCCATCAAAACTAAAAAATGATCCCGTGTTTCCTTTATTTTTACATTTCCCTAAATTAAACATTTCACGGGTCCCCGTGAAGCTTCCAATCCGAGATCTTACCGCACTGTGCAAAAACCTTTCCATGGCAGGCGTATGATGGAAGGTCTCGTGTCTTGAAACTCTCACTGTTAATAAACCTTTGAACCACTCTGATCATTACTCTAAAGCCTAACAAGCGCGCGGTGTTATTAGAAATAAAAGCACGCCATAGAATGCTGTAAAATGATGGCAAATAATATCTGGGCTCGTGCCATTAGCGTCTATGTTCTACTTCTATAAATAAGTTTCTTTACACACCATTAGAATTCTGCAAATTACTTTCTCTTTTTTTTTTTTTTTAGCATCCTGAGCTGGTACATGTCTAGTGTATATATATACATATGTATCATGCTGTTAGCTGGCATTGTGTGTTTTGTGTGCTACCAGCGAGCGGCGGGATTGAGGTGGGTGCTTTAATGTGATTACACTTGTATTCTCTTTTTGGGAGTGTGATCACATGCTAGGTATGTTGTGATTTTTAACCAGCTTACAAAGGAGAGCAGAACTGCATTATGCACGTGATAGAGAAAATAGAACGGAAGCCATGAATACAATATGGTTGCTCAAAGTTTGCTTGTAATTAGAAATGCCTGAAAAATCACCAGTTTCGGATTCCCGGATCTCGGTAAAATCCCAAAGATCCGAAAATCTAAAAACGGAACGAAATATGATATATGGAAGGTTCGAGGCTATTTGGGATAATCTTAAAAATAGCCTCGAACGTTCCATAACCCTCGAAAATACGATCTGAGGGTACTTTTGAGTTTTCGTATTTTCGAGGATTATTAAACATTCATCCAAAATATGGACGATCCGTCCAGATCATTCGGATTTCGGAACCAAGGGGTTCCGTGTCGGACCTGGATCCCATCTCTACTCCGAATGCATAAACGGTTGGTCGGTGGTTATCACTGATAACCGAGTCCTGGGTTGAGTTTCCACCTTGGCTATATATTTCCCAGTGTTTGTATGGTTTCCTCCAAAACTTAGTTTCCGCCTGCAATTAAAAGACGTGTGTGTGACATATAGGGTAATAAATACCGTATGTAAAAAAGTTAGAATTCAATTTTTAAAGGTGTGGATCATATTGTAATTATTTGACTCCACCTATCACCAAATGGGCACATAGGACAATATTTCTAAAAGTGGCTGGTTAAATATTTTGCGCCGTGCCCCTTAAAATTGTACATTTACGATCACAGGTGTAAAAATACTATCAGGTGTTAAATGCAATGCGATCGTACTTGTATGTACCATACCATGCGATAGTCTACTACATGGTGTTGTAAGTCCAAACGATCGTAACCGTACATCCAAACATTTACAGCTGCAGATGATACTTTTTGAAAACTTGTCGACATTGCGGGTTATAAGTATCGCCCATTAAATCGTGGAGTTCTTTTCTCTCATAAAATACTGATACTGAGCAGTATTGCCCATTACACATCATAGGTAGTTAATTAATCATATATGATTGTCTGATACATTAGAATACCTTGACTCCACGCAGCACAATACAACTTAACCCCCCTGCTGGTCATTAATGAGAACATTGAGTTACACACCACCATAAAGATAGAGAAATGGGCTAGGAACATGTCTACTGTGTCTTTAAAGACCTGACTGGAAGGGTGAATAGTAATGTAGGTGACAGAAGCTTTGTTACATGTCACTGGTCCAAAAAAAATCCAGTTTGTTTTATTTAAATGAGAACTGAGGACAGAGGAAAGGATGAGTAAGATGAATGAGAAAGGAGGTTGACATCTAGACAGCTGTTAAATGACTCCTTGTTCAGGGGAACATTGTATAGTAGCAGATCTAACTCATTTCATGTAACGTCTATCTGTCTCACTCTGATCCAGAGACTATATGAGAAGTGAGTTACCTTATTCGCAAAACTAGTGCAGCCATAAGGGCAGCTTTATAAGGACTGGAATGCTCCACGTAACTCCAACCCAACCTACCTCTACTCCTACTTAACCTCATGTCCTGCCCTCCCAATGCTCCTGCGGGGCACACACAAAAAAAAGGATTCAGTTTTGGCACCCCTGCTTTATTACTAGTGCGACTACACTGCCTTAACTTGGGTTAGGTGTATAGGAATTGTCATTTACAGTAGCGGAGGACTTTTCTGATGTCCTTAACTTAAAGGGCATGTTCACCTCCTGTATGTTGATGTGTATGGATACCTGTATGTTGATGTATGGTACCGTATGTTGATGTGTATGGATACCTGTATGTTGATGTTATGGTACGTATGTGATGTGTATGGATACCTGTATTTGATGTGTATGGATACCTGTATGTTGAGTGTATGGATACCTGTAGTTGATGTGTATGGATACCTGTTATGTTGATGTGTATGGATACCTGTATGTTGATGTGTATGGATACCTGTATGTTGATGTGTATGGATACCTGTATGTTGATGGTATGGTACCTGTATGTTGATGTGTATGGTACCTGTATGTTGATGTGTATGGATACCTGTATGTTGATGTGTATGGATACCTGTTGATGATGTGGTATGGATACCGTATGTTGTATGTAGGATACCTGTATGTTGATGTGTATGGGTACCTGTATGTTGATGTGTAGGGATACCTTATGTGATGTGTAGGGAACCTGTGTGTGATGTGTATGGATACCTGTGTGTTGAAGTGTAAGGGTATCTGTATGTTGATGTGTATAGATACCTGTATGTTGATGTGTAGGATACCTGTACTGTTGATGTGTATAGTACGTGTGTTGAGGGTGTAAGGGTATCTGTCTTTATGTTGATGGTGTAGGGATACCTGTATGTTGATGTGTAGGGATACCTGTATGTTGATGTGTATAGATACAGTTGGTTGATGTGTAAGGTATACTGTATGTTGATGTGTAGGGTACCATGTTATGTCTGATGGTGTAGGGATACCGGTATGTTGATGTGTATAGACACTTGGGTGTTGATGTGTATGATACCTGATGTTAGTGTAGGGATACCTGTATGTGATGTGTAGGGATACCTGTATGTTGATGTGTAGGGATACTGTATGGATATGTATGTTGTGGGGATACCTGTATGTTGATGTGTAAGGATAATGTAAGGTGATGTCTAACTAACCAGGTAATTGAACCACTTTTGTATTTACAAATGAAATAAACATCTCGGAATGACCTGTGACCTTTCACTGTCTAACCCGTGACATCTAGTTACAGACGTGGACCGTGGGAGGCCAGACACAATTGGACTTTTTAAAATGAATGTTTATAGAATCCCATGTTCTGTTTCGTAGTTTTCCTCTTAATTCTTTGGCTTTCTCCGTCTCCAATTCCC
The DNA here is from genome assembly GCA_019447015.1 of Hymenochirus boettgeri. Lineage (NCBI taxonomy): Eukaryota > Metazoa > Chordata > Amphibia > Anura > Pipidae > Hymenochirus > Hymenochirus boettgeri. The sequence continues at coordinate 17,854,151 of CM033475.1, forward strand.
TTTATGTATTTATTTTCTTTTTGTTTCAGGCAGGCAGCCAGGTCAGAGGAGCTGGTGGTTTCTCTACAGACTAGACCGTTAAATCAGGACAGGTTGACAGGTTAGATGTGAGAGGTGTGATGATTGATAAAACAAATTACAGACCTTTAAAGCCCAGCTGGTTCCCCCTCTAAAAACCCAGCCTGTTTGTATTCCTGCTGACAGCGACAGTACAATCGTATGGATTAGGGGGGAAATAAAATACCAACCAGGCTGGTAATAAACCTCCAAAAAGGTGTCAGGCTTCCCCCCCTACAAGCCCTGTACATTCCCATATTCCACGTGGAACCCTTGGCTTATGCTCTCCGTGTCTCCTGTTGTATCTGATCTGCGCACAGAGTTTGGGTCATTACTGTCCATGTGCCCACATGAAATGGCAAAAATATTGGTGTAACAAGACGTTTTTTTAATAGGGAAATGTGCAGACGGGGAAAGAAAGTCTTGGTTTAAATCTCTTTAATGTTGTAAAAATAATAATATTGGAAGTTGGAGGTGGTGTGTGTGAAATGGGGAGTTTCCTTGGTAGGATTCCCCAACGTAGAGGTATATTACTGGCTCGTCGGGGTGAAGATTGTTTCCAGGAAAACATATTTATATTTCTCAGATATAACAGCAACGTCCCCCATACACAGGACTACATTTTGAGTGATCCGATTATATTGGATCACACAAAATGTCGATAACATATTTCTGTTTTTCCGATCGACAACTACAACAGTCAAGGGTAAATCTGTGGAAAGATCGGAGCCTCAAGGTGGGGAGCAGATCTTCCAATCGGAATGTACTGGCCGTGTATGGCTAGTGATAGCAAATTACAGGCAAAGTGAAAAAACACAGTTGTACCCAATAGGGGGCAGCATGAAAACAGTTATGCAGAAATACCGCTTTGTTTCCTAAGGGTTAGGCCCCTCTGGCAGTTTTTGACACGATTTGCGCTCCATTCACGCTTTGCGATCCACAATGACATTTTAATGCAACGTATATACTCGAGTATGAATCGAATTTTAAGCATTAAAATAGCCTGAAAACCAACTTCGAATATACTTGGTCAAGTCCTAATTTAGATCCAAATTCTGCAATTCTGCAATTTCTATGCAGGTTACTATGTTAACCTGATAGAAAGTTACAGGAGCTGATCTGCCTTTACACTTCCTGTTCCGTAGTTGGATGTAGTTGGCTGCTAGACTCATCAGCACTGTTACTGCTATGGATGCTGGTAAATCTGAGGGTCTCCTCAGTTTGGGGCAAAAAACACTGCTAGTTCAGTGCAAATGAAAGCTTGCAAACTCAAACTCTCAGTTGACATTTTAACTATTGGGGTCAGAGTCCTTTACTATAGGGGGTCACAGTTGCCCTTACTATATGGGGGTCAGAGTGCTTTACTATATGGGGGTCAGAGTGCCCTTTACTATAGGGGGTCAGAGTGCCATTAACTATATATTAACTATATGGGGGGGTCAGAGTTTCCTTTACTATATGGGGGTAAGGTGCCCTTTACTATATGGGTTCAGAGGGCCCTTTACTATATGGGGGTCAGGAGAATTGTAAATTGATGGTAAGCTTAAAAGTTTAGTGAAACCTTGTCACACAGTTTAGAAACTGCAACTCCCAGCAACAAAGCATGCTGGGAGCTGTGTGTTCCAAACATCTGGAGTGTCAATGGATGGAGGTACTGGTAGTGGATGTGGCTATTACTGTATGGGATTCATGTATGGAATTCTGCACCACAGCTGTGTCAATTTGCATTTTGTGTGGTTTGTGTGTTTGTTTGTACTGAACTACACTGCCTTAACTGGGGTTTATAGGAATTGTCATTTACAGTAGTGGAGGACTTTTCTGATGTCCTTAACTTAAGGGATGTTCACCCCTGTAGTTAGTGTAGGACCTGTATGTTGAGTGTATGGACCTGTATGTTGACCTGTGTATGGATACCTGTATGGGAAATGCCAGGGAGAACACTGGGCACCCTGGTTTAACGTAGGTACCCTAGCTCTTTGCCTATGTGGCTTGTCTAAAAGTGGCCCCTGGTTTTAAAGCCCTGAGTGCAGGTCAGACTGCAGGATTAGTTCCCTGCCCAAATCGGGACACTTGGCAACTCTGTCAGACTTTGGTGTTTAAAGGGAAAACAGCTGTATGGAAAACAACTTATCACTAGTGTTTTCCCAGCCCCGCTGTTTAAAAACATTTGGCAGCAAATCCTTCTTTGCAATTTCGGGCTCTCCAAACAAATATTGGTCGGGGATCGAGGGCACAAAATAACTGTACCCTGTGTGTCATAGAGATGAAAGTAGTGGTGAGTTTCGTTCCACCTGTTCTATTAACTAATTTCCAGAATTCATGGTTTTGTCTTTGATCTTATTTTCGAAAGCGATTTTCTAATTTCGATGTTTTGATTTTCAAATTTTCGATAATGTTCGATTTTCTTTTATTTACATGTCTAGACCAGTTCATTCGTCAATATCTACAAATCCTTGTAACGTAGCCTCTATGGGTCTTAATATTGTCACTTTTACTGTACAGATGAACAACAGAATCATTCAACTCGTAAGGTGAGTGAGCCAAACTGTGATGGGAGATCGGACCATGTTTGTACGAAAATTGGCCACAATTTCACAAATTTTCTTTATTCAATGCCAAATGGACAATCAGTAATGTGTGCATGCAATGTCCTTTAATCAAGATGGAAATGGGATAGCAATAGGTATTTGGGACATTTTTAATAATTGGGGTATCGGAAACTCTTATACGCGGTGGGTTATCGGAGTAGAGTAGCTGATTATCGCGGCTGTAAACCTACGTAGTAAATGACTCAATGGTATTGTATATGCCATCGCACTATTACGCATTGACTATAATTGATGATCACGATTATAATTTCACTTTATAATTTTATTTAAAGCGCGGTAAGTACTATTTTAGCGATACGCGCTTATAAATAAGCCTATTGTTCTGCTAATGGTCGAATCATCTTCTAGACCCATAAATCATAGCCAGGTTTTTTTTAATGACCATGAGCTAAGGAATTATGTTCTTTTATTCCTCTGAAATCTTACAATTCATTATATCTTTTTAGTGAGAAATGAAATATTCTTACCCACTGAACTCGTCTTGAACCAAAGATTGCTTTTATAACAGAACCTCTCATATAAATGCAACAATGTTTCCAATATGGGATCCGTCACAATCGTATTGGAAGACATTTCTCATTATTTTTAGTGCGAGTTTAAATACACGTTTACATATCAGTTGGGATTTTTCCAATCATCACTTTCATTCATAAATGGATCGATGGCGGGTTTAATGCTGTGAGTTTCCACTTGATTGAAATCCTATAAACCAGCAGAAAACCAAGATGGCCATGCGGTTCGGATTGTAACATGCAGCCTAATTTCTTGGTATGGCTTGTCGGGAAATGTTTCTCATAGCAGAAGTAAAGCCAATATACACAACCCTTCTTAATAAGAGATAAAATCACAAATAACCAAGTCTTTGCACCCTTGTATGTATTAGAAAAAAAAAAGTAATTATTAAAGGGTACGTCCCCTTCCATGCACAATGCCCTTTAAGGAATCAGTTTTAAGGAATAAATAAAGAACCATTTTCCTCCAAGAAACATCTGCGAAGGTTTTCTGTCTCCGGTCATTGCATATTTAAGTCAAATTCAGCTGGACTGTTAAGTGATTAAAGACGTGTTTATAAATTCTCTTTCCTATAAGAAACACAAAAGGCGGCCCTATTTACAGACTTCATATGAGGATAGTGACATTCCGTTCTTCTAGATCCATATGACCAGTGTGTGAATTCCAATAAAAGGTTAAATGCCCTGTACATAGTCTTTCCCCACAGTTTGATTCAAATATATCATTTAACAGAACAAACAGTTTCCAGTATTGGTTGAATTTGTGAAATCCAATTCTGTGACTGGGCAAAAGGGAAGACCCTCCAGTATATACCCCCTTAGGATTTAAATTGGATTTAAAGAGATACAGCATTCAGAACTCTAAACCAAACATACAAAAAACAGACATTGTACATAGAACATTAGATTGGCTTATTTTATTCTCCCAGAGGACCAAGCATAATAATAGTTTTGTTCGTTGCTGCATTCTTTCTATTTAGCCAATGCCAAAGGCCGAGAGTTAGAAAAGTTAATACCACAGATATTATATCACAAACGCTGCCCTTTCCAAGGACAGAGCAATTTATATCTGTTATAATAAGTGGGTGCCTGTCAGCGGGCTAGTTATTATTAAAAATACCCAGCATGCCCAGACACGCGGGACAACTATGAGAGATTTTCTTGGTTCAGAATAAAGAACAACATAATATTTCATGATCTGTTTGTTCAATGAAAAGAAAATTCTGGCCATGCTGGGATCACCAAAAAGATAAAATGGTTAGGGGGAGTTTGGTTGAGACAGGAAGCTCTAGCTAAAACTCTACCTAACCAAACTAATGCAGACATCTCTGAATTGGGGCTTTCCGAGGCCTTACATTGTACTGAACGCCAAAAGTCAACTCCAACTGGCACCCTGGTTCTGCAGAATCTGCACTCATAGAAGGCAAGCATTTACGTAAGTGTACCATGGAAACATTGGTTGCCCTGACTCATGGTGAGTTTCATTGTATTCTTACTGGTTCCGACTCCCTGTTATTTGCTGTGTCCATTTGCCATTGCCCTGACTCTGGACCGTGTCCTGATCTTCCCTTTTCTCAGCCCTTTTGTACCTTGGTCCACTGACTGTACCGACCTTGGCTCTGTGCCTGACTCTGATTTGGTGATTCCTCCTGTTACTGCGCTTTGGTTAGCGTCTTGCTAGTTGTGCCCTGTCTGCCAGTTTTGCTTTGTTTCTCCCTAAGTCCAGGGGGAAAGTGGATCCCAGTGAGGCGCTACAAGCCCCTTGGCAAGCGGGGGCTTGTTGTGTTAGATTGAGGTATCTGGGCTGAGAAAATACTCTGGGATAGAGAGTGTTACACTTTTAATGGGCTGCCCCTTGAGTTGATATCAAATACAAGCATTAGTATAGAAAGCAGCATGAAAACTGTAGATCAAAATGTCTTTTTAAGCAATACCTAACTGTAAATACAAAAGTAAACTGCCCATCCCTTAGTTCAGTGAGCTCAGACATGCTCAGTCCAATCCACAAGGAGTCAGAGAGAGGAATGCTGTAATCAGATATTTTGTATCCCCCTGTAAATAATACGAGAGTAACATTTTATTACTTCATTTAACCATCAGTTTGCTCCAACATGTGTACTGATATCCTGGAAGTTAATTTGCGGATTTCTGGTTAATCAAGGGATAGATTACATTCATTTTGTTTTGCTCTGATCACACTGCAGCTCGGCTGTAGGGGTTACATTTGATGTACTTAAGCTTAGCCTTTTGTTTATAATGGGAGGCATGAGTAGCTAAAGCTGTATATCACAGCTATGTGAGGCTATTTTCTCGTTTACTGATTTCCATCATTGTTTAAACGTGCGGTAATGCCAAATTTAACGATCTTTCAACCCTAGCAGAAGTAACTTACTGAATAAGGGAAAAACTGGAGAAACATAAATGAATCTATGAAAAAGACGATGGGAGGGGCTGAGCAAGACAGGAAGGTCGGGCTGGAGACCCTAAATAATTAGAAGACAGCAGAATAGTGAGAGTAGTGTATTTGATGAATAAACAGAAACACATTGTCACCTGAATGGATACATCACTGGAAAAGTGCTAAACAAGGAAATAAACGCAATGCAATAAAATACTCAATACACCTTGTCACGGAATTTCATTCAAGACCCTAAATACTTGTCTAGTGAATGAATAAGATAATCTGAATTTATAAAGGAAGGAAATGTTGGTTAAAGTAATTATTAATTATGAGCTGTGTTAATTATTTTTATATACATACCTAGGTATATCTAGATATTGTCTTGTCAATGAGTTTCATACCCTTTGCAATGGGCAGTAGTGAGCTGACATTTCAGGTTCTGTGACGGTCCTTCTTCCCAGATGACACCACTTCTTGGGATTTTCTAACCTTTTTTCCAACATTGTTATCGTTTGGGTGATTTGTAACATCCTCAGAATTTACTGAGCAACTTATCCCCCCGGGTCTAAGTCAAGGGGCAATAGTAACTAAACACTAATAGCATTTCTTTAATTTCATTGAAAAACAAATATAAAGATTTATTATAAGCACAGACCAAAGAAATACCCCTACCCCCAGACATTGTTAGAGACCCACACGTCCCACATAGAATATTGATGCCAAGAATATTTTATTGTTATAATCAGCAAAATGTATTTATGGTACTATTGAGAACTGAAAAATGCTGGATTTGCCGTCCGTGTGCCAATCTTGACAGACAAGAAAATATATTTTTTGTACTATGTAGATTTAACCAAACCCCCTGATAATTCAGCAGGCCCCACCCACCTTCTTGGGACTTCAGTTCAGGGTCCTGTCCGTTGTCCCGAGCTATATTATCTTAACGGAAAGGGTTGTGCAGGTAAGGGATGGGCAGGTTAGGCAGTTCTGTTGGCACTACCCACGCCCCATTAGGAGGAATGATTTTAGCCAGTTTAAGAGCTGTGATACAGCCAATAGTGAGGAGAATATACAAACACTGAAATGTTTTTGGAGATTATTTAGATTCCCAACACGACTAATTCAAATGTGTCAATTTCAAAGATTATATACCAACAAAGTGGAATCATGTGCCAATTTCTCAGGAATCATGTCGTGTTTGGGGGTTTCTAGATTTATTTTTGGGTAACAAATATCGAAGGATGTCATTCACATTTATAGGTGTAGCAGATTTACATCCTTTATATTTTCTGGTTTAGGTTTCTGCATTCCAATGAGTTTCCTGTACTGTACATCATAGTATGGTCTTTCTGTAGTTTCCAGTGCATTGTATGGAACCTGGAAATTCTGGCTGTGCAGAAATAGTAGGCTGCCTTTACTTGATGCAATGGCGGTTATTGAAAACCTTATAATAAACATCAATATCCTACCATGTGTATGTGGTGGCGTATGGCTCAGGAATTTGGTGAACAAGGTATTGGTGTACCCCCAGTCCAGCCTGCAAAGTTCTTACGCTTCTATCAAAAGGCTTCTACCTTTAAACCCCTGGTTTCTGCTTGGCTACAATGTATAATAGATCATCAGAGAGTTGAGAAAGATTGGAGAAAGAAGGACTAAACTGTAAGAAAGAATGATCTTTGTGAGCAAGTGTAGACTATGGTATATAAGCCATGAACAGTAGTTTTATATTGTACCCCTTATGCTAAACAATAAAAAGATTTGACCGCATAGTCATTTCACAATTGACACGGACAGACTTAGTTCTCAAACCTTCCACACCACGATCTCTACTACAGGATAACTGTCCTTGTAATCGATGGTGCTACCTATATATGTTCATTGTATTAAATCAGAAAAAAAAAGGATGTGTGCTCTAGGGAGTATAGAATTGTAGTGACATTATGCATGGGTTGTAATTAGGAAAAACCTGTTATGATAATGGTTTCTGTAGTGGTGGAGGGTGACCATGGTAGAAGACACAAGCGTAACACTATGATAACTTCATCTTTTAACAGTGTTTTGGAAATGTCCTCTGCAAATACAATAAATTAGTATCTCAGCCAGCTTGAACTCTCCAAACTGCTAACCACAAACAGTATAGGGATAATCCAGTATATGAAAAGGTGGGGAGATGCACTCTTAGTGGATATAAACTGCTTTTATTGTGACAAGCTGTGCACAACATTTCAGGGGTTTCCCCCTTCCTTAATTATATCCATTAAGAGTGCGTCTACCCACCTTTTCATATACTGGATTATAGTATAGTACAGTGTAGTATAGTACAGTGTAGTATAGTACAGTATAGTATAGTACAGTGTAGTATAGTATGGTATAGTACAGTATAGTATAGTACAGTATAGTACAGTATAGTACAGTATAGTATAGTATAGTACAGTATAATATAGTATAGTACATTATAGTATAGTACAGTGTAGTATAGTATAGTATAGTACAGTACAGTATAGTATAATATAGTATAGTACAGTGAAGTATAGTATAGTACAATATAATATAGTATAGTACAGTATAGTACAATTATATCCAAAGTACTTTTCCCTTCGCGCTCCTTTAGTTGTAAACCTGCTAAGGTGCTTGAACTCTCCAAACTGCTAACCACAAACAGTGTAGGGATAATCCAGTATATGAAAAGGTGGGGAGATGCACTCTTAGTGGATATAAACTGCTTTTATTGTGACAAGCTGTGCACAATGTTTCAGGGGTTACCCCCTTCCTTAATTATATCCATTAAGAGTGCGTCTCCCCACCTTTTCCTATACTGGATTATAGTATACTATAGTACAGTGTAGTATACTATAGTACAGTATAGTACAGTATTGTATAGTACAGTATAGTATAGTATAGTACAGTATAGTATAGTACAGTATAGTATAGTACAGTACAGTATAGTATAGTACAGTATAATATAGTATAGTACAGTATAGTATAGTACAATTATATCCAAAGTATTTCCCCTTCGCACTCCTTTAGTTGTAAACCTGCTAAGGTGCTTGAACTCTCCAAACTGCTAACCACAAACAGTGTAGGGATAATCCAGTATATGAAAAGGTGGGGAGATGCACTCTTAGTGGATATAAACTGCTTTTATTGTGACAAGCTGTGCACAATGTTTCAGGGGTTACCCCCTTCCTTAATTATATCCATTAAGAGTGCGTCTCCCCACCTTTTCCTATACTGGATTATAGTATAGTATAGTACAGTGTAGTATAGTATAGTACAGTATAGTACAGTATTGTATAGTATAGTATAGTATAGTACAGTATAGTATAGTACAGTATAGTATAGTACAGTATAGTATAGTATAGTACAGTGTAGTATAGTATAGTTCAGTATAGTATAGTATAGTACAGTATAATACAGTATAGTATAGTACAGTATAATACAGTATAGTATAGTACAGTGTAGTATAGTACAGTATAATATAGTATAGTACAGTATAGTACAGTATAATTTAGTATAGTACAGTGTAGTATAGTATAGTACAGTATAATATAGTATAGTATAGTACAGTGTAGTATAGTATAGTACAGTATAATACAGTATAGTATAGTACATCATAATATAGTATAGTACAGTGTAGTATAGTACAGTATAGTATAGTACAGTATAGTATGGTACAGTACAGTATGGTACAGTACAGTATAGTATAGTATAGTATAGATAGTATAGTATGCTATGGTACAGTATAGATAGTACAGTATGATATAGTATAGATAATACAGTAGGGTACAGTACAGTATAGTATGGTATAGATAGTACAGTAGGGTACAGTAAAGTATAGTACATTATAGATAGTACAGTAGGGTACAGTACAGTATAGATAGTACAGTATGGTATAGTATAGATAGTACAGTAGGGTATAGTACAGTATAGATAGTATAGTATTTGTGGTTGGATAAAGGCATACGTCCATTCAGTCAAAAAAAAAAGAGAACTTATTGAAGGGCAAGGCCAACCCCAGCAAAAAAATGTATACTAACCTTAGTAACCCCCCCAAGACTGCAATACTTACAAAGCTGCAAGATGTTCTTGAAGGCAGATCTTCAGTTTGATGTTTGCTGCACCGTTTCGTAAAGATAACTGCCTCCTCTTAAAGTGAACATGCTTAGAGGAAATGGTTTGGGAGCTGCAGTCAGTTATTGTCCATGATGTCGGCTATCAAGGTCATGACTGACTGCTGCTACTCAGAAGAACTGGGAAGAAGACAGAAGGGGCGGTGAACCTCAGAATTTAGATTTGCCTTTAGAAACGTCCTGTAGCTATGTAAGTGTACATTTTCATCTAAAGGTGCACTTGCCATTTTATTTATTACTCAAAATTTCTTACAATTTCATCTGGGCCACATTATATACTATTTCAACATTCATTCTTATATATCCAAATCTGTGTTTTTAAAATGGTGTGTGGTAGCCACAGTTTCTTACATTAAAAACTTACATTGTTGCAGGCGGGAGATATATTGTAACTCTTTTCCAGTTCTGGAATCTTTCAGCTGAATATATAGAACTCTCTGTGTAATGTAAGCATCCAATGCTAGGAGGGACACACTCTTCAGTAACCTGTTGCCAGACTTTCCCATTATTTATGGAGTACTGGAGCTGAACAACATGTGCATCACTGGTATGCTTGCTGCAACCCATGCTCAAATCAAACTGTAGGGAACTTGAAGCCATCACATGAAAGTCCCATGTTTCTGCATAACGTGGCTTTCCTAAGACATACAGTAAAAGTGGTTATATACAAATACAGGCTGCTGTACTTTTTGCCTTATATAGATTAACTAGAAGTTACTAAAACATCTGCAATCTATTTCAGGTTTGTGCTGATACTTTGTTATAATACCCACCTATGTTTTCACTAAATATAAGTGCAGTATCCATGGACAGGCAGTCAACATCTACCTGTCCACCTTGGATTCTGTACCAATTTGAGTGTAAGTCCACTGAACTTTCAAATTTTTCTTGAAATCCATTTCTTGAACTGTCATTCATACCAATAAGTACATCATCCAGAGCCCACTCTGCTGCCTGCTTCCCTGGAAAAATACAGATTGTAAAAGTACATATTGTGCACAGGGCACATTTACTAATACCAGAAACATCATTAAAAAGGAAATTAAAGCTATACCATGCTGCGGCTGCCACCACCTGAATGCAGTAAAAGATGTTTTAGCATTTCGAGGCAACTCTATTGAGATTATTTGTGGTTCCAAAAAGGACATAAAATCCAATTCCCTCAAAAGATTCCAGCTAATTCCATTGTCATTTGTATATTGGACAACAATACCTGAATGGAAAGAACAGTTCAACCAAGTTAAAACACATGCAAACAACCAAATACAGAGTAACCCATGTAAAGAATTATAGAGTATATTGTTAAAAAGCCCCTTTGGGGCTATTTAAATAGGGACTTGGACTTTTAGTGTTTAAATGGGGACTGGTTCCCATATATATATGTATGTATTTTATTTTTTTATATAACGCTACATATTCCGCAGCGATTTACAATTATTTACTCAATTAACATCAGGCCCTGCCCCAAAGAGCTTACAATCCAATCACTTTTATGTACACATACAACCTGTCTTTATGATTGTGGGGGAAACCGAAGTGCACATAGGAAACCCACGCAAGCATGGGGAGGACATACTAACTCCTTGCAGATGTGTCCAAGGGTGGAATCAAACTGAGGACCTCAGCGCTGCAAGGCATCAGTGCTAACCTCTGAGCCACCGTGCTGCATATATAGGTGAAACCATATTTTTGCTGAAAAGGTTTAACAATATAACTACTAGAACACATACTTCTTTCAGCAGCTTGTAGCCATAGCCATAACCCTCAACTGGCAATCTTTTTTACAGCTATTTTCATATCTTTATGTTTTCAGCAATGTGTAACGTACCACACACAGCAGATAGAGATGTGATCTAGGGCTCATTGTAAAGATAAGATTACAGGCTTTAGGCTGTGTACACACAGGCAAATTTTTCACCCCACCGACTGTTAGCCACAATCCAATGGTCGGCTGGGACAAATCACTGTTGGTCACGCTGAAAATCACCACGTCCGACAGATTGCTATGACCGATCGTGTGGTCAATAAGTGACCTCACAATTGTCTGTGATTTACAGCCCTGTCCGATCACCCTTTCGCCTGATCCAGGCGCCAGACATCAGTCGCCAGCAACAGCATACACGCCAGCAATTTTTCAGCCCAACTGACATATATATGATATACAAAATATTGGTCAGTTTGGCCAAAAAAATCGCCTCATGTGTACCCAGCATTAATTTAACCTAAACTTTTTTGGATACAACAGTTCCCCTTTAATTAATAAAACTTAATTTGTGGCATTTCAAAACAATATGGTCATATCTCTTCATACAAACTTAAAGAGGTAAATTTTTACTTTCATATCACAACTAACCAAATGCAAAGTGGTACCATATGGCATTGTTAAATATTTCTCTCATGACACATTATTTTTCACCAGCTTATTTACTAAAATAACTGCATGGCTTCCAGACACGACCAACTGTTCGTTCGTCCGAAATGTCCGAAATCACAGCCCTCTACGGAGTGCATGCTTGGTCGCGGCTAACTGTCGCCCGCGGCTACTTTTGCCATAACCGACAGTTCTTCCTCCTGGACCATTGGTCGGTAGGATCTGACAGTGTATACCCAGAGTAGTTTTTAGAGTAGTTTTAGGAAAAATATACTAAATCTATTCTAGAAAGAATCAAAAAAATGCAACTATGATAAAATGCTGAAATTAAAATAAGAGGTGCCTAGGTTAGGTAACTCAGTGTGCATGTTACAACAAATTTGTACCCAAATCTCAGAATGCTGCCTAGATGGTACAAATATGCTAATCTTTGTTTTAAAAGGTTTCATATAATTACTATTAATACATAGGTCACTAGTTATGTTTGCATAACTTTTTAAAATGTACTAAGGGATCCACTGTGTCTTTATATTATCATCAGTGTAGAGAAACATTGTATATATTTATTATTGCTACATACATTTCTTTTGTTTTAAAATGATTTTGTATAATATATGATGCATGCAGACCTAAGACCTGGAAAGATTATTTCAAATTAGACATTACTTACCTTCGTTTCTTGATTTCGGTTTGCTACAAGATAAACCTCCATTTTTACTTCCAATTTGTATGTAAAACTGAACCAGTCTATGAAAAGGGGAAAACATTTTTTAAATCAAAGCATGCTAAAGATAGAGCTAAACAGCGGCAACAATCATGCATTCCTAAATGTATCATATACTGTAGGTGGTTTAAATGAAAGGACACCTACCCAAAGTAATGCTAAAGCCCTGTAACTGTATGTATATCTTTTACACACTAAGGAAAAGGTAAAAGAGTAGTATATTATGCCCTGCCACACCCAGACACACAGGAGATCTAGTTACTTTTCCAATTTATTTCTGATTAATCAAAGGAAAGATGATCAATGCACATTTCAAGAACCCATACAATATCAAACTATCAGTGCACTTGTATTATTATTGTGGGTCTTATGTCATTGATATGACGCAATGGATGTAAAGCTCCTCTCCTCAATATAAAAGCCATTTAGATTGTTTAGATTAGTATTAATTTTTAAATAAGGAGTACTCCCACTCTACCTTTATTGTATTAATCCCAGATTCTGTTTCTCTATGTTAATAGCAGATTCAAATATACTCATAACAGGTTGTCAATGTGCTTCATTGACAGTGGTTTTCTGGGAGGAGGCTATATCTGTCATAGAAGATGGAGTCTCCTTGGCTCCCGGGCTCCCCTACGCCACTGGAGTCTATAATTTAAAGGTTATCTCCACTGGTAAAACACCCCTTTTTCTATTTTGTTTTATTGAAGAACAGGAAGTAAAGGAGCTGTGTCTTACCTCCCGTTCTTCAATAAAACCTTCAGGAGCCGGGAACAAAGGGAAGGATGTTCTGAACTCTCTATGGACTCTGTACTCCATGCACGTGCATATCAGATTTGCGTGTGTGCATAGACTACTAAGACCGTCAGGACCTGTCAGATGAAGCGGTGGAGAAGCGAGCGATCGGTAAGTTCCTTCCCTTTGTTCCCGGCTCTTGAAGGTTTTATTGAAGAATGGGAGGTAAGACACAGCTCCTTTACCTCCCGTTCTGCAATAAAACTAAATAGAAAAAAGGGGGTTTACCAGTGGAGATACCCTTTTTGATAGATGGCATCAATTTGGTTAAAGAACAATGATATCCTGAAATAGTCTTGCATATATTTATTAAATCTTTTTATAAAAACAACACTGACAAATTATTGAAAGGCAATGTTTATTTACAAAATTATAAGGAAAATATGAGTGGAGGAAAATACGAAAGTACGATTAAACACAATAATTGCAATGGCTACAACAGCAATTATTCACCTGATATTGGTTGTATCTAAAGCGGTGGTTCTTGCTTCTCTTTTCCCGGGCCCATCAAAATAAAGAGATTTGCCATCACTCAGTGTACCACAGCCCATTCCCACCTGCCCACCAGTGATTTTATACCACTGCTGGCTGAGCTTTCCTTCAAATCTGTCAAACATCTCACTTGGATTAGGTTTGTTTGAGACACATGTTCCATGTTCAGCTGAAATAAATGATTAATAACATTTTTAGGAACCTCTCCAATAAATTTATTTAGTGCAAATGATCTCTCCAATAACAACAGATCATGCATAAAGCTGGTTAAACATACAGTATTGCTCTTAGCTGCCTAGCAAATGTGGATGAAATCATAGACCCCATAGACACCCCAATACCTTTTATACTGGAATCAAATGTACAGGTGCCATATGCTGCTTTGATTACCATTTGCTCTATTTACTTAAAGGGTAACTGTGGTCTCAAATTCTTCCAAACTAGTAAGAATTATACAAAAAGCCTTCCATCACACCTTCAAAATAAAAATTAAATGACACCTATAGATAAAATTTGTTATGTAAAAAGTTATTGCTGGAAAGTTTCAGCAATGTAACTTCCTGGCTGAACTCTTCCTGTTTTTAGCCATGTGGCCAGCTTGTAGTTATGTGACCAGCCTGTCTACATTAATAGGCTCCCCTTCTCAACTGTCAATTTTTCCTCAGATACTGTCCTGATTTCCCCAGCAATAAGTCTTAACTGAGCATGCTTCTCCCCCAGGGGAAAAGGTCCGGCAGAGGTCAGGTGATGTTACTCAACCTACTGGAAGCAGGAAGTTTGAACATTCACCCCAATGTATTTTCTCACAGGCTCCAGCCAGAGATGTGATTGTTGGCTCAGTGTATATACTGGATATACTGCAGGCTTTCATTTAACCTAAACTTGTTTTGAGACCACAGTTTCCCTTTAAAGGGCATGTCCACCTTAAAATAAAACAAAAAAAACTGGTAACTTGTTAGTTATCTGCCTGCAGCCCTAACTGCTATTTCTACTAGTTTATTACATGCATTTATAATATTTATATATATAACATCTGTATAGGCAAAGAAAAACAACCAATTCTGTGATCATCTGAGAAGGCTATTTGATGCACTTTTATGAAATGGCATAATCCCAAAGGTATTCGGGATTTGCTAATTATTGTGTACGTGTAAGAACATTTTTTAAATAAAACAATGATGTGTTTGCAAACAATACATATCAATATTATTAGCTGTATTGACAGCAATTTTCACATTTGGAGTTAAACTACAAGGTTCAGGTTTTTTAGGCAAAGTCCACAATGAATTTTAAAGAATCCATATATTTTAAAATGTGATGAAACAAAAGCCATACATACCAACCAGTACGAGATCTAAAGGTTTTTACACCTGTACTATTTTGCAGCAGACCTCTGAACAACGAAAGACCCCCAACCAAACACATACACACGCGCAACTACTGGCCGAAACAACCATTCATCGTGGGTGTGTTTTGTGATGGGGGGTCGGTGCAGCAAAATCACCTTTAAAGCCTGTTCTAAGATCTTGTCCTATTATTAAAGGACAATTGTACTGACCAAGTTGGTCTGTAACAGAGTCCAATTCCTAATAGTCTGTAGTAAGGCAACCCTCCTGACAAAGTTTATTTACATTTGAGAAAGAAACAGTACATACAGGGCTTAAAAGGTATATCACAGGGGATGGTGATTTTAAGAAATATCATAAACCATATATTCTCGAGTATAAGTGGAATTTTTCAGGCTTTAAAGTTAGCCTGAAAACCTAACCTCGACTTATACTCGGGTCAAGTCCTAATTTAGATCCAAATTCTGCAATTGCAGATGCGGTTGTTAACCTGCATAGAAAGTTACAGGAGCTGATCTGCCTTTACACTTCCTGCGTCCTGTAGTTTGGCTGCTGGACTCACTCAACACTGTCACTGCTCATCTGGATGCTGTAAATCTGATGGGTCTTCTCAGTTTGAGGCAAAAAACAGCTACTAGTACAGTGCAAATGACAGCTTCAAAACTACAACTCTCAAGTGACATTTTTAACTATTGGGGTCAGAGAGTCTTTTACTATATGGGGGTCAGAGGGCCCTTTACTATATGGGGTCAGAGGGCCCTTTACAATATGGGGTTCAGGAGAATTGTAAATGATGGTAAGCTTAATTAAAAGTTTACTGAACCTTGCCACTCCACATGTTTAGAAACTGTTTCCAAATATCTGGAGTGCCAAGGAATTGGGGGTTGCTGGTACTGGATTTGGCTATTACTGTATGGGAATTCTGCTGTCCATTTAAAGGGCAACTAATTTCTACCCTCGGCTTATACTTGAGTCAATCAGTTTTTACAAATTTTTCAGGTAAAAATAGGTACCTCGACTTATACTCGGATCGACTTATACTTGAGTATATATGATAATAAGTCTCATTTACTTAGATCATAAAGTAGAGAAGAGACCTAAAATGTTGCTGTTATACAAAAGAATGTTAAAGGTGGTTAAAGGTTTGTCATTTTTCTTGCTGTCTTCCTTACTGTAGACAGCCATTGCTTATTTCTCTGGTCCCAATAGCACCTAATGAATCTGAAACTAACTAAACATATGCTTATTTACAGGATATTTGGCCAACTACATGGCAGATCAGTTGGTATTATGCAGTATGTTTGGCAGATACACAGACTAGTTAATAAAATGGTGATACAGGCCAATAAACCTGCAAAATTATTTCTGGTGTTCATCTGAAAAACTTACAATTTTAGCAATCAGCTCTGTTGTGCGTCTGTGTACAAAGATAACCACAAAGCTTTAAGCTTATTCAACTTAGATGAGACTGGTTATATCTTACTAGCAAACCCTGCAGGGCATGCACCTTGCGCTGTTCACATCATCCACATCAATGTGTTTAGAAACAAGTATAACATTTTAAGAACAATGTAAGGAATTTAGGATATACTGTGCAGGTGTTTTATTATTTAGCTATACATGGTATGGTACTGTAACTTTAATTACATAGGAATCTCAGCTTCAGGGGGAAATGTTTGTATTCATGAACCAGCTTTTTTCACACCATATGTTAAGCTTGAGGCCCTAGACATCCCAAGAGCCCAATAATATGTTACTCCAAGAATGCCTAAAAAAACATATCAAACAATTCCTAGATACTGTATCTTGATATGAAATTAAAGTCCCATATTTTAGCAATTACATATTCTAATATGGCTACTATCTAGCCTTTCTGATATTTTTTCCTTTAATTTTAATAAATTTTACCAGTATTCATATTTAAGTAAAAACAAACCTGTATATCCTCTGTCGCAAAAACATACCCCCGAAATACAATCGCCGTAACCATTACAGTAGTTTGGACATGGTTCTGAGATATAAACCCCATCCAATCCAAAAGCAGGTACATTTCTAAAAGAACTGCTTTCCTGGATCCAGCGGAATCTAGTTTTACTGCAAAAAAATTTGATATTATGTTACAAAACACATCATCTTTTCTGGACAGCATATCATTTAACTATCATATTGTTTTGTTTAGAATACATAAACAAAAACTAATAAAACATTTACTAATTTAGCAGTCTGTAGCTGAGAGAAGGTAACAGTTAATTTAAAGGGTATGTACAATGGCATATTTGTTTTTTTAAATTTCCCATTAGTGGAAACTATTATTTATGTATGTATATGTATATTTATATAGAGAGCTTACAATATATGGAATGGGTAAGTGCTGGAGTGAGATGCATGCATGGGAGACGTATGCACAAGTTCATCCCAACTATCACAGTATTTTTTTGCTGATCTGACCTCTATTTTTTAGATATCCAATCTGAAACATCTTACATTTCAGCATTTCTGTAATCATTTGCTGGAATGATTTAACATTTGCTGTGCTGTATACTGTATGCACTATTGACAGTTGGTATGGGGGAAAATAGTCAGGACAGTGGTCAGAGCCGGAGCAAAAAAAGTAATTTATTGAAGGCATGCAGCAACACATACACCTCAAAGTAAATGCTACTTACACATATTTATTAATAGATTAAGATGACGCAAAGTCATTTTTTCAGTATACATACACTTTAAAGACATTTTGTTGACGGCATGTTTTTGTTTAAAGGGCAATTTCACCCTCATAATAACATCTTTTAGAAAGAATGGCCTCTTTAGAATATGTTGATATATCATACTTTGTCCTATGAATTCATTACTGTATAACTGCTATGCACTTGTACTGAGCCTGGGCATGTTCAGAAGAGGCAGCTAGGGGATTAAAATTCAGTCATTGGCTGTGATGTCAACTGTCAAATCCATAACTGACAGTTGCTAACTGGAATAACCAGGAAGCAGAAACAGGGGCAACAGGACATTGTGCAGGATTTCAGGTTAGACTTATATATTTCAGATTTCAAACTATTACCGTTTAGGGTTTTGTGGGGTGATTTACCTGTATGTAAGTTTTCATTTCAGGGCTGGACTTGCCCTGTAAGGTGGACAGAATTTCCACAAATGCAAGAAAACAGTAGTAGTTTTAATAGTAGTAGTGGTTTGTTCTTGTTAATTTTCTTTTCTAGTTATTTTGGAGGTGGGATTTTATCTGCATTTCGTGCTTTACATTATACAATATCATACACAATTTACAGTTTGTAATAGGTCATTTAAATAAATCTCTGTTGTAAAATTTAGTTAGTTTATAAACTTATTAATTTTGCTCCTAACTCTCCTAAGTCAAATGACTATCCCTGGAATAGAAAAAGCAGCAAGCTGTGATGAATTGCACTGGAAAGCCAATCTCTTGTTCTCCCTTTCTGTGGCAAGAAAGAAAAGCTGTTAAACAGTACGTCCTTACTGTGCAGAGGTTTCTTACCATCTGACCAAGAAAAAAAGCAACAAGCATCAACTCATATTATTAATTATTACCAAGCAGGAGAATATGTTGATTCTGAAATTCAGCCAAACAATATTGATCTGTGTTTCTGGCTTTAATTCAACTCCACATGTTCATCTTAGAATATAGATAATGCTATATTTGACACCCACCCTAAACTATTAACAGATGCAATCAGTCGAAAAGCAGTTATACATTAAAAATTTTGCTCATAGGATATTTGATAGGGTTTGGGAACCCTTTGCTTGGTTTAAATTTCAGTTAGCGTACTGCAACTTTTTATAAATCTGTGCTTGTTATTAGAGGTTAAAATACCTTTTAAAGAAGAAAATTTCAACATAAGCCAAAATAGGCTATTAGAGAGCAATGACAATGAAATATGTGGCCATGTCACCCAAAATTGACCACCAGCCTTGATGTTGAGAAACCTATTGCAACATATACTTTGGGACTGTATTTTCATTGGTTTGAATAGACAAATCCTGCATTAATGGAGAATTGCAATACCCACTAAAGTATAATTCAACTCAAAAACAATTAATGTACAACACCTTTATACTACTAGCACAGCTAATACTCAAATTGTGGCAGAAAATGTATGGGATTTGACTCTGCTTGTAATAAGCAGCTTAACATGAAACAAGATTATCTTATTTCATATTAAAAACAAATGTAATACATTTCCCAAACACTAACAAGACTAATGTTACTTTGCTACAAAAAAGAAAAAAAAACATTGCTTACACCTTATTCATAAGCACTGTTTCTTGTTTTTGCATTGATCTCAGGCATACTCTTGTTGCTATACTATGCTTACTTTCTTTTGCTTTCCTACATATTCCTACATAAATATTACTCAGCTATCCTGATTCTTCACTAATGACAAGTACTGTAGCTCATCATGTTATTTGTTTGGCTGACCTAATGATGACCACTATATTCTTTTAAAAGTAATCTTTTTTTTGCAACCTTGTGTGCATATATATTATTTATTTAAATAAATAGTTATGCTATGTTTTATTAATTTACCTGGGGACATAAGAACTTGTAGGTTATTCACTAAGATTGTAAAAGAGTAGGGAAGGGATGGCACAAAGTATATTAATCTTGAACACTATAAATGAACAAAGCATCTATAATACATGATAACAGAAATCCACTGCTGGTTTGCTTGTAAAAATTAATTCCATTTTTTTCTGTTAAACATGTTATCTTACTCTATCTGTAGTCTTGGGGCCATATTTATAAACGGCCGTAATTACTGTCTAAAAGTTACCAATGCACATCGCCGCGGCAAAAATAACCCTTTCGCCATATTTATAAAGGCAGTAGTTTGAACTCCCTTCACGGTGATACTGTACTTAGTGTAATGCGATAAGTACAGTATCGCGGTGAAGAGAGTTGGAACCCGACATATGGAACAGACGGCTGAGAGGGGCTGCTTGGAAAGGATTGTGCCACGGGTGATCGCCACCGCCCCGCCCTCGCCCCCCCACGGGGGAACCCCCCGCCGCATGACCCCTTCCCAGCAGCCCCTCCCAGCCCTGTACGCTCACAGGGAGAGGAAGGGCCTGCTGGGGGGATGGAGGGACCCTGCATCGGGGGCAGTGATGAGTGCCTTAAAGGGTCCCGCAGCTCGAACCGGGACCCCTCTTCCCTAGCCCCATCAGGGCCCTTGCGGCACTTACAACTGCCCTTGCAGCCCTGAGAAGGGCCTTTGGGACTTAAGGGGTCCCGCAGCTCGAACCGGGACCTCCCTCTCTGGCCCTATCAGGGCCTTTGCGGCACTTACAACTGCCCTTGCGGTCCTGAGAAGGGCCCTTTGGGTGTCCCGTGGTTATACAGTACCCAATAATATTTCAGAAATATAATTGGGTACTGTATAACCATGTGATACCAAGCATTTAAAAACTGACCAATCAGAATCGGATTAGGACTTTCTGCAAACCTATATAAAGAGCTGCAATCCTCTGCAGAGCTCAGAAGACATCGCAGTAGATAGAAGAAGACCAGCTGGCGGTGCCAGTGGGCTCACTTGCGGCAGCAGTGAGCGCGCCTGGGATCGGCGACTTCAGTGGTGTGAGTGTCACCAGCTGCGAAGAAAGAAGACATCGGATCAAGACTCCGGCGACATCGGTTTCGTTAAGGCCACCGGCGCCGGAGGCCCCCAGGTGGCCGCAGGGGTACTTCTTGGGGTTGGTGGCCTCAGTGGAGCTGGTGTCACCGGATGGAAGAAAGAAGAGACTGGCCAAGGGCTCTTTTAAGATCCAATGGGGGCCCCGGTTCAAGTTGAGAGACCCCCAACAAAGGCACTTATCAGTGCCGCAAGGGCCATTACAAGGGCCGGGGAAGGGGGTCCCGGTTTGAGCTGCAGGACCCCTTAAGCCCCAATGGCCCTTCTCAGGGCCGCAAGGGCACTTGTGTCGCATGGGCCCAGATAGGGCCGGGGAAGAGGGGTCCCGGTTTGAGCTGCGGGACCCCTTAGAGTATATGTATACTGAAAAAATGAATTTGCATTATATGAATATGTGTAAATTGCACTAACTTTGGGGTGTGTGTGTTGCCGCATGCCTTCTATACATTAGTAGTTTTGCTCAGACTCTAACCACAGACCTGATAATTATCCTACATAAAAACTGTCAAAACCACATACAGTATACAGCACACCAACTGTCAAACCATTCCAGCTATAGCAAAACAGAAATGCTGAAATATAAGATGTTTCAGATTGGATATCTAATAAAATAGGGGGCAGATCAACAAAATAATGGTACAGTGATAGTTGGGATGAATTATAGTTTCCACTAATCTGCAATTTAAAAAAAAAAAATTTCAGTGTACATACCCTTTAAGCCCTAAAGGGCTCTTTTCAGAGCCACAAAGGCCCTGATAGGGCCGGGGAGGGGGGTTCCCAGTTCGAGCTGCAGGACCCAATAAGCCCCAAAAGGCACTTACCAGTGCCCCCGCTGGAGGGTCCCTCCCCCCCTCCCAGTGGGTCCCTCCCTTCCCCTCCCCATGAAAGTACAGGGCTGCTGGGAAGGCATGCCCTCTGGTGAATTCGACCACCCGCAGCCCGACCCTGGGCAATCTCGGCTGTTTTCGCCACCTCGAAGATGGCGAAGTGAAACGGCTGAGATTAACGCCATGCATCAGTTAGAAGCGAGCGGTAACTGATGCAATGTTAAGTAGGCGTTACATTTTTGCAGGTGGGTTTCGCCCTTTAACAATAGCGATTTTGGCGAAAATGTCTGGAAACTCGGACGCAAAAAGTTAACGGACATTTATAAATATGCCCCTTGTTTTTACACTTTTTAACTTATTTTCTATTGTCTACAGTGCTTTTAATTCACCCATTGCCCTTCTTGACCCCTTATGTTATGATACCTTGGAGTCTTTGGGCTATTTATGACATGTCATGTAGCACAATTCCAATTTAGTTCACCGTCTTTCCCCTGTAGACAGCACTAAAAAGGTATATTTAATATAGTGCTTTTTTAGGCCTGCTGTGTTGCTACCTACAGTAAATAATTGGATTATCTATTACTTAGCAAAATCATTTTCAATTACCAAAAGTTGTATTTGACTGCTATTTAAAAAGCAAACTGGATTAAATTGAAAGTCATGTATTTAAACAGCTTTTTTAAAAAAAAATATCATGTTTTTAACCAGTAACCAACCTTGATGCAATAGATCTTGGTATGACAATGTTTTTTCTTGTCCAATCTTCATAGTCTCCAGTATAGTATGAAGTGGACTCCCTTAATTCCCGAGAACTTCCTTCACATTCTTTTTTCCCTGGTGATGCTGGATAGCATTCTTCTCTTACCATAGACCAAGACAAGCCGGCATCATGAGAATACTGGAGAAGAACTGGGGCCTTATTGCTGAATTCATTAGTACAGCCTACATTCAACTAAAGCAAAGAATTATATTGAATATATGTATTGTATATGTATTTTTTTCTATTTTCAGCGTATGTGCTCATAATACTGTGACTAAATGATAACAAAAATATTAGAAAATACAATAAAGAACATTTATACTGGTTTATTCAATAAAAGTTCTTATCATTAAAAATGGTGCTAATTTTGCCCCAACCAATCAGATGTTAGCTTTCAAATGTTAAATAATATCTGATTGGTTGGGGCAAAATTAGAACCATTTTTAACGATAAGGAAATTTATTGAATCTCCCTGATAAGAGTCATTCTGTTAATGTTAAGTTGCATTATAATTATAAAGGGATTTTATGAGAAAAATGTAAGGATTATTAAAACAATAATTAAAGGTTTTAAAGGAAAACAAAAATGAATACAGCATATAACACCTTGCTGCTATATGCTGATTGTGACACATTCCAGGGTATTTACTACCAAAAGGTAATTGTACAAGTCATTCTGAATTGTCAAAGCCAGAGGATAATTAGTGAAACTTCAAGTCTAATTGAGCTAACTGAATACCACAGATATACCATGATCCGGATGAATGAAAAACTTCACAAACATAAAAACTAAACTTAAAGGCTTCCATGTTATTTCTAGTGCCAATGTAGTCTTCAAACAGCCTTGTGAGTATGTGTATCTATTGGCCATGCACACCAGGCACCAGTATTCACTGTCTCTAGTCACAGAGCATATTCTATACAAATGTCTGCACACCAAAATTGAAAACCCCGATAAGACTTTGAATGCTTTTGCTACCCTGCAGTTTATTTTCCAGCTAGCATGAATTGCAGACAGACTATATAAATATTCTAATTTTAATGCCTTTTCCCCCTTCCATTTTGCTCCTAGCAAACGTTTCTAAATATACCTAGTCTCTATGTGTTAGCTCTGGTGGGTTAGTTGGTTAGAAGATTAGTTAATTTTGTCCTCTTATTTTAGAAATAAAAAATTCATGAGGTTACAGGTTATAGTTCTGCCATTCATGCAGATTACTTTTTTGTATGAAAAGCAAAGGAATGTTAGAGTTGTACATCAGTATTAGTAACTGATAGAGGCAGGATCTGTAAAACAGGCTAGTCTCTGAAACATTATTGGTTTCAGATTCTAGGGGGCAGGATGACAGGCTGCAGTTTCCTTGTTTTGATTTGTTGTGCACTTTGCTTGATTTGACTTCTGACTGTCAAATCTATCAAACATGTAAATAGAGATCAGGCCATGCAGTTCAGATGTCCTGTGAACATCCAAAATACATGGCAAAATACTGTATCTTTGAATGCCAAAACTTTTCCATTACTTCACCTCATTTGACTTTAAACATTTAGACTATAAATATAAAATATATAGAGTTCTTTAGAAGGATATCTAGTAAATGTATTGTATATTGGTTCTTTTGCATGATTATTCAAGCCTTTTGATAAAGTGCAACATAATAGAGTGGTAAATTCATTAACTGGAAAATGTGAGACTGCACTTTGTAAAGTAAATGGAAATTAAGGTTAAAAGATATTATTTAGAACTAGAGAGGAACGTTTAAGTATAAACTTTACATTTGGCTTGAAAGGCTGTATTTTGGCAGGGAATGTGTGTGTCTGTGCTGCAAATTGTTTTGTGCATATTTTGTATACATTTTAGGACTTTTATTTTAAAATTGTGCGTGTTGTTTGTAAAGTTGTGTGCTTTTGTGCAGTTGTGTGCGTTTGTGCAGTTTTGTGCAATTGTGTTAGTTTGTGAGCATTTGTGTAGTTATGTGTGTTTGTGTCAGAGAGACTCAGGAACCTATGCAATAAGAGGTGCAAAATGTTGGCCATGTTCTGAATCTGCTACAACCAATCAGGTGCTATCCAATATTTTCTATTTGTAGTAGACCTGTAAAAAGGTATCATATGATTGGTTTAGGAAAATTTTCAGCTTGGGCACAAACCTCTTTTGGAATAAGCCTGACAGTGTGTAGTTAGTGAATTCTCAATTCCAGGTGCATTTCATACAGTAAGTGACAGTTGAGATTTGATTTGCTCACTTGACTCTAAAACCTCAAAATGTTCATGTTTGAGGATTGGACCCATTAAAGTCAATAGGAAAAAATGGACCGAAATTTGATGATAACGAGGTATTGCTTTCACGGTTCCTTAGCTAGGTAACAGCATACTTCTATGAGTCTTTGCAAAAGGAAGTAATAGTAAGAACAAGAATTTGTCTCTTTCAAGACAAATTAATAATAGAAGATTGGGTTACTTCCGCGCTATGGTGTGGTAGGGAATGTCTACTTGAGTAGGGTGGCTGCACTGCAAGTTGACCACTGAATTATTTATAAAATCTTTAAAAGTATCTTGCTTGCGCTTGGAGGTATGGGTAGGGGAAGGGTTAAAACAAGAAATAAAAAATAAATAGGTTAAGATCAAGATCTCTGTAAAAAATCAGTTTAAAATTACACTTTCATATATTAAAATTCTTAAACCACTCACTTGTGCCTCTCCATCACTAGGGGCAATGCAGGCTTTACTCTGTGCTGTTTTGATGCTTGCTTGGTCTGTATAGCTCCCAAAAACCTCTGCGCACAGGAATAAGGTTGCTAACAAACTTTATTATAGCAATTAAAAACAATAAAAAGCACTAAAAATCCTTGCAGGAACAGTCAATTAGCAGTTGTTAAAGTTGCACCTCTCTGCTATGGTGTGGCCCCTTTAAATCGTGGTGGTCTTGTGGTGAGGTATAATCCACTTGGTAATGGCTTGTGAGGTAGTTCCTATGCGTTTTGCTGATTTAATTCTTACAGCTTCATCAGGGAACTGATGGAATTGTTTGTTTGTTTTTTACTACTTACTGCTTGAATAAGGTGGTAGGAATTGTTTAAAGGAGAACTAAACTTAAAGTTTTTCTCCCCAGAACACCTATACATTGTACGATTCTTCTGTGGTACATTGCATTTAGTATATGTGAGAAATAGATTCTGTAAATAAGAAGGCTTCCATGTTGTTGCCAGTACAATCCACAGCCCATGAAGTTATCAAAGAACCATGTCAATTTTCAATCCAATGTGGTAGCCCTGATAGGTAAGGTTTGAGGTGCACTTCCTATAACCTGTGCCACTGCAGGTAAGTATAATCAGTCATATATAGTTTGTAGGTAGGCACACTCAATATGGTATTCAAACAATACTCATTTATTTAAGTGCTGAAAACAATAAATGCCTGTGGAAGGGGGTTGGACCCCCCAAAACGTTGTGTGTATTTGGCATTTATTGTTTTCAGCACTTAAATAAATGAGTATTGTTTGAATACCATATTGAGTGTGCCTACCTACAAAGAACCACACCCCCCTGATCACAGAGTGTTTTCTATACAGATGTTTCCACACCAATATGGAATCCCTGATAAGACTTTGAAAGCTGCTTGTTACCCTGCAGTTTATTTACCAGTCAGTGTGAGTTGCTGGAAAATAAACTGCAGGATAACAAGCAGCTTTTAAAGTTATCAGGGATTCCATATTCCATTTTTTTTATTATTCTTTTCCTAGCAAAATATAAAGCTTCCAAATGTAACTGGCTTCTCTCCTTATTCAGTGTTGGCACACCAGGTAAGGCACCGGATTTAAAAAATAAAAAATACACAGTTCAGTAGGTCACAAGTTCTATACCCCAGCTAAACCTTTTTTTTGTTTTTATTATATTCCATGCAAAAGATAAAGCTTCTTAATGTTCCCAGGCTTTCAGCTTATTCAGTGGTGGCTCACCTTGTAAGATGCCAGGTTTAGACACATACAGTTCAGAAGGTTATGAGTTTGATTCCCCCAATGTATCTTTATTTTTGTTTCCATTATGTTCCTACTACAATATTCTATGTGTACCAATGGTTTATATAGTGTCTCTCTTAGCCTAGAGGTAAGACTTCCACTTTTAGCAAGACAGGGTAAATGTACAAGTTGCAGGTTCTATTCCCCACACTTACTTTTATTTTTGCTGAAATGTTAGTATTCTGTTTCTTACATCCATGATATCTATGAAATACACTGCAAAGATTACTTTTCTTTTTGTATGAAAAGTAAAGGATTATATCATTGTTAGGACAGGAGCCTTGAATGTGTTAAAAAACAAAAAACTGAAATCCCTGTTCTGTGTCCTGGAGAGGGAGGATCTCTGTGCTATAATGTGATTGGTTGTCAGCTTCTAGGAATCAAGGCTGCAACTTCCTTGTATTGATCTGTTGAGCTTTTGGAGCATGTGCCTGTACGCAGACACTTAGCTGGGGGTTTACCCAGATAAGGTGGATTGTGGGAGCTGACCCCTAGTACTCACAGGTTATTTTCATAAATCACCCAATGACCACAGCAAAGGGAGAGGTGAGACAAAGCTTGTTGTATGTTTGTGAATGTGCTCTGTCTATTGGGACAATGTTGTCTGGAGACTTTAGTTCCCCTTTAAGTAAACTTAAAGCACTGGGTTTCTAAAATAAATACTTGTGTTCCACTGCATTGTTACCTGTAGGGTGGGGGCTGACAAAAGAAATGCATTTTTTTCTTTTGAAAAAACTGTTGAACTGTTGAAACCTTGGTTTTGAATCACACATAAGTTCTTCCTCCAGAGCGATTTACTTGTAAAGGAATTCTCTGTTTTATAGGGGTTTGTCTGTTTTTAAGGTGTGCGTTAAGAAACAAAAGCATTTAGAACAAAAAAAGGGTTTAAGAACAAGACTACTGTTTCTCTTGTGTCTATTGCTATTTTCTCTTGTTGTGTATTGCTGTTGCTGTGAATTGCTGTTTAGTATGAACAGTTTTGTTGGGGCCATGCAATGTGCATCCTGCCACATGTATGGGATCTTGGAGCAGCCGCACCAAGGGACCTATGTATGCGTCAGATGTGAGTGGGTTGCCCATTTGGAATCTGAGGTCCAGAATCTAAAGGGGAAACTTGCAGCATTGCAGGGCTTGACAAATCTGGGGGTATTGCAGGTACTGGCAGGGGCAGTAAATGGAGTGGAAATGGGGCAGATAGGGTGGTAAAGGAAGATAGATTTGTAAGGGTCACCAGGGGAAGTAGGGGACGGAAGGATAGGGACACTTCTTTCCAACTGGTTGATCCGAACAGATTTCCTATTTAAGGCAAAGATGTGGAGGACGATGGCTCGGAAATAGCTGTATGGAGCGGGACTTTCCCTTGAGCACCCAGGGGACCACCATCTCCAATACAAGGGAGGGAGAACTGGGGTCTAGGAAGGATAGGCAGGTGGTAGTGGTCTCCATTATTAGAAGGGTAGATAGGGTAATCTGTCACCAAGACCCTACATGTGTTGCCTGCCTGGTGCTAGGGTTCGGCATGTGGTGGATCGTGTAGACAGATTATTGGGTGAAGCTGGGAGTGATCCGGCAGTCTTGGTTCACATTGGTGCCAATGACAAAGTTAGAGGTGGAGGTGAGGTCCTTAAAAATGATTTCCGAGATTTAGGGGCCAAGTTAAAAGTAAGGACCTCAAGGGTAGTGATCTTAGAAATACTACCGCAGCTATGTGCTATGCTATGGAGGGGTGTAAGGAGATGGGGTTTGGGTTTTTAGAGGACTGGGCTGACTTTTCTGTTGGCTACAGGCTCTTTAGTAGAGACGGGAGAAGATGGCTAAGGGGTTGGAGGAGTTTTTAAACTAGGTATGGGGGGGAGGGTACGTTGAACTACACAGGGGTAGATTGAGAAGTTAGGGATCAGGGGGTCTAATGACACAACAGAGGGAGGAGACGGGGGAGGGGACAGCATAGAAGATAATGAGGCATGTACGTCCAAGTATGTAAGTAAATCAATTGATAATCTAAAATGTACAGTATGTTTACAAATGCAAGAAGTTTGGCTGGAAAAACTGGGGAACTAGAACTAATAGCTTTAAAGGAAAGGTATGATGTGATCGGTATAGCAGAAACATGGCTAAATGATTCACACGAGTGGACAGTAAATATTGAAGGACACTCCTTATTTAGACATGACAGAGTTAATAAGAAAGGAGGGGGAGTATGTATGTATGTTAAACAGGAATTGAAGCCAAATCTAAAAGATGGAATAGATGGGAGTATAAACGATATGGCAGAAACAATATGGGTAGAGCTGTGTACAGGAAGCAAGAAGGTGGGTAAATTAATTGTTGGGGTATGTTATAAGCTGCCAAATGCCAGGGAGGAGGTGTAAATGAATCTCCATATGCAGTTGGAGAAGGCTGCTGGTATGTTTTGGTTAGGGGCGATTTTAACTACTCTGACATAGTTTGGAGTAGGGGAACTGCTCTCAAAAGGTATAAAGTTCTTAAATTTCCTATATGAGCATTTTCTTACACAGATGGTAGAAGTTCCTACTAGACAGAATGTGTTGTTGGATCTGGTCATATCTAATAAACATGTGCTCATTTTGGAAATGAAGGTAATGGGAAGCTTAGGGAATAGTGATTGTGATATAGTGTCATTTAATATATCTGTTGTATTCAATTAGATCAACTGGACACAAAGTTTAAATGAATCTCCATATGCCGTTTTGGAGGCTTATAACATACCCCAATAATTAATTTACCCACATTCTTGCTTCCTGTATACAGCTCTACCCATATTGTTTCTGCCAAACTAAACTTCAAGTACAGTTGATCTAATTGAATACAACAGATATACCATGACCTGGATGAATGAGAACCTTCACAAGCATACGTCATTTAATATAGGTTGCAAAAAACTAAAGGGCACTGTGTTAACAACTTTTAACTTTAGGAAAGCTAATTTTATGCTGTTAAAGGAATCACTCTTGCTCATAGACTGGGGGAAATTGTTTCTAGGTAAAGATACTGAGCAGATGTGGACCACTTTTAAAGGGATATTAAACTATTACATTTTTAAATTTGTAACTTTAGGGAACAAGTGTAAAAAAATTAGGTCCGCTCCTGCATGGCTTAATGCTCACTTTGATCTGGGGATGTGCTGCTGGATTGGAAAAAAGCCAATGTAATACCAATATTCAAAAAAGGTAGTCATTCACAGCCTGGTAACTATAGACCTGTAAGCCTAACATCAGTGGTAGGGAAGGTGCTGGAAACGTTGTTACGGGATCATATCCTTGACTTTGTCTCCAGAAATGATCTTATTAGTAGTAGTCAGCATGGATTTATGAGAAATAGATCATGCCAGACAAATTTAATTGGTTTTTATGAGGAAGTAAGTAAGAATTTAGATTCAGGCACAGCAGTGGATGTGGTATACTTGGATTTTGCAAAAGCTTTTGATACTGTGCCACATAGGCAACTAATGTATAAATTGAGGACTGTTGGCCTAGGAGAAAACATTTGTACATGGCTAGAGAATTGGTTATAGGATTGCAAACAGAGAGTGGTGGTAAATGGATCTACAGCTAATGTATGAGAGCTACAGTTCTAAGCGGAGTGCCTCAGGGGTCTTTATTTGGGCCGCTTCTTTTTAATCTGTTACTAAATGACTTAGAAGGGGCATTGAGAGCAAGGTATCTGTGTTTGCTAATGACATTAAACTATGCGGAGCTTTGGAAACTTCAAATGATGTGCACGTGTTGCAAGCAGACCTATATAGATTATCAAAATGGGCAGCAGAATGGCAAATGAGATACAATGTTGATAAATGTAAGGTGATGCATTTGGGATTTAATAATCCCTGTGCCACCTACACCATAAATAACTCTGTGTTAAGTGAATCAGTAATGGAAAAAGATTTGGGGGTTCCGGTAGGTAACAGACTTAGCTGTAGCAAACAATTCCAGACAGCCACGGCTAGAGCTAGCAAGATATTGTCTTGTATAAATAGAGGAATAGATTAACCCTTTAACTGCCACAGATCGTATATATGGCATACTGTTTGATTCAGGACATGTGGGAGATTGCCATTTAGTGGGTTTTTTTACTTGCCAAGTGGGTTTAGGTAGGATTTCAACCACTGAGTCCTCTTATTTTATTTTTTCACAAAATCTCCTAAAAGCACGGAGTTCTATGAATAACAGCGTCTGGAATTCTTCATGTATATACGAAAGCATGATACCATCAGGTAGCTGAAGGTGTGTAGCTTCCAAAAATATATTGTTTGTGGGGGTATTTCCAAGTTGATTAGGCTGTTCAAATTACAGAACACTTTGATTTTTTTCTTGTAATTGGACTTGTGCATGCGTCCCATTGGAGCTAGTTGGTGGCCACGTCTCTGTGTGCACCCACACATATGGCATACCGTCTGATGCAGGATATGTGGGAGATTGACATTTAGTGGGTTTTTTTGCTTGTCAAGTTGGTTTAGGTAGGATTTCAATCCTTGAATCATCTTATTTTATTTTTCACTAAACCTCCTAAAAACACAAAGTTCTTTGGATCACTGGGTCTGGAATTCTTCATGTATGTATGAAAGCATGGCATCGTAACGTAGCTGAAGGTGTGTAGATTCCAAAAATATATAGTTTGTGGGGGGAATTTCCATTTTTCGGGACTGTTTCCTTAGAAAAAGGGTAGGCTGTTCAAATTACAGAGCACTTTGATTTATTCTTGTAATTGCATTTGTGCATGCGTCCTATTTTAGCTAGTTGGTGGCCACGTCTCTGTGTACATCCACACATAGGGCATACCGTTTGATTCAGGGCATTTGGAAGATTGATAATTGACAAGTTTTTTTTACATGACATGGAAATTTGCCATGATTTTTAACTTTGAATTGTATTTTTATAAATTTTTCCTGAAAATCTGGTAAAAAAGCAAAATTTTACATGAAACTGCGCCCACACCATTGGTGGTATGCATAAAGGAATCACACCATTGTGTAGCTGAAGGTGTGTAGATTCCAAGAATATATAGTTTGGGGGGGTATTTCTAATATAGAGGGGTGTTTAGTCTGACAAATCTGAAAAGTTGCTGTAATTGGGCCATTGTTCATTGGCTTACTTTGTGGCTAGTTGATTCCACGTTTGCGTGTGTAACCATACATAGGGCATAATGTTTGATTCAGGACATTTAGGAGATTGATATTTGGTAACTTTTTTTTACATTACTTGGGATTTTGGCATGATTTCTACCTTTGAGAGTGTTTTATTTCAATTTTTTTTAGAAAATCTGATAAAACTGCGAACTTCTACGAAGAACTGCGCCCATACCATTGATGGTACGAATGAACAAACTACAGAATTACGTAGATAAAGGTGTGTGGATTCGAGAAATATATGGTTTGTGGGGAAAAACTGCAGACTGTTCAAATTCAGATTTGGCTGAATATTTTTGCTGTTTCTGAGCCATTGTGCATTGTTTCACATCGTGACTTTTGGCTTTCACGCGTATAACCACACATATGGCATACCGTTTGATTCAGGACATTTGGGAGATTGATATTTAGTAACTTTTTTTTATATTCCATGAGGTTTTGGTATGATTTCTACCTTTTGAAGTTGTGTTTTGATCATTTTTTCAGAGAAATGTGAACTTCTACGAAGAACTGCGCCCACACCATTGATGGTATGAATGAACAAACTACAGTGTTACATAGCTGAAGGTGTGTAAATTTCAGGAATATATAGTTTGTGGGGGTTATTTTTAAGTTACGGGTGTGTTTTGTAGAAAAAACTGCAGACTGTCCAAATTCGGAGTTGGCTAAATATTTTCGCTGTTTCTGAGCCATCGTGCATTGTCTCAATTTGTGGCTTTTCGCTTCCACGTCCGCGTGTGTAACCACATATGTGGCATACCGTTTGATTCAGAACATTTATGAGATTGATATTTAGTAACTTTTTTTTAGATTCCATGAGGTTTTGGCATGATTTCTACCTTTTGAAGTTGTTTTTTGTTCATTTTTTCAGACAAATGCGAACTTCTACGAAGAACTGCGCCCACACAAACTACAGTGTTACATAGCTGAAGGTTTGTAAATATCAGCGTCCACACCATTGATGGTATGAATGAACAAACTACAGTGTTACATAGCTGAAGGTGTGTAGATTTCAGGAATATATAGTTTGCGGGGGTTATTTCTAAGTTACGGGGGTGTTTTGTGGAAAAAACTGCAGACTGTCCAATTTCGGAGTTGGCTAAATATTTTCGTTGTTTCTGAGCCATCGTGCATTGTCTCACTTTGTGGCTTTTCGCTTCCACGTCCGTGTGTGTAACCACACATATGGCATACCGTTTGATTCAGGACATTTGGGAGATTGATATTTAGTATATTTTTTTAGATTCCTTGAGGTTTTGGCATGATTTCTACCTTTTGAAGTTGTTTTTTGTTAATTTTTTTCAGACAAATGCGAACTTCTACGAAGAACTGCGCCCACACCATTGATGGTATGAATGAACAAACTACAATGTTACATAGCTGAAGGTGTGCAAATTTCAGGAATATATAGTTTGTGGGGGTTATTTCTCAGTTACGGGAGTTTTTGTGGAAAAAACTGCAGACTGTTCAAATACAAAACTGGCTAATTTTTTTTGTTGCTACTGACATTTGGCACTGGTCACGCTCTGGGTTAGTTGGTAGCCATGTCTCTGGGTACACCCATGAATGTGGCATACCGTTTTATTCGGGAGGGGTTAGGCTTTCATATTTGAGATGCGTTTGAACTTTCCTCCACAGTTTTTAGCTGAAATTTGCATTGGATTTTGTCTCTGATTTTACAGTTGAGGAAAAAAAGGAAAATGTGAGAAAATAACTTACAATTGGACGAAGAGCTGTGTCCGGGTATCTGCATTTTGATCGAAACTCATAAAATCTTGTGGGTGTGTAGTTTCTAAAAATATCTCACTTGTGGGGATATTTTAGTTAATTTCGTAGATATTCTATGTTAACTGTAAGTAGTGGTTATACATTTTAATTTGGTGTAATATTCTTGAAGGTGCAGTTTTAGTTTAGGGGGGGTCTCCTGTACAGGAAAAGTCGGGTACCTACATATATCTGGTATCGTTGTACTCGGGAGTATCAGAGCTTTTAGAAACAGTAAGATTTTTGTGTGAAACTTTAAGATAACTATAAGTAAAAATGGGAAAAATCCATGAAAATTTGCAAATTTTTTAATTTTTTTTACATATTTTACCCATAATTCCAGTAAAATTTCCAGAAAAGTTACAAAATTCTATTACCATGTTAAAGTATACTTTGTGCTGAAAAAAACAATGTATAATATTCCTGATTTACTGCAAGGTTTCCTACTGTAAAATTAGTCTAAAACGATTAAGGGCAAAATGATGAAAATTCCTCTGGCAGTTAACGCAAAAAAATTATGAAATTCTTCTGGCACTCAAAGGGTTAAAGAGAGAAAAATATTCTCCCTCTTTACAAGGCACAGGTAAGGCCTCATTTGGAATATGTGGTGCAGTTTTGGAATCCTATATACAAAAGGGACATCTTGGAAATGGAAGCAGTTCAGAGAAGGGCAACTAAATTAATAAGGGGAATGGAGGGGCTTAAATATGCAGGCAGATTAGACAAGTTAGGGCTGTTTACATGGTAGAAGTGATGTTTGCGTGGGGATATGATCACCTTATACAAATATATTAATGGGCCATACAATGAACTCTCTGGTGCATTGGTTACTAATAGGTCATATCAGAGGACTCATGGACATCCTTTAAGGTTGGAAGAAAAGAAGTTTCATCTTCAGGTTAGGAAGGGTTTCTTAACAGTGAGAGCGGTTAAACTGTGGAACTGTCTTCCAGCAGATGTAGTAATGGCAAGTTCATTGAATAGCTTTAAAAATGTCATAGATAAGTTTCTAAAATGAAAAAATATTGAGAATTACTGGTATTAAAGGGTATGTCCACCCTTAAAACTATTTTTTGATATAGTATTCCCCCTGGTCTCCCAGCCCCAACCGCTTCATTTTTGCTGAGCGGCAGCCAATCACGGACGCGGCTGCCGGTCATTCAGTGCAGCGGAGGAAAGAGGGGAGGTAAGTAAAAGTTTGGGGCACTTTCTAAACATAAAAATGAAGCGGTTTGGGCTGGGAGACCAGGGGGAATACTATATCAAAGGGGATTTGTGCTAGGGGGAGGGAGAGGGAGGGGGAGGGAGGGGGAGAAGGGCTGCAGTACGCATGCCAAACTTCTCCCGGAGGCCAGGTAGGAGGCAGAGTCCTGGTGGGCAGTTTTTGGGACTTTGGGGGGGGGGGACTACAGGAGAACCATATGGAGCTGGGATGTGAGGTAAGGATTAAACTACATTACGTGATGGGGCCAGTAGTGGGGGGGATTATAGTTTTGGGGGTGGACATGCCCTTTAATACATATATTGTAGATCTGGTTGATCCAGGGATATTTTCCAATTGCCGTTTGGAGTCAGGAAGGAATCCCCCCTTCCTTTTTAGCTGGGTTTTTTGCCTTCCTCTGGATCAACTGTTAAGAAGGGTTTAAAAAAAAGTGAATAGGTTGGACTTGATGGACGTATGTCTTTATTAAACCTCAATTACTTTGTTACTATGTAAGTGGATTATACCTCACAACAAGACCACCATGATTTAAAGGGGCCACACCATAGCAGAGAGGTGCAACTTTAACAACTGCTAATAGACTGTTCCTGCAAGGTTTTTTAGTGCTTTTTATTGTTTTTAATTGCTATAATAAAGTTTGTTGGCAACCTTATTCCTGTGTGCAGAGGTTTTTGGGAGCTATACAGACCAAGCAAGCATCAAAACAGCACAGAGTAAAGCCTGCATTGTAGTGATGGATAGGCACAAGTGAGTGGTTTACGGTAAGAATTTTAATATATGAAAGTGTCATTTTAAACTGATTTTTTACAGAGATCTTGATCTTAACCTATTTATTTTTTACTTTTTGTGTTAACCCTTCCCCTACCCATACCTCCAAGCCCAAGCAAGATACTTTTAAAGATTGTAAACAAATGAATAAAGGTTTGAGTGGCAAAATTCATTAAGAATATTGTGCAATATGACCGGCACCCCTTCATACAAATATCTCCAAAACTTTATAAAGGAAAATAATCTATTAGATACCTGGAGAATAGCAAATCCCACAAAAAGAGAGTATACATTTTACTTCCCAGTACATAAAATTTATACTAGATTGGACTATATCTTCACAACCCCCCAATTAACAGCCCAAGTCCAAAACACATATATTTCTGAAATAGCATGGTCTGATCATGCATTTGTTTCAATGACTATTAATGATATAATAAAAACCAACCCACAACCCACTTGGAGACTAAATGAGACCCTCCTAGCAAATGAAGAACACGTACAAACTTTAAATAAAAATATATTAAACTACTTCACAGAAAACAACACCGAGGATATAAAGAGCCCGACTTTATGGGCAGCCCACAAACCGGTGATTCAAGGTTATCTCATTCAATTAGCGGCCAGACTAAAAAAACAAAGAGAAACACAGATAAACCAACTTATTAATATAATTAAAAAAGGGGACAAAATATTAGTCAAGACCCTTAATGAAAATAAAGCAATCGAAATACAAAACGCAAGATCTGAACTCAGTCAATTACTATCATTAAGAGCGGAAAGAGCCCTACGCTTCACCAATCAAAGATACTATTACAAAAGTAATAGGCCCAATACCATGTTAGCAAACAAATTAAATCAAAAACTCACCCAGAATAGATTTTTCCTGCTACGAGACCACAAAGGTCATCTCCATCATGACCCAAACTACATCACCAATGCCTTCGCTCAATACTACCAAACCCTTTATAACGGCGAAACAGTGAAGAAATATGCAAATATAGAAGCCAATATCAATAAATACTTAACTGAAATAAACCTCCCCAAACTCACACAAGAACAAAAGAATATACTACAAAGAGAAATATCAATCTCTGAAATTCAGGAAGTTATAAAACAGTTCAAGATCAGGAAAGCTCCCGGCCCTGATGGGTTCACCGCACTATACTACAAGTTCCAGTCCATCCTGTCCCGGCACTTACAAACACTCTGTAATGATTTAGCAACTGTCAATTTTTCGTTACCTCCTGATATGCTCCAAGCGCATATCACAGTCATACCTAAACCAGATAGGGATACAACCCAAACATCTAATTACCGTCCTATATCCCTTATAAACATCGATGTTAAAATTATTGCAAAGGTATTAGCGAAACGATTGAACCTGATATTACCAAAATTGATCCATTACGATCAAACAGGTTTCGTCATGGGAAGACAGACTACTAATAATATCAGAAAAGCTTTAACGTTAATGCAATATGCAAACAAAATATCGTCAATAATACTCTCCCTTGATATTGAAAAGGCGTTTGACAGGGTGGACTGGACTTTTCTAAAGGCCATCCTTTGCCAATATGATTTCCCCAACAGCTTCATATCTGGAATTTTCAGCCTATAAGTCAACCCCACTGCGATAGTCAGAAATATGGGCTTCCCTTCAGACACCATATTTATTAAAAATGGTACCAGGCTGGGATGCCCCCTGTCCCCACTCCTATTTGCCTTATCAATTGAGCCTCTTGCAACAAAAATTAGACAATCCCCTGATATCACTGGAATCACCATTGGTTAGATCCATTCAAAAGTATCACTTTTTGCAGATGATACTCTTCTTTATCTCTCAAAACCTCATATATCTATATCGGTATTATATAAAATTTTAAAGGATTATGGGAACCTATCAGGCTTTAAAGTCAACCACTCTAAATCAGTAGCATACCCCATACATTTACCAGACCCTCTCTGTACCTTATTACAACAAAACTTCCCGTTCAAATGGACCACAGATTCCTTCAAATACCTAGGTATTCAACTAAGCCACAATGTGGATACTCTTCATAAACATAACTATAACAAACTTATTCCTGAACTGATAACCCAACTCAAAAAATGGACCCCCTACCCTCTTTCACTAGCAGGTAGAATAGCAGCTGTCAAGATGTCAACATTACCTAAAATACTATACCTTTTCAGAGCCCTTCCTATACAAGTAAACCACCAACTACTAAAGAAATTACAAACCGAAATAGGTAAATTTATATGGAGCGGGAAAAGAGCTGAATAAAGCAAGACAATCTTGCAAGACACAAGAACAAAGGAGGCTTTGGCCTACCTAAACTATCCCAATATTTCAAAGCAGCACAAATAGCTCAAATTTCCCAATGGGTCCACGGATCTGAGAAAATCGCATGGGTAGATTTGGATAATGAGTTATTATCCCCTCTACACTCATCTACAATTTTATGGCTGCCAACAGAGCAACACAATCCCTACTCCGACAACCATACCCCAATTATTCGAGCCTCCTTAACACTATGGAACAGAATCAACAAACATTACTCATTTCTCCCTCAATTTTCAAAAGTAACCCCCATTTTATACTCACCAGTATCGCCAGTGAGACTCTCAGAAACAGAAAATCGTTACTGGAATAAATTAGGTATAAACACCATAAAAGATCTTGTGATGGAAAATGGTGCTCTGATGTCTTGGGAGGAGGCCTCCTCAAGATATCATCTACCAAGGACCAAATGGTTTGCATTTATCAAAATCAGACACTTTGTTAAATCTATTTTAGAAAAAGCACCCAATCAACAAATTACAACTTTAGAAAAATGAATTACTAACTCCGACTGTATGCACAAAAGAATATCGACAGTATATTCTTTACTCTGGTATGACACTCTCCCTACTAAATCAGAAAACGCCATAAAATGGGAAACCAGGCTTAACCAAGAGCTTACAGATCAGCAATGGGTTCAGATATACCACAACTCACATAGAAGCTCCCTAAATATAGTCACAAAGGAAAGAACACTCAAAGTACTGTATGATTGGTACAACACACCCGAATTCTTACACAAGATCAATCCTGCATTCCCTAACTACTGTTTTCGAAATTGCAATAACCCGGCCTCACAACTCCACTGCTGGTAGGAGTGCTCTGAAGTACAAAAATTCTGGGAGATAACCGAGAAATTAATCCAGGAAATTTTTGGGTCCAATTTTAAATTGTCTCCTTATACAGCACTGTTTAATCTCCCCACACAAGGATTTAAGAAAACAGCACAAAGACTAATAACACATATCTGCACTGCAGAGAAAAGTCTATTAGCTTCCACATGGAAGGGTCTTTCCCCTACCAGAAGCCAATTAATTTCCAGAATATGTCAGATAAAATCCAACGAATACCTGGGGCACACTCTTCAAAATTCATTGAGACGGTGGTCTGAAACCTTGGATATCTGGGATTTAAAGATGCAAACATCAACTACACTATGAGCAAATGATTGTCAGAGCGACAGTCCCGGGGGCCCGGGGAGTCCAGGCCCGAGGTACGCAGCTATTGTCTATTTCTCTATACGATAAGTATGGATATTTCCCAAGTGTCCCTAATTATCTGATTGTTTTATAAATTTGACTATTTTATAATAATATCTAGAGTCAAAACTGAAGCACTGTTAAATTAACCTCTGTTTACTTGTTAAAGAAAAAAAATCTGATATGTAAGGAATGTAATATATCTTTCTCTAATATTCTAATTAATAAAAATTTATTGAACAAAAAAAAAAGAAAAGAATATTGTGCAATGATACTGAGGTTTCAATCAAAAGTATTTGTACTTAGTATATAACCTACTAACAAGTCTATTTTAATATAACTCACTAAGGA
Organism: Hymenochirus boettgeri; assembly: GCA_019447015.1. Lineage (NCBI taxonomy): Eukaryota > Metazoa > Chordata > Amphibia > Anura > Pipidae > Hymenochirus > Hymenochirus boettgeri. Next base: position 17,893,643 of record CM033475.1, read on the forward strand.
GTCTATTTCAAGGTTAAATTATATAAAATGCTGAAGGGTTTTTCTGTAAAGGATGATTAAATATTTCTTTATTTAGGTTGTGTGAAACATGTGATTAAGAACACCTGTCCCTTGCAATGTCACAAGTTTCACAGGGAAGGTGTTGGTGTGAAAGGTGCTAATGACTTTGACAGGTTTGTTTAATGCTGCTGGAACTAGAATAGTTTGCAATCAATCAATAGGTTTATTGTGTCAAGGACAGTCCCTTTTTTAGAAGGCAGAACAGTTTTTAATAGAATTACCGTGGGCTTGTTTTGCAACACACCAAAAATATTTATAATCAATAACATGGTCTGTACTGAAACTAGCATATGTTTTATCATGCACAGAGTTTCTATTTCTTTAAAACATTAAGTTAACCAGAAGGAGGTATGGACAAAAAGAAAAATGTAAACTTCTCATACATTATGGGGTCGATGTTACAGGTACATGCAAACCTGCCCGAGATCCTGCAATGTAGTACATTTCTTTGCCAGATTACTGCATTGCGGTTTTGTGGTCAAGTAAGAAGTGGGATTTGCACCTCCACTGAAAAGGCTTCATGCTAAATTTTAGGGCATAATTAACTGATTATTTTCTGTGTCAGCTGTGCAGCACTATTTTCCAATTTTTTGGAAACATGATAGTACATCTGTAAAGTAGTTCAGCAATAAATACAGGAACAAAATGGGCAACTGTACTGCGCAGATGATGTATCTATTCTTTGGATTTATCAAAATGATGTCGTGGGGGAAAAAAGACAGGCAGATTACAGGGCTTTTTTATGTAAACTGCAGCTTATTTTTATTTCAAGCATTGTATGATTGTACATTATAGTATTGATTCTGTCCTTTTAAGAAAAGTGCCCTATATTTAGAACTGTGGAAATTATCTTTGAAGGCTTCCCTGTAAACATCTGATCTCTTTAATAATTCTATTTGTGAATTATTCATCATCTGTATTCACCAATTATGTAAGGACCATGTAGTGGTGGCTAGCTCATTAAAATTACATTGCTGTCTACCCCCGGAAATTCACAAATGGGAATTCATTATAAACTCAATGAAAATTTGATCAGGGTTTACAGGCAACAGCATGTCACACAAAATAAAACCTTATTTTAGAATAATTATTATTATCTTGTACATAATACACACATTTTAATTGCATTCAAAGTGTTTTGATTTTTAGAGAGTAGAACTTAAATGATTCTAAAAAATTATATTATAGATACATGAAAAATGGTGCTAATTTGTTCTATTCCTTACAAATACAATATAATTTTGAATTAGGTGTCTGGCACCAACAAAGCAGTGCACAGTAGTAGAGAACTTGATTTAATTAACTGGATCAAAAGTCTTGCTGTATTAGTGCCATAAATTACTGTCAAAGTCACAATAAGGGCAATATAAATTTACAAGCAGTGCCTTCTTACCTGCCTAAGATCCCGCAATGCAAAAATATGTTTGTGATAATTACTGCATAGCGTGGTCAGAGTCAGGTAAAAGGAGTTTGTTGTTAAATAGAAATGGAATAACTTTCACAAAATGCAAATATTACATGCAGGGAGATGTAATACTCTCCATGCTCTTTTTGCTCCTGGGTTCCTACAATGCAGTAATCGCTTAGCATGACTTAGTGCATGGCGGGAACCAGGCAGGTAAGAAGCGCAGAAGGTAATTCCAGCATTAAAATGGCGTTCTATTTTGTGGTATTATGTACCACAATATGAATGCTTTCAATTTTGCAGTGGGTGCCTAAACTGTTAATAGAAAACAGCAAAAACCACGCAAATAATGAGTCAAACCCATGCTAACCCAATATTACATAGGGAAGCGAGGGTTTAACTCATTTATGTATGTGGCTGAAATTATATATAGGTGATAGATTGGGTTTCCTGTGTTTATGAAACTGGTGACCAATTGGCAACAGTAAGTATGTCTCCTATATACTATTTGCAAAGAATATCTACACTATTAGGCAATGTACAAAAAATACAATATTTTAGTCAATCAGACTGAAATATCAGCTGTAATTACTGAAATGGCTGATTACTCCTAAATAGCGATGGCTGATCTTCCGAAAATCCAGTTCGATTTCAGATTTTAAAACTTTTCGAAACTAGACTCCATTAAAAGGGGAAAAGGCAATGGTAACTTACTGTACATGGCTCTGGGACCTGTGGTACATATTTTTTGAAAATTCTAAATTGCTAGAAAATTTTAAATATTACTTTACAAGAGGAATCATGCCCAACATGAAGTGGCAATGCTTTCTTGTTGCATACCTCAACAAAAGTGGGTTAAACATTTTTTAAAAATCTGTCTTTAAAGGGAAAGTTCAGTGGAAAATATATTTATATATATATTTCCATTTTGAAAAATTTGTTGAATTTTTACCATTTGGTATTTCCGGCTGTTGAAATTTGTGAGATAACATTTTAGCTTCTGTAATAAGTCTTTCTTCTTTCCAGAAGGAGCACTACCTTGGAATGTTCCTTACAGTAAAGTATGCCTAATGGTAAATCCAGGCCTGGTCAGCACACATGCGGTGGGGACCGCACACAGGGACTTGACGAATCGCCCATATGCAGTATGGGGATTGGTCAGCCATGTGGCTATACATAGGCTGATATTATTGGCTCCCTTTACTTAAAGGACAACTTAAAAATGTACTTTTAAGAAATCAAAAAAAACTGGGGCAGAGAGATAAGATTGATTATTCCCACCTCCCAATATTGTTTCGTTGTCTAGAAAACAAAGTTTTCATCTGCCAGGTTATGGCCCTGGGCCTTCCTGTATTAAAGAGAGTGCTGAAGCACTCAAAAAGCCTGTCAAAAGCAGTTTTTATTGTGCTGCCATTATAGAAATTAAATTATTAGGTAGAAAGTATCCATCCTACCACCCTGCCCCAGGTACTTTTAATTTCAACTGTTCCTGAAAAAAGTTTATATGAACTTAATTCAAGTAAAGGCTGATGCCAACTGATGGAAACCGACCGTAATGCCAACTACATTAATTTGTCGGAAATTGTTGTTGGTTGGTTTCGGTCCTTACACACTGCTGATACTACACATGGGAGCCGACAGAATTTACCCATTATAGTTAATGTGTATAGTCACCTTAATTTCTACTGATTGGCTATTGCATGGGTAAAACATGCTCTATTTGAAGTCAGCATTTCGAAAGCATTTATTTATACACAGACAAAATGCTGAATGGGCAGGGTAAGGTCATGGAAAAACACTGCTTTTTTCTTTTACGTATATGTATTTGCACTGCACTTCCCCTTTAATCTTTATTTTTGCAATTTGCATTACATAGGGTAAAGGGTAGCATTCCATAAGGCAACCCAGGGGGATGACACTGCTAAAAATAGCGGTCATTGGTGAATTTGGGACAAGTGGCTAGATTGTTTCCATAAATTAAATAAAATCCTCAAAAATCTCAATCAAATTCTTTGAAAGTTCTAAAAGTCCAAAATCTGAAGTACAAGTTTCTATGAACACTTAAAATCCGATTCAAACTCGTATTAGCATTCAAGGAATAGTATATGGGCCCACCTAACATTTCATGTCTATTATGACTCATTTATATATATTATCTATATCTATCTTACCCCTGCTGGCTCCCTTTTTTAATTAGAATTTATTTCTAATGAATGCATATAAAGTTTTTTCAAAAACAGTTAAAATGAAAAGTATCTGGGGCAGGGAGGTAAGGTTGGTACTTTCCTACTCCCAATATCATTTCTATAAGGAGTGGCATCACAAAAAAAACTGTTTCTGCCATTCTTCCAGAGTGCTTCAGCACTATATTTAATACAGAATTGCCCAGGGCACTAACCAGGCAAATGAAAATTGTATGTGCTGTAGGGGCAGATTTAATAAAGGATGACAATAGCCCCCCCCCAAAACAGTTAAACCCACGCTGACCAATGTAATATCTGGTTAGTGTGGGTTTTAAGCTTACTTTGTAGGCCTTGTGCTGTTTACATTAACTGTGCAAGCACCCAATGCAGAAAGGAAATCACTAGTTTTTGCTCTACTTTGTAAAAAAATATGACTCCTGAATAAAGGCGTAATGCAGGTTACCATACAGGTTCCCAAAATGCATTGAGAAGTGATTACTATATCAAAAAAATAAATATAGATTCAATCAGGGGACCAAGTCAATAGGGTGCTCTTAGGTGTCCCACACTAGGCACTAAGGGACAGATAGGGTCCGATAAACCCCCTCTATACCCTAGAACCCAAAACAAAATAGTAGCATCCTAAATAAAAGATAATATGCAACAGATATATACACATTGGATCATATAATATTTAATATTTTCTAATAAAAATAGACATATAATGTAATCCCCTCCACAAACCTATACAGGATATAAACTTCACACACAATGTATATAAATAGAAAAAACACCGCTGGCCAGCTGTATACATATAATTAGATAAAAATAGATGTCTGCATAAAAACACAGGAATGCAGGATATATCTCAGAATTAACGTCGGTCTCTGAGGACCCAAACCTTGGAATACGTGGATCCTGTTATGAATAAGGGTTTGTGTCCGTTCCTCGGGTTAGTGTGTCCGTTCTCAGCTGAATAGAAGGACAGTTACAACTCTTGATAAAAGTATCAGTGGTGACGTCTTTATGTCTGTATATATGTCACCACTTATGTAGCTGAAGGTGTATATATTGAAATGTGTGCCTCACTGATGATGGTGCGGCTGTTTTGGGGGAGAAGATGGCTAGAGGCTTGGAGGAGATTTTAAACTAGGTATGGGGGGAGGATACTTGGGTCTACATTGGGGCATGTAGAGAGGTAAGGAATCAGGTTGCTATTGAGATAATGAAGGGAGGAGAGGGGGTAGCATTGAAGATATTGAGGCATGTACATCAATGTAAGAAATAAATTAATTTGTAATATAATATGTTTACAAATGTAAGAAGCCTGGCTAGAAAAATTTGGGGAACTAGAACTAATATATTAAAGAAAAGTATGCACAGATTTATGAGAAATAGATCTTGTCAGACTAACTTTCTTGGTTTTTATGAAGAGGTGAGTTAGAATTTAGGGGGCGATGCAATATTATTGTCTGAAACAGCTTACCTGCCCGAGTTCCTGCGATGCCAAAAATCCCTGTGAGAGATTTACAGGGTGATGCAATATCCTGCGCTAATGAGAAAATAAGCGCTAAAATCCCACTAACCTATGCACTAACGTGTTAGCAAAGGTTTTGCACTGCCTGCACCATGTTGCAATTTTTTTTAGTTTGCGCAGCGCAAAGCGTTTCAATAAATTTTGCCCTTTTTTTCGCTAGTTTTTTGCTCATCAATTAACGCCTCTTCAAAGGTGTCTTTAAAATATGCGCAAAAGGTCACAACGTACCGCTAGCATATTTGCATTGTATTAACTTTTGCAAAGTGGTTAATACATTGCGGAAACGAGTGCACGTAGGTTGCGATAGCGAAATATATTGCATATCCCCCACAGTGCATTCCTGGATCTCTGACAGGTAACTGCATTGGCTTACGGAGCTACATAGTAGTGGAGTGTCTCAGGGTTCTGTCCTGGGGACACTTCTTTTTAATCTGTTTATAAATGACTTAGAAGGGGGCATTGAGAGCAGGGTCTCTGTGTTTGCTGATGACACTAAACTATGCGTAAAAAGATGTGCAATTGCTGCAAGCAGACCTAGATGGATTATCAAAATTGGCACCAGAGTGGCAAATGTGATTCAATATTAATAAATGTAAGGTTGGGGTTTAACAATCCTTGTGCCATAAATGCCTCTGGTCTAAGTGAATTTCTGTTGGAAAAAGATTTGGGAATTCTAGTAGACAGCAGACTTACCTGTAGCAAGCAGTACCAGACAGAAACAGCTAGAGAGAGATAGCAAGATATTGGATTTTCTAAAGAAGAGGATACATTCAAGGGAGAGAAAAATCATTCAAAAGGGACATCTTGGAAATGGAAGATGGGCAACTAAAATATGTAGGGGCTTCACTATGAAGACAGATTAGACATCTGTTTTTATTAGAGAAGCGTTGATTGCGCAGGGATATATTAATAAGCCATATAATAAACTCTCTGGTCTTTTAGCTGATTCAGTATTGGCAAGTTGAATAGCTTTAAAAGTGGGCAGGATAAGTTTCTAAAACTAAAAAATATTGAAAATTACTGTTAAAAATATATACAGTTCTGGTTGATCTAGGGATCCTTTCTGCAGGGTTAATAAGTAGGCTATAAAGGTCTTTATTTAACCTCAATGTTACTAAGTACTACATCATGTTGCACTACTATGTTAAAAGGCATTTTGCTCTGACCCCTTTATTTCTTGGGAATTTCCTAACTTGGTCTAGCAAGCAGAGTGCTTGCGGCTTGTAATCATGAAAACAATTAAGCTTGCACTATAAACTGACTGTAGCTATCCAGACAATCAAGTTTGTACCATACCTTAGATTATTTTTTTTATTATTAATATTGCAAATTGAAAAAAATCTAAACAGATACTCCCCTAACACACACACACAGTTGAACCATCAAACAGCCCCCCTCCCCCTCCCCCGAGACTACCCCTTCAGAAATCAAATGCATTCTGTAAGAAAGCAAAAATATCAATCATATAGGTATAAAATACAATGATTTCCCTATTAAGATGTTATGGTATTAGCAAATCATTCTTAACTTTGGCTTGACTGCCAAATAATTAGGTGTATTATTTAAAATACCTTAAACTGCAGGACATATCCAGGCTTTAATGTAAGATCTCTGGTCACTGCAAAACGATCCCCATCTGATTTTCCAAATATCATAGCAGAGGGAGTAACAGAGCAAAAGCTTTCATTTTTTATCATTCCTTCATTAGCCAACATCAGCCAAACACTCATTTGGCTCATGGGGTAGTCAAATGCAGGTTTTTCATAAAAGTTCTAAGAAAGAAAAAAAGCAGTTGGATAAAAAATGCAATAAGCCAACTAAAACACCTAAGATTTTACTGTATGCACTTGCACAGATACTGAAAATGTTACAGTTTATGAGAATCAGGAATTAGAGATGGGATCCGGGTCCAACACAAACCCGGATCCGACACGAAACTCCTCGGTTCCAAAATCCGAATGATCCTTCCGAATCCGGATGGATCGTCCGGATGGATCGTCCGGATTTCAGGACTTCAGAGCGAATTTTCAATAATCTTCAAATTTCGAAAATACCATCAAACGTTCGAAAATCCTCGAAAATACTATCGGAAACTCAAAAATGGTCTCTGATTATATTTTCAAGAATTTTTGAGCATTCGAGTCTATTTTCAAAAATTATCGAAAATAGATCTATACATTTGAAAATTATCGAAAATTCGTTCCGGTTTCGGATTTACTGATCTTCAGGATTTTCCCGAGATCCGGGAATTCGAAAACGGAACGAAACTAGTGAGTTTCGGGCCATCTCTATTAGGAATGTGCATTATCTTTTCGTTGTATTACTAAGTAGTAAAAATAGTGCTTTATTATTATTATTATTATGGATTTATATAACGCCAACATCTTCCATGGTGCTTTACAATTACATAGTCATACATTACATACAGGGTAATACATGTTATACAAAGTCATACATATTACATACACAGGTAATACAAAATATGAGTAAACAGAGTGATGAGTTTCTTACAGCAATACCATGATACAATAGGAGAGAGGACCCTGCCCAAAGAGCTTACAGTCTAGAGGATATGGGGTGAGACATAAGGTTGCAGGAGTCTTTAGGCTGTAAATAGATTGGCAGTGGAGTGTGAAAGGTGAGTTGGATAATATTGGGTAGTAAGATCGGTAATGTTTAGGCCAGGTTATATGCTTGCCTGAAGAGATGGGTTTTAAGGTTACGTTTCAAGGTATTACGGGATGGTGAATGACGGACAGACGGAGGCAGTTCCAGAGCAGAGGGGCAGCATGAAAATAGTCCTGAATACAGGCATGGGAAGAGGTAACAAGGGTGGATGAGAGGAGGAGATCATTAAATAACCCTTTGATAAGATAAAATAATGCAATGCTTCAAATTCTTTACTATTACTATATGCTGGGTATAAAGGGCATGTCCACCCCAAAACTAAAATATAACCCACTACTGGCCCCACTGTGTAGTTTATCCTTACCTTACATCCCTGTTCTCTATAGTTTTTCCTGCAGTGCACGTTCAAATTTACAAAAAGTGAAGAGTAGGAGCTGTCTGAGTGTCATCCAGTCCCTGCTTCTTCCTTGTCCTCAGTAAGGACTCAGGCATGCACAGACGAGCCCTCTCTCTCTCTCTCTCTCTCTCCCCCCACCCCCCCACCACCACATCCATCCATATCTATCTTTGCTGCTTGGTGCCCTACCTATATAAAAAGTTTTGCTGTATTGTTGGGCATCATAGCCCACACCCAACTGCCATGTTCGTTTTGTTAAAAAAGCAGCAGAAATGTACCTACATTGCTTCATTCCCCTGGTGCTTTGCATTGCCAGCTGCCGCATCTGTGATCGGCTGCCTCTCAGCCAATCACAGGCGCAGCTCCACAGGCATAGTTCCTTAACCTCCTGGTCTGCAGTCAATACATTTAAAGAATAGTTCAATTTTGAAATGAACTATTCCTTTAAAACACTAATTTGTGTTAATTTTTATTTCAGGATGGTGTTTCTCAGTAGGTGACTTTGTAAAAAAATAGCTATTTCCACACAATAATACACAGGGCTGCTGCCTCTTTATTGAGGCACAGTGAACCTTTTGGCTCAGATGGCACTTATGCAATGCAGAGGAGGGGCAGCAGAAAGCAATTAAAAAAATGCTATTGTCTGTGATTGCTGGCAGACAGCAGCAATTAAAAAAAAAATGTGATTGCCTGTGAAAAGCGTGAGCATGCTTCCTGCTTCCGGTCCCAGGCAGTGTGCCTCTCCTGTCTCCACCTGCGTGCCTCTCCTATCTCCACCTCATCTTGCCTCAGAAAGTGGGCAAACTTCTATTTACCAGTTAGTCACAGTGGGAAAACTTGTATGTGCCCGTCACACAGGGCAAACATGTATGTATCTGTCAGTCACAGTTGGCAAACTTGTATGTGCCAGTCACAGTGGGGAAACCTGTATGTGCCAGTTACAGTGGGAAAACTTGTATGTGCCAGTCACAGGCAAACATTTATGTATCATCTAGTCACAGTTGACGAACATGTATGTGCCAGTCACAGTGGGCTAACATTTATGTATCTGTCAGTCACAGTTGGTAAACTTGTATGTGCCAGTCACAGTGGGCAAACTTATATGTACCTGTCAGTCACAGCTGGCAAGCTTGTATATACCAGTCCCAGTGGGCAAACTTGTACATGCCAGTCACAGATAGCAAACTTGTATGTGGCAGTCACAGAGGGCAAACTTGCATGTGCCAGTCACAGTGGGCAAACTTGCATGTGCCAGTCACAGTGGGCAAACTTAACTGGTGAACTGGAGGGCTGACCTAACAGTGGCTGTTGAACTGGAGGGTAATCCTCCAAAACCATAAACAGTAATAGTTTAAAATCTGAAATATATAAGTCTAACCTGAAATCCTGTACAATGTCCTGTTTTCCCTGTTTCTGCTTCCTGGTCCTTCCAGTTAGCAACTGTCAGTTATGGATTTGACAGTTGACATCACAACCAATGACTGAATGTTAATCCCCCATCTGTCTATTCTGAGCATGCCCAAGCTCAGTACCTGCTCAGTACAGGTTTCTAAATTGCTCAGTTTCCATGAGGCCTCCAGAAGCATAGCAGGCATACATTAATGAATTCGTAAGACAAACTATGATATATCAACATATTTTAAAGAGGCCATTCTTTCTAAAAGATGTTCTTATGAGGGTGGAGTTGTCCTTTAAGCCTGAGCTTTAATTTGTAACATTTTCCTGCTTCTAAATTTAATGCTGGTTTGTCTTTTGAGTGGGAACCATTTTCTTTAATTTTTGTACTAGAATTTGATTAATTATAACCTTAATGTCCACCCTTGAAACAAAAAACAGGTGACTTGTCAGTTATCTTCCCACAACACCAACTGCTATTTTTACCAGTTAATTATATGCATTTTGTAATCAAATACTTAATAATTAGTTTTATTTTTTTCTGGTATCTGCCTCCTTCCTCTGCTAAATTATTATTATTTTTATTATTATTATACGTTTGAGCATGTGTAGAGGAGGAAGCAGGTGAAACAACAGTCAATCATTGGTTGTGATGTCAGTTATCACAGCCTTAATTTACTGCATGGAGGGAGGGGCCAGCATACACTTCCAGAATGGGGACAATAATATAAATAATATAACTGGTTAGTAATGCAGGTAATAAATTGCAAAATGCATCATTTGGGGTTGGGAGCAGGTAACTGATAATTTTAGTTTTAAGGTCAAACATGTCTTTTAATGTATATGCAAATTACAATTTCAAAAGAGCCCTATTTGTAACATTGGAACTTAGAGGATCAGATGCAGAGCGGGTATCTATAGCAATTGGATTGAAACATTGGAACATAGAGTATCAGATGCATTTTAAAGTTAAAAATGTAAATTCAATATCACTGTTATTAATATATACAGCCTTATTCAATAAGAGGTGTGGAATTTAGTCTGAGCTGTTAATTTGTCTAAACCAATCAGATGTTCCCTTTTTACTGATCAGTTGCAAACCATTTAATAACAACTGATAGGTTTCTGCTGATGAAGAACACTTGCCAAATGTTGCACCTTTTATTGAATAAGGCGCTATATAATTATACATATATAATAGTTTCTAGATAATTAAAGGATTTTTCTGATTGACATTTATCAGGAATCATCTTTATTACCCTTCAATTAAAAATTGGATAAACCTTCAGTCAGATTTTTTTCCTTCCATTTTTTAGAAAGAACCTTTGGATACTGTAGGTACCAAAAGTAGTACAAACAGGGAATGAGCTACTTAACTATGTTACTATGGATGTACTTAATGGTGGGAATTAACGTCAAACTGTTTTATCTCTTTTCTGGAAATCGTTATTATTTGCAGAGAGAAACCGATTTCCTTCTCCATGTATGAAATGAGAGAGCAGAATACAGTTCAACTTGTCCCAGCAATTTCCCTCCTGTTTAATTCCTTGTTCTGAACTGACCATCACTTACTGGTGTAATTCACTTTCAGGCTCATTAACCAGGGCGCAAGGACGCAGCGCTTAAATACTTACCTGTGGCTGAGTATCTTTAGTGAATGTCCCTATTTGCGTTTTCACAATTATTCTCTTCTCTGCTCCCCATTAGAGATGGGATACAGAGATGGGACACAGAACCCGTCAGTTCTGAAATCAGAATGTTCTGTCTGAAACCGGGTGGATTGTTCGGATTTCGGGACTTTTGAAAATAGGATTATAGAAAATAGCCTTGAATATTTGATAATCATTGAAAATACAATCAGAAACTTATATTAGAAATCTCACATTTTCGTGTGTGTGTGTGTGTGTGTGTGTGTGTGTGTGTGTGTGTGTGTGTAATAATAGAGAATCATGGTGTTATATTTAGTTATGTTAATGGAAACTTTTAATTGGCTATACAAAAGATAGAACTCTTTGCCTCAGCTTGTTAAAGGCAATTAGGAATTCTTTATTCTTTAGAGTGTAAATAAGAGGTGATTCCTATTCAACCTCTTGTTGTTCTCAACCAATGAAACTAGCAGCCAAATGGTTGGTAACTTTAGCCCTGCAGATTATTTTAAACAACATTAGAATAAACCTGTTTATGTTATGTGGATTCTAGGTGACCAATGGTACCACTGTGTGTATATTTCCATTGATAAATTCAAAGCAGGTTACTCAATAAAAGTTCTTATCGTTAAAAATGGTGCTAATTTTGCCCCATCAATTTTACAGCCTTTTATTTGTGGCATTGAATAGAGTAGCCACTTGTCTTTGTCAATGAATGGAACAATATTAAATCTAAAACCACAATAACCATATTGATGTTTTTTCCCCACACTGACTAAATATTAGGATAATGATTTACCTGTTTATTGCGCCATGCATTACATTACACCATAGAGTGCATAACTACTGCTGCTAGTTTACATTACACCATAGAGAGCAATGCATTACATTGCACCATCGAGTATATTACACCATAGAGAGCCATGCATTTTTATTTGTATGTATAACTGTTCTGTCTATAAGTATTGTTCATCCTGCAGTTGGATTGTACAATCCAATAAATTCACATTTATTCACTTTTTATTCCAATCCCATGTGACCAAAGGCAAGTTTAATTCCCTGCACTGTGTCCAGATGTTTATAATCATTATAGGAAATCTGTGTACGACACATTGTATCATTAGTGCTGCTATAGATTTATACATGTATAGTATGCTATATATACACGCCTACGCTCTCATTTACACAGGTATGTATGTGATCTATGCAAAATGGTGTAATTTGATTGGTTTTTCACAAATAAAATTTGATCGGGAAGAATTGATTGGATGCATACCTCAACCTGTGTACATGGCTATTGGCTAGCCAGATTAAAATGTAGATTCCATGGATTGTAGGTTCCACTTAATAATAAACTTTAACTGCAGTATAAAGCATTTACCTTAGATTTACCTTAAGTAACTGTCAGTGCCAACATGTTTATACTTTCCAGTAGACAATGACCACAGTCATATGCTCCTAAAGATTCCAAGTCTGTACTGTATATATACTGTAACATGATTGGATAGAGACTTCTAATGGGCGGTGACCTGCACTACTTAATAGGCATGTGTGATGAAACATAAGTCAGTGACGAAAATAGTGGGCGTGTCTGTGGGTTTGGATTGTTGGGAAATAAAGAATATTCACTTATATATTAAAAGAAAATTATACTCTCCTCCCCCTCACTCTTCTTCCACACCTGAATAGAACCCATGGTATCTAACCACAAAGTCCGTACCCCTTGGTACTTTACCTATCAGCTGAAATAATTAAATTAAGTTTCTCTCGCTGTGGGTAGACATGCTTTGCAAAGACGTGCATCTTCCCTTTGGCTACATCACGGATTGCCATTGAAAGTAGCAGAGGGGCAGAACAGACCAGAGCAACAAGGTAGATTAAAGAGAGAGAAAAGTATAGACTGCAACACTGTCTCATCTAAAAATAAAAAACGTCCTTTATTTAACATATATAATCAGGGACGTGATAAAAAAATTCAAAAGACAGCATATTTGAGTATTGAAGTATCAATAGATACCAGTCTAGAAGGAGACTATCTCAGCAGGGGAACATCCACACCGAACGCGTTTCGCTCCTAAAACGCCAGTGCACTGAGCTTACTCAGCTGAGGAAGCTCTGTGCACTGGCGTATTAGGAGCAACTGGTAGACTGGTATCTATAGACAATAATTACTATGCATTAGCTGTATCAGTTGACCTATCTGTATACAATATGTGACACTTCAATCCTTTGATATGCAGTCCTAATATGGTACTTTACTCTCTCTTTGATCTATATTATTTTTTTCAGATAGACTAGCACCTGCACTATACTATATAGTTTCTTGTCTATTGGATTTAGTGCGATGCTCATTCTTCTTGTTCTACGAAGCAACAAGGTAAACTTCATTTAATATTCTATCTGATAGGCAAAGTACCCAGTGGTTCGTCATTTAGGTCTTAACCCTGGGTACTCTTCAGGTATGAAATGGGGAAAAGGGGATTATAATTATGTACATTTCTGAACAGCCAAAGCAAAATGATCCTGAATTAATGTTGTTTTATACTTGTCCTTTAAGTATCTCGCCTGAGCTTATTATAAATGACTATGTACAATTGAAACTTTGTTTTATTAACTGGTATCATCATACATAGGACATTTCAGATCTTGTTGCTATTGAACCCTAACTTCCTTCCAGTAACCCATGTTCACTGTGTCCTTATATAGACTTTTAACTGGCTGCCAAGTTGAATTTTCCTGCATTCAGACACTACAAAGGTTTCATTGTTACAGAAGGAGGTGGAGGGCACGAAAGCAAATCCATGCTAATACAAGGCTAGAAAATGTACAGATGTTCCTCCCAGAGCCCTCCAGCTGTTGTTAACTACAACTTACCTTGCCAACCTTAAAATAATGTTGGGATTCAAACAATGGCTGCAGGCAAGACTGCTTATGTTAATACTGTAGATACCTGTTAGTTTCTATGCAGCGCACTAATAATATATTCTAAAGAGGACATTGATGATTATATGTTGTAATGATTATATATTGATTAGTTTGGTGGGTTATTGCTGCGTGCCCTAAATATGCCCTTCCCCTTGTCACTGCATTCCCTAAATATGCCCTTCCCCTTGTCACTGCATTCCCTAAATATGCCCCTCCCCTTGTCACTGCATTCTCTGAATATGCCCCCTTGTCAAAGCATGACCTGAATATTCCCCTCCCCATGTCACTGCATGCCCTGAATATGCCCCTCCCCTTGTCACAGCATGCCCTGAATTTGCCCCTCCCCTTGTCACAGCATGCCCTGAATATGCTCCTCCTCTTGTCACAGCATGCCCTGGATATGCCCCTCCCCTTGTCACAGCATGCCTTAAATATGCTGTGACGTTTCCAGAGGCGTAACTATACTGGGATGGCAGGGGGTCCTGGGGCCAGTGGGGGACCCAGAATTCTCACTTACCCTTGCACCAATATAGAGCCCACCATAATGCTTCTCTGGTAACTACTGTAATCAGTGCAGGGGACCACATTATAGTTTCTCTGGGGGGGCTCCATGAGGCTGGTGGCCGGGTTACCGAGTGTACAAGGTTATTTTCGAGGGTTACCGAGTGTAGAAGGTTATTTTCGAGGGTTTCCCGAATTTCCAAGGTTATTTTCGAGGGTTACCGAATGTACAAGGTTTTTTCGAGGGTTACCGAATGTCCACAGGTTATTTTCGAGGGTTACCGAATGTACAAGGTTATTTTCGAGGGTTACCGAATGTACAAGGTTATTTTCGAGGGTTACCGAATGTCAAGGTTATTTTCGAGGGTTACCGAATGTCCAAGGTTATTTTCGAGGGTTACCGAAGTCAAGGTTTTTTCGAGGTTACCGAATGTACAATGTTATTTTCGGGGTTACCGAATGTACAAGGTTATTTTTGGGGGTTACCGAATGTACAAGGTTATTTTCGCGGGGTTACCGAAGTACAAGGTTTATTTTCGAGGGTTACCGAATGTACAAGGTTATTGTCGAGGGTTACCGAATGAACAGGTTGTGTCGGGGAACCGAATGTACAAGGTTATTTTCGGGGGTTACCGAATGTACAAGGTTATTGTCTAGGGTTACCGAATGTACAAGGTTATTGTCGAGGGTTACCGAATGTACAAGGTTATTGTCGAGGGTTACCGAATGTACAAGGTTATTTTCGGGGGTTACCGAATGTACAAGGTTTTGTCGAGGGTTACCGAATGTACAAGGTTATTGTCGAGGGTTACCGAATGTACAAGGTTATTTTCGGGGGTTACCTAATGTCAGGTTATTTTTGGGGGTTACCGAATGTAGAAGGTTATTTTCGAGGGTTACCGAATGTACAAGGTTATTTTTGAGGTTACCGAATGTACAAGGTTATTTTTGGGGGGTTACCGGAATGTCAGGTTATTTTCGAGGTTACCGAATGTAAGGGTTATTTCGAGGGTTACCGAATGTAACAAGGTTATTTTCGCGGGGTTACCGAATGTCAAGTTATTTTTGGGGTACCGAATGTACAGGTTATTTTCGGGGGTTACCGATGTACAAGGTTATTTTTTGGGGGTTACCAAATGTACAAGGTTATTTTCGGGGGTTACCAATGTACAAGGTATTTTCGGGGTTACCGAATGTACAGGTTATTTTCGAGGGTTACCGATGTACAGGTTATTTTTGGGGTTACCGAATGTACAAGTTTATTTTTGGGGGTTACGAATGTACAAGGTTTTTTTGGGGGTTACCGATGTAGAGGTTATTTTTGGGGTTACCAATGTAGAAGGTTATTTTCAGGGTTACCGAATGTACAAGGTTATTTTCGAGGGTTACCGAATGTACAATTTATTTTGAGGGTTACAATTGTACAAGTTATTTTTGGGGGTTACCAAATGTACAAGGTTATTTTCGGGGTTTACCGAATGTACAAGTTATTTTTGAGGGTTACCGAATGTAGAAGGTTATTTTTGGGGGTTACGAATGTACAAGGTTATTTTTGGGGGTTACCGAATGTAGAAGGTTATTTTTGGGGGTTACCAATGTAAAGGTATTTTCGGGGTACCGAATGTACGGGTTATTTTCGAGGGTTACCGATGTACAGGTTTTGAGGTTACCAATGTACAAGGTTATTTTCGGGGTTCGAAGGTACAAGTTATTTTTCAGGGTTACCGAATGTAGAAGGTTATTTTTGGGGGTTACCAATGTACAAGGTTATTTTCGGGGGTTACCGAATGTACAAAGTTATTTTCGAGGGTTACCGAATGTAGAAGGTTATTTTTGGGGGTTACCAAATGTACAAGGTTATTTTCGGGGGTTACCGAATGTACAAAGTTATTTTTGAGGGTTACCGAATGTAGAAGGTTATTTTGTGGTTCCGAATGTACAAGGTTATTTTGGGTTACGAATACAGGGTTATTTTTGGGGGTTACCGAATGTACAAGGTTATTTTTGGGGGTTACCGAATGTACAAGGTTATTTTTGGGGGTTACCGAATGTACAAGGTTATTTTCGAGGGTTACCGAATGTAGAAGATTATTTTCGAGGGTTTCCCGAATGTCCAAGGTTATTTTCGAGGGTTACCGAATGTACAAGGTTATTGTCGAGGGTTACCGAATGTACAAGGTTATTGTCGAGGGTTACCGAATGTACAAGGTTATTGTCGAGGGTTACCGAATGTACAAGGTTATTTTCGGGGGTTACCGAATGTACAAGGTTATTGTCGAGGGTTACCGAATGTACAAGGTTATTTTCGGGGGTTACCTAATGTACAAGGTTATTTTTGGGGGTTACCAAATGTAGAAGGTTATTTTTGGAGGGTTACCGAATGTACAAGGTTATTTTCGGGGGTTACCGAATGAATAAGGTATTTTCGATGGGTTACCGAATGTACAGGTTATTTCGAGGGTTACCGAATGTACAGTTATTTTGGGGTTACCGATGTACAAGGTTTATTTTGGGGGTTACCGAATGTACAAGGTTATTTTGGGGGTTTACCGAATGTACAAGGTTATTTTTGGGGGTTACCGAATGTACAAGGTTTATGTTTTTGGGGGTTACCGAATGTACAAGGTTATTTTCGGGGTTACCGAATGTACAAGGTTATTTTTGGGGGTTACCGAATGTACAAGGTTATTTTCGGGGGTTACCGAATGTAGAAGGTTATTTGGGGGTACGAATGTACAAGGTTATTTTCGGGGGTTACCGAATGTACAAGGTTATTTCGGGTTACCGAATGTACAAGGTTTTTTCGGTTACCGTGTACAAGTTATTTTTGGGGTTACCGAATGTACAAGGTTATTTTTGGGGGTTACTGAATGTACAAGGTATTTTTGGGGGTTACCGAATGTACAAGGTTATTTTGGGGGTTACCAAATGTAGAAGGTTATTTTCAGGGGTTACCGAATGTACAGGGTTTTTTCGAGGGTTACCGAATGTACAAGGTTATTTTTGAGGGTTACCGAATGTACAGGTTATTTTTGGGGGTTACCAAATGTAGAAGGTTATTTTCGAGGGTTACCGATAAATGATTTTTGGGGTTAGCAAATGTACAAGGTTATTTTTCTGGGGTTACCGAATGTACAAAGTTATTTTGAGGGTTACCGAATGTAGAAGGTTATTTTTGGGGGTTACCGAATGTACAAGGTTATTTTTGGGGGTTACCGAATGTACAAGGTTATTTTTGGGGGTTACCGAATGTACAAGGTTATTTTCAAGGGTTACCGAGTGTACAAGGTTATTTTGGGGGGTTACCGAATGTACAAGGTTATTTTGGGGGGTTACCGAATGTACTAGGTTATTTTCGAGGGTTACCGAATGTACTAGTTATTTTCGAGGGTTACCGTTCGGGACCTTCAAAAGTACGTTCCGTTTTCGGATTTTCAGTAAAAGGACCATGAGGGGTTTCTTGATAGTATATCTTTGACATCTAATCATAGTGCAATTTTTCCAGCATGGTATAAGGTTACAGAATGCATTATGCACCACGGAATGCTGGGAGTTGTAATTTTGGAACATCTGGAGGGCTACAACTAAATGAATCAGTCACATTGATCACAGTCCGCTTAATCAGCCCTGCAGATATTTCTAGAAATTACAGTTCCCAGAATCCCCTGCTTTGAAGTTCTTACTTGCTGTTGAATTTTGAGTTGTATTTTTGAATGTGTTGTTGGATCATTTAAAGTCCACATTATGCAATTCATCTTGAGGCAATTTGCAGTGCTTTGGGTTGTATAGTAGATGTATTTTATCATTCATTTAGTATTGATTATATATTGATTAGTTTGGTGGGTTATTGCTGCATGCCTAAATATGCCCCTCCCCTTGTCACTGCATTGCCTGAATATGCCCCCTTGTCAAAGCATGACCTGAATATTCCCCTCCCCATGTCACTGCATCGCTGAATATGCCCCTCCCCTTTGTCACAGCATGCCCTGAATTTGCCCCTCCCCTTGTCACAGCATGCCCTGAATATGCTCCTCCCCTTGTCACAGCATCCCCTGGATATGCCCCTCTCCTTGTCACAGCATGCCTTAAATATGCCCCTCCCCTTGCACTGCATGACCTGAATATGCCTTTCCCCTTGTCACAGCATAGACTGAATATTCCCCTCTTTACTGCATGACCTGAATATGCCCCTCCCCTTTTACAGCATGACCTGAATATGCCCCTCCCCTTGTCATTGCATGCCTTAAATATGCCCTCCCCTTGCCACTGCATGACCGGAAATATGCCCTTCCCCTTGTCACTGCATGACCTGAATATATGCCCCTCCCCTTATCACTGCATGACCTGAATATGCATCTCCCCTTGTCACAGCATGACCTGAATATGCCCCTCCCTTTTGGGAACATGCCCCAGATGTTCCATTTTGCTGGCAGTTTCCAACACAAAACTTTGTCGACCATTAAAAACTTCAGAGGATGTGCAATCGTTGCAGGTGGACCTAGATAGATTGTCACATTGGGCTGCTAAGTGGCAGATTAGATTCAATGGTGATAAATGTAAGGTGATGCATTTTGGACTTAAAAATCCTTGTGCTGCTTATACTATAAATGGCTCTGTGTTAAGTGAATCCCAAGGGATCTTGGAGTTTTGGTGGATAACAAACTTAAAGGAAGCAAGCAGTGCCAGGCGGCAACAGCCAGAGCCAGCCTGGTATTGTCTTGTATAAAGAGAGGTATGGATTCAAGGGAGGAAAATGTAATTCTCCCTCTTTACAAAGCATTGGTAAGGCCTCATTTGGAATATGTGCAATTTTGGAATCCTGTGTACAAAAAGGACATCTTTGAAATGGAAAGGGTTCAGAGAAGGGCAACTAAATTAATAAGGGGATTGGGGGAGCTTGAATATGACAGACTGGAAAAGTTACAATTATATACTCTGGAGAAAAGGTGCTTGCGTGGGGATATGATTACTGTGTATAAATACATTAACGGGCCATACAATAAACTATCTGGGACATTGTTCACCAATAGAACATGTCAGAGGACACGCGGACATCCCTTAAGACTTGAAGAAAAGAAGTTAAAATACAGAATTAACTGGGACTTGTCATTTTAACAGACAAATCCATAAGTTGTATTTTTATTTTATTCTATAGGGTTTTTAATCTTTGGCCTTTACCTTTGAAGCAGAAAAATCCCATAGGGACAGTGCAATAAGACAGCTGCGTAGGGACCAATAGAAATGGCGTCTACACAGTGACACTTTCTGATTTGGGTCAGAGAAGGCATTTGGGTTTAAATTGGTAAGTAACTTTCAAACAATGATCTCCTAGAAATGTCAAATCACTCACTTTACAGGTTCAGTCGGCTTTAAATAAAACCCAAGCCAGTCTACCCAATACAAATTCTACCCTTTTTAATTGATGTCATCTTCCTTTGATGGCAGGAGACAGGAAGAAGAGAGAATTATGTCTCTGAATATGAGTAAGCAAATAAGAATAGGTGTTCCTTCTGTTCATTTAAGTCATTGCAAATAGTTTTCTGCAGTTGCTACTTTTCTTCTCTCCGCTTCTCCTAAACTGAAATTAGGCCACGCTGACTCCATTGTATCTAATGTATGAAAAATATGACTGCTGGCAGAGTGCATTAAATTTAAAGGGACCTGCCATTAACCCATCACAACCAATCAAATGGCTACTATCATTTTTCTAAGCCTAAAGCCTCGTACACACGTTGGATAATTTTCGTACGATGCAGCTGACGAACGTTTAACGACATTATCGTTAATCCTCATAATTGAAACGACATCTGTACACACAGCAACAATGGTCACCACGATAGTCGTTAGATATAGACGTTCGTACGTAACGTAACATTCGTATCTTCGACCAATTACGAAAGCAGCGCATGCGCCTTATATATATTTTTTCGTAGAACGTTAACATTAATCTGACGACCATGTACAAATATACGATAATCGGCAGAACAAATCCGCCAGGCTGATCGTCAGAAAAAGCCGACCAAAGACCGGTCCTTGGTCATTGACGATTGTTGATGTTATATTTTCGTACAAATATCATGCAATTGCTCGTTCGTCGGCTGCATCGTACGACAATTATCCAACGTGTGTACGAGGCTTAATTGAGCCATAAAAGCTAACAGACGATTGGGTGATAAACGGTACTAGAACAGGTGCACATTTCTCCAGTATGAGATAACATGTACTTTAAGAAAACCAATTTCTCTGTTCCAAAATAGTTTTTCTTCCAGTTGAGGTACAGCCTGAAACCTCTCTAATCCCCACGTGATTCATTGTATCTGCTGATGCTGGAACTTCTTAGTTAGCAGGCTTACAGACAATATCAGGAGCAATATCAGAGCCTGCAGAGCATTTTAAAGACTGCACTGAGGGTAGCAGAAATGTTTCTTTCTTAGTAGACTTTCTTTCCTTTCTGGAATAAGTGTTTTTAAGTCAGTTCACTGGTTATTGATCCGTCGGGGCTTTGGATTAATCCTCGTCTGCCTCTCCTGTGTTTCCATTAGAGCTGATATTTCCTAGTTCATTTCTGTTTCCCTGCACCAGGTTATTAATTACATCAAACTGCATATTCCTTGTTTTTTCCATATAGATATAGGGTCGTGCATAGACAAAGTCTAGTAGCCCCCAATAGAGATGAACAAAATGGTTTTATTACTACAGTAGCCTGGTAGAAACCAGTAAGTTTTAAGGCCGAGGCCACACTGCACCATGTTCTTGCGTGCACGGAAGCACGCGCCTTTCCCAGCGCTTGTGATCGCCTGATGATTTGCAAAAAATGTGGATTGCATGTGCTCGGATTAACGGATCGCACACACGATGCTCAGTAGCGCACTAGTGTGGCCACATAAACTGGGCTACACTAATGTGTGCAATCGGATCACAATAAAAGCGCATAGCCATTTAACCCAGAAATTCTGATTCAAACCCAATTGAAATAGAGTTTTTAAAGGGTATGTCCACCTATAAAACGATAATTAGATTTAATGTAGTTCCCCCCTTCCAATCCCAACTGCACGGTTAGTTCATAAAAATAGAATAAACTTACCAGCCTGGGATCCTGCGGCCTCAGACGCCAATGCAACTTCCGGGAACGGAGTTGCATTGGAGGCTTTGCCTGCAGCCACGTCTGTGATTTGCTCAGAGGCAGTCAGTCACAGACACGGCTGTCGGCTATTGAAGCAGACGATGGCTCCTGGGTTGGTAAGTAAGTTTATTCTATATTTCTTTGGGTTGGGAAGGGAAGAACTACAACATACTAAAAGGGTTTTATGCTAGAAAGGGTTTGTATATAGAAAAAATGACTTTGATCTTCAGCTATAATTAAATATATGTAGCAATGACTCTGAGGAGTGTGTGTTGCTGCATGCCTTCAACATAGTATTTGTTTTGCTCAGGTTCAGTATCCCCTCTCCTAACGACTCCCCCTATTCTCTGACCGGACCTTTTTAATACTGAGCACGCTTGGTAATCATTATCATCTAGTATTACCTTAAACACAGTAGAAGTGTTTATCATAATAATATCATACTTGATTGACAGCTGAAACTTCAGATTGCATATCTAAAGAAAAGGGTCAGATAAAAACAAACAAACAAACAAAAAATGTACAGTGATAGTTGGGGAGAATAATAATCTCTAGTAATAGGCAATTTAAGAAAATGTTTTTCTAGTTTAGATACCCTTTAAGTTTTTAATAGAACCAATTTACCGTACAGATCAAGGAAACATTTTCCTTTCATTTTTTGTACTGCTGACATGCTCTAAGGGAACAAGTTCCAGACAAGTCTTTTATTCTCACAATTAATTTCCAGAAATCATGTTTTTTTTCAATGCTTTTTTTTTTTTTTTTGGAATATGGAATGTGCAGCTACTTAGAAGGTTTCAGAAAAACATTAAGATGTATCATGGTCAAACTGTTAAAGGAAGATTATTTGTTTTAATACTTCTTAATGAGACCAGTGTAGTCAGGGGCGGAACTACCAAAGGACCAGGAGGATCAATCGGAGGGGGGCCTGGGAGCCTAGGGGGCCCAATCTATGATAGATATAGCTTTCTCCCAGAAAACCACTGTTAATTAAGCATGGATAGGGGCCCCATCACAGGGGCCCAGTGTTTCCTAGTGTAGTTGTTAATAAATATTTGTAACTTGGGGGGAGGGTATTTTTCTTTATTCACAGACGATTGCTTTGGGGAAAATGTTTGTTTTTCTGTTTGATTGAAGGAAGTTACTGTAACGATAAATAACGATATTGATCATTATTTTATGATAACGCCCGCATACCTTTAGTTTCCTGTAATTGGAACTACTCATGGTTCCGGTTCCCATAACCAGCTGATTGTATAGCTGTATAGTCCATCATATGGACAAGTATTGTTGTTAAAGGAGTTCAGCTGACTGATGTTATGAACACGCAAAGTGCTTTATTTTTAACCTTAGTAATGTTATCAGTTGCCCAAAAATGTATCTGTTTGTGTGTTTTAGTCCTCCTCTTTTTCCCAAGCTCCTCCACTTCTAGTAGCACCTCCCTCTAAACCAAATCTTTATTTGGCAAAAGCTCCATAAACTTGACAGGGACTTGCATTACCAGTCAAATCATATTTGACTGTTTTATTTGTCAGTTTATGATAAGGTTGTTGCCTTATTCCTTTTATTACAAGGTACGGAACCTACCTTGTTGGTAGAAGGGTGTCTGGTGTCACTACAGCTGTCGTTTGTGCTTGCATTACCAGTATTGAAGGATCATTGGAAGCAGTAATAGTATCATCAGTGATTGGAATGGTTTGAAAGTATTAATCAGCATTCAAAAAACAAAATTGCCCGGACACAATTCTGATCAGACCACACTTCTCCTTTAAGACTGGTGGGCAACAGTTCCACCTAGTGGTGAGAACTAGAAAAGTGTATCTGAAACACACAAACCAGAAGAGAAGACAATTTGCACACTTCAAAGGCGGTGAAAGGAGAAATATTCACTGTTAACAACTCTTTCTTTACTCTAAAGCTAGGTACAGGCTAGAAGTTGTGTCTATGGCTGAATGACCAGTGAACGGCCATTATGGCTGAGAATTGGTTTGTGTATGGGTGTTCGGTCGACCCAACTAAATGCCTTTAAATGTAGCAGCCGTTCGCCAGGTGGTCAGGACTGTATTTTCCTATCTGTACCTAGCTTAAGACCTTTTAGAGTTCCTTAAAAAATAAAGGCAAAGCTCATATTGTGTCCCACGTGTAAACTTTAAAAGATTATAATGGCCATATAACAGTAAAGGGAGTGGACACAGAGGTATCATGGGAACTGGAAGGAGAGCCAACCGGAGGACGTGTTCACTCTAAGCTGTGCGCTTGTGGGCGCGAACACAACTCTGCACACAGGTTAAAGTGGTGCGCGCACAAAAAGTTGCTGGAACATAAGTGCTGTGGTTTGTAGCTCACACAATTTCATTTTGTATGCGCACAGACAATGTATTTCTGCGCACACCGATGATTTGAAATTAGAGGGAACGTTGACCGGAGGCCTTGTTTAGTCACAGATGGTGGTTATAATGGTGAGCTAGGAGTTATTAGAAGAAACCCCAGTAATCATTGGACACATCTGTTACCAAATTCCAAGCTTTATTTGTGTACATTCTGTGTACAGCTGATGTAACTGAAAGTAATGGCCCTCTTATCCACTATACAGAACAAGAACCACGGGGAAAAGTAAGGAAGGCGTTTAAACGCCTTAGTCAATATTTCCTATATCAGTCTCGAGCCTTCGCCTGCACTAAAGGGTCCGATCGACAGTGTCCACCATTCATTACCGGATACCTGGACGTGCTCGGAAAGTAATGTATCTAAATGGGCGGCCGAGCTGTACGTGGGAAGGGATTGTAGCAGCTCTAATAGGACTGAATGGATGTGTCCATATTATATCTTCTATTCCTTTGAGTAGAGAAAGACAATAGGAATGGCAGGAAGTATCTTAAAGGGGAAGTATTCATTTTCTCACATCCATAGCTGGTCTGTTGTTGGATGGGAGGAGATACAGAAAAAAGGGAAGAAGACAATAAAAAAAGAATAGAACAGAAATGAGAATTTTAGTCAATCCAGATAAATAATTCACCGCTATTGATGTGTGCATACCCACAGACGTGTAGCTTTCTGGGATAAAAACCAGAACACAAAGACCAGAACGTTACATGTATCTGTTTGTGTGCTGAGCAGTGAAGATCAATAATATTTGTCACTTAATGAATTGATATCAATGGAACGGACCAGAGTTTATTGTAGCAATTAGTGTTGACATATCTGTTCTTTATGGGTTCTCGTTTACTATGGAGAATTCATTCCTGGTGACATCTACTACATATCAATGCACAGCACCGTGTACCCAACCAGCAAGCAGTATTTCTCTAACTAGACATGCAGTAACTTATACATATACTGGAGCTTTTGTCCCTTGTCCCTCCTGGTTCCTTCTCCAGCTCCATAGGATAATACACACGTGTGATTGCAGGGGGCTGACCTGTGATACACAATGTTTCTGAGCATCAATTGTGCTGTGTACGGACTCTTAGACGAAACCGATGTTTAGGGGGGTCTGTGGCCATCCATTTCTAGTTTAGGGGGGGTCTGCAGCCATCCATTTCTAGTTTAGGGGGGTCTGTGGCCATCCATTTCTAGTGTAGCGTTGGTCTGTGGCCATCCATTTCTAGTTTAGCGGGGGTCTGGGACATCCATTTCTAGTGTAGGGGTGGCTGTGGCCATCCATTTCTAGGTTAGCGGGGGTCTGGGCCATCCATTTCTAGTTTAGGGGGTCTGTGGCCATCCCATTTCTAGTGTAGCGTTGGTCTGTGGCCATCCATTTCTAGTGTAGCGGTTGGTTTCTTGTGGCCATCCATTTCAGACAATGGTCTTTAGGGGCATAGAATATGTCTAAAGTATTTTTCCTTCGCACTCCTTTAGTTGTAAACCTGCTAAGGTGCTTGAACTCTCCAAACTGCTAACCACAAACAGTATAGGGATAATCCAGTATATGAAAAGGTGGGGAGACGCACTCACTTTGATATCAATTCATTAAGCTGGCACAGCTTGTCACAATAAAGCAGTTTATATCCACTAAGAGTGCGTCTTCCCAACTTTTATATATAGAATAATGTCTGTCTTAGGAACAGATCTGGTGTTTAGAACTCATCTCTATTTCGGACTCTCCAAATTACACAGCTTGGGTTCTAGGGCACCCTGACTTGATTGAGCTGTGTTGTGAAATAGCCAGTTATCTTGTTGCAGAATCTTGGGACTCTGGGACATTTTGGACAGTCACTGTCTGCCTCCTGGCATATGACTTATGCCGATTGGTGTTGAGTAGGCTTGATGAGATAGGTAGAACTGTATTCTTTTGTATTAAGCTGCCGGAGATGCTAGTACTTGGGATTCTGTCGCCTTTCCCAGCCATCCAAAGCTTATCGAGGCGATAAGTGTTTGCCAGGAACAAAGAAGTTGTATAAAGGAGACATTTGGGTATGTACCAGCAATGTGTAGACTTTGGATATCCATCCCTTAATATGGGGTCCCTTAAACAGTGACCAAACTGGGTGAGTTATCACAGGGATCTCAGTTCCCCCAAATTCTGATCTGACACAGTGTCTTAATTGTAGGCATCGAAAGTGTTAGCGGTGGGGTAGATCCTATTTAGTTTTAAGGTCTTCAAAGGACATTAGTTATCGACCTTGTATTATTTGGTAGATGTGCCGAATGCCTCTATGGTCCCAATCTGTATAATTGGTAAAGGAGGCTAACTGGGGCTCCCTTCACCTTAATTCCTCTCTAGTTGATATTCCTGTGTCATGTTTGAGTCCTTATGACTGAAGACTTGTTGGGAACATTCACTCTCCCGGCTTCAATTAGAGGTTTGCTTTATAGTTCTTTTATGAGAAGATAAATGAATCTAGCCGCCTGTATTGATTTCTTTACTGTGGGGCAGGTTTAAACCACATCCTGTCCAATGTCTCGTCCTAATCAAAACCTCTTAACTATTTGGTCTTGGAGTGAATTAGATAAAACAACATTATAGGAAGATGAGGTCTTTAACGGTGTTAGATTAGCAGAATGTAAGCTCCTGTGTGTACACACGTTAGATCGGGTGAAGCGGCAAAGAAATAACACTTTTTAACAGCAATCTAACACAGTGAGTACGGATGGCAATCTAACAAAGTGAGTATCGGGTGGCAATCTACACCAGTGAGTATCGGATGGCAATCTAAAAAGGAGTATCGGGTGCAATTAACACGTGAGTATCGGAGGCATCTAACAAAGTGAGTATCGGGTGGCAATCTAACACAGTGAGTATCGGATGGCAATCTAACAAAGTGAGTAATACTGATGGCAATCTAACACAGTGAGTACGGATGGCAATCTACAAAGTGAGATACGGTGGCAATCTAACACAGTGAGTTTCGGTGGCAATCTAACAAAGTGAGTATGGTGGGCAATCTACACAGTGAGTTTTAGGTGGCAATCTAACAAAGTGAGTATCGGGTGGCAATCTAACACAGTGAGTTTCGGGTGGCAATCTAACAAAGTGAGTATCGGGTGGCAATCTAACACAGTGAGTTTCGGGTGGCAATCTAACAAAGTGAGTATCGGGTGGCAATCTAACACAGTGATGTTTCGGGTGGCAATCTAACAAAGTGAGTCTGGGTGGCAATCTAACACAGTGAGTTTTGGGTGGCAATCTAACACAGTGAGTTTCGGGTGGCAATATTACAAAGTGAGTATCGGGTGGGCAATCCAAACATGAGTTTTGGGTGGCAATCTAACAAGTGAGTACTGGGTGGCAATCAACAAAGTGAGTATCGGTGGCAATCTAACACAGTGAGTTTCGGGTGGCAATCTAACAAAGTGAGTATCGGGTGGCAATCTAACAGTGAGTTTCGGGTGGCAATCTAACACAGTGAGTTTCGGGTGGCAATCTAACAAAGTGAGTATCGAATGGCAATCTAACAAAGTGAGTATCGGATGGAAATCTAACAAAGTGAGTATCGGCAATCTAACACTGTGAGGTTAAAGTGGCAATCTAACATGGTGGTGTTTAGGTGGCAATCTAACACTGTGATTTTTAGGCGGCAATCTAACACAGTGAGTTTTAGGTGGCAATCTAACACGGTGAGTTTTAGGTGGCAATCTAACATGGTGTGTTTTAGGTGGCAACTAACACGGTGAGTTTTAGGTGGCAATCTAACACGGTGAGGTTAAAGTGGCAATCTAACACGGTGTGTTTTAGGTGGCAATCTAACACGGTGAGTTTTAGGTGGCAATCTAACACGGTGAGTTTTAGGTGGCAATCTAACACGGTGAGTTTTAGGTGGCAATCTAACACGGTGAGTTTAGGTGGCAATCCTACACGGTGGGTTTTAGGTGGCAATCTAACACGGTGAGTTGAGTGGCAATCTAACACGGTGGGTTTTAGGTGGCAATCTAACATGGTTGTGTTTAGGTGGCAATCTGACATGGTGAGTTTTAGGTGGCAATCTAACACGGTGAGGTTAAAGTGGCAATCTAACACGGTGTGTTTTAGGTGGCAATCTAACACGGTGAGTTTTAGGTGGCAATCTAACACGGTGAGTTTTAGGTAGCAATCTAACACGGTGAGTTTTAGGTGGCAATCTAACACGGTGAGTTTTAGGTGGCAATCCTACACGGTGAGTTTTAGGTGGCAATCTAACACGGTGAGTTTAGGTGGCAACTCAACACGTGGGTTTTAGGTGGCAATCTAACATGGTGAGTTTTAGGTGGCAATCTAACATGGTGAGTTTTAGGTGGCAATCTAACAAGGTGGGTTTTAGGTGGCAATCTAACATGGTGAGTTTTGGGTGGCAATCTAACATGGTGAGTTTTAGGTGGCAATCTAACATGGTGAGTTTAAGGTGGCAATCTAACACGGTGAGTTTTAGGTGGCAATCTAACACGGTGAGTTTAGGTGGCAATCTTAACAGGTGAGTTTTAGGTGGCAATCTAACACGGTGAGTTTTAGGTGGCAATCTAACACGTGAGTTTAGTCGGCAATCTAACAGGTGAGTTTTAGGTGGCGATCTAACATTGTGAGTTTTAGGCGGCAATCTAACATGGAGTTTAGGCGCAATCAAACATGGTGAGTTCGGGTGGCAATCTAACAAAGTGAGTATCGGGTGGCAATCTAACACAGTGAGTTTGGGTGGCAATCTAACACAGTGAGTTTCGGGTGGCAATCTAACAAAGTGAGATCGGATGGCAATCTAACAAAGTGAGTATCGAATGGCAATCTAACAAAGTGAGTATCGGATGGCAATCTAACAAAGTGAGTATTGGATGGCAATCTAACAAAGTGAGTATCGAATGGCAATCTAACAAAGTGAGTATCGGATGGCAATCTAACAAAGTGAGTATTGGGTGGCAATCTAACAAAGTGAGTATCGGGTGGCAATCTAACAGTGAGTTTCGGGTGGCAATCTAACAAAGTGAGTATCGGGTGGCAATCTAACACAGTGAGTTTCGGGTGGCAATCTAACACAGTGAGTTTCGGGTGGCAATCTAACAAAGTGAGTATCGGATGGCAATCTAACAAAGTGAGTAGAGGCAATCAACAAAGTGAGTATCGAGATGGCAATCTAACAAAGTGAGTATCGGCAATCTAACACTGTGAGGTTAAGGTGGCAATCTAACATGGTGTGTTTTAGGTGGCAATCTAACACAGTGAGTTTTAGGTGGCAATCTAACACGGTGAGTTTTAGGTGGCAATCTAACACGGTGAGGTTAAAGTGGCAATCTAACATGGTTTGTTTTAGGTGGCAATCTAACACGGTGAGTTTTAGGTGGCAATCTAAACTCGGTGAGGTTAAAGTGGCAACTTAACACGTGTGTGTTTTAGGTGGCAATCTAACACGGTGAGTTTTAGGTGGCAATCTAACACGGTGAGTTTTAGGTGGCAATCTAACACGGTGAGTTTTAGGTGGCAATCTAACACGGTGAGTTTTAGGTGGCAATCTAACATGGTGAGTTTTAGGTGGCAATCTAACACGATGGGTTTTAGGTGGCAATCTAACATGGTGAGTTTTAGGTGGGCAATCTAAATGGTGAGTTTTAGGTGGCAATCTCACAGGTGAGTTTTAGGTGGCAATCTAACAGGTGAGTTTGGTTTGTGCAATCTAACATGGTGTTTTAGTGGCAATCTAAACGTGTGTTTTTAGGTGGCAATCTAACACGGTGAGTTTTAGGTGGCAATCTAAAACGGTGAGTTAGTTAGGTGGCAATCTAACACGGTGAGTTTAGGTGGCAATCTAAAACACAGTTGGTTTTAGGTCGGCAATCTACAACGGTGAGTTTAGGTGGCAATCTAACACTGTGAGTTTTAGTCGGCAATCTAACATGGTGAGTTTTAGGCGGCAATCTAACACGGTGAGTTTTAGGCGGCAATCTAACACGGTGAGTTTTAGGTGGCAATCTAACACTGTGAGTTTTAGGCGGCAATCTAACACGGTGAGTTTTAGGTGGCAATCTAACACGGTGAGCTTTAGGCGGCAATCTAACACGGTGAGTTTTAGGCGGCAATTAACACTGTGATTTTAGCGGGCAATCTAACACGGTGAGTTTTAGGCGGCAGCAATCAACACTGTGAGTTTTAGGCGGCAATCTAACACGGTGAGTTTTAGGTGGCAATCTAACATGCTGAGTTTTAGGTGGCAATCTAACACGGTGTGTTTTAGGTGGCAATCTAACACGGTGAGTTAGGCGGCAATCTAACACGGTGTGTTTAGGCGGCAATCTAACACGGTGAGTTTAGGTGCAAGTAACACGGTGAGTTTTAGGTGGCAATCTAACACCGTGTGTTTTAGGTGGCAATCTAACACGGTGAGTTTAGGTGGCAATCTAACATGGTGTGTTTAGGTGGCAATCTAACACGGTGAGTTTTAGGGGGCAATCTAACACGGTGAGTTTTAGTGGCAATCAACACGGTGAGGTTAAAGTGGCAAATCACACGGTGTTTTAGGTGGCAATCTAACACGTTGAGTTTTAGGTGGCAATCTAACACGGTGTGTTTTAGGTGGCAATCTAACACGGTGAGTTTTAGGTGGCAATCTAACACGGTGAGTTTTAGGTGGCAATCTAACACGGTGAGTTTTAGGTGGCAATCTAACATGGTGGTTTTAGTGGCAATCTAACACGTAGGTGGTTTTAGGTGGCAATCTAACACGGTGAGTTTTAGGTGGCAATCTAACATGGTGAGTTTTAGGTGCCAATCTAACAAGGTGGGTTTTAGGTGGCAATCTAACACGGTGAGTTTTAGGTGGCAATCTAACATGGTGAGTTTTAGGTGGCAATCTAACACGGTGAGTTTTAGGTGGCAATCTAACACGGTGAGTTTTGGTGGCAATCTAACGGTGAGTTTAGGTGGCAATCTAACACGGTGAGTTTTAGGTGGCAATCTAACACGGTGAGTTATAGGTGGCAATCTAACACGTTGAGTTTTAGTCGGCAATCTAACACGGTGAGTTTTAGGTGGCAATCTAACACTGTGAGTTTTAGGCGGCAATCTAACATGGTGAGTTTTAGGCGGCAATCTAACACGGTGAGTTTTAGGCGGCAATCTAACATGGTGAGTTTTAGGTGGCAATCTAACACGGTGAGTTTTAGGCGGCAATCTTACACGGTGAGTTTTAGGCGGCAATCTAACACGGTGAGTTTTAGGCGGCAATCTAACATGGTGAGTTTTAGGTGGCAATCTAACACGGTGAGTTTTAGGTGGCAATCTAACACGGTGAGTTTTAGGCGGCAATCTAACACGGTGAGTTTAGTCGGCAATCTAACACTGTGATTTTAGGCGGCAATTAACACGGTGAGTTTTAGGCGGCAATCTAACACTGTGAGTTTTAGGCGGCAATCTAACACGGTAAGTTTTAGGTGGCAATCTAACACGGTGAGTTTTTGGTGGCAATCTAACATGGTGTGTTTTAGGTGGCAATCTAACACGGTGAGTTTTAGGTGGCAATCTAACGTGTGGGTGTTTTAGGTGGCAATCTAACACGGTGAGTTTTAGGTGGGGCAATCTAACACGGTGAGTTTTAGGCGGCAATCTAACACGGTGAGTGTTTTAGTCGGCAATCTAACACTGTGATTTTTAGGCGGCAATCTAACACGGTGAGTTTAGGCGGCAATCTAACTGAGTTTTAGGGGCAATCTAACACTGGTAGTTTAGTGGGCAATCTAACACGGTGAGTTTTAGGTGGCATCTAACATGGTGTGTTTTAGGTGGCAATCTAACACGTGGAGTTTAGGTGGCAATCTAACGTGGGTGTGTTTAGGCGGCAATCTAACACGTGAGTTTTAGGTGGCAATCTAACAATGGTGAGTTTAGGTGGCAATGTAACACGGTGAGTTTTAGGTGGCAATCTAAACCGGTGTTTAGGTGGCAATCTAACACGGTGGTTTTAGGTGGCAATCTAACATGGTGAGTTTTAGGCGGCATCTAACACGGTGAGTTTTAGGTGGCAATCTAACACGGGGAGGTTTTAAAGTGGCAATCTAACACGGTGTTTTTAGGTGGCAATCTAACACGGTGAGTTTTAGGTGGCAATCTAACACGGTGAGTTTTAGGTGGCAATCTAACACGGTGAGTTTTAGGGGGCATCTAACACGGTGAGTTTTAGGTGGCAACTAACACGGTGAGTTTTAGGTGGCAATTAACACGGTGAGTTTTAGGTGGCAATCTAACACGGTGAGTGTTAAAGTGGCAATCTAACACGGTGAGTGTTTAGGTGGCAATCTAACACGGTGAGTTTTAGTGGCAATCTAACACGGTGAGTTTTAGGTGGCAATCTAACCGGTGAGTTTAGGTGGCAATCTAACACGGTGAGTTTTAGGTGGCAATCTAACACGGTGAGTTTTAGGTGGCAATCTAACACGGTTGAGTTGAGTTTTAGGTGGCAATCTAACACGGTGAGTAGGTGGCAATCCTAAACAACGTTGAGTTTAGTCGGCAATCTAACACGGTGAGTTTTAGGTGGCGATCTAACATTGTGAGTTTTAGGCGGCAATCTAACATGGGGAGTTTTAGGCGGCAATCAAACATGGTGAGTTTCGGGTGGCAATCTAACAAAGTGAGTATCGGGTGGCAATCTAACACAGTGAGTTTCGGGTGGCAATCTAACACAGTGAGTTTCGGGTGGCAATCTAACAAAGTGAGTATCGGAATGGCAATCTAACAAAGTGAGTATTGGATGGCAATCTAACAAAGTGAGTATCGGAATGGCAATCTAACAAAGTGAGTATTGGATGGCAATCTAACAAAGTGAGTATCGAATGGCAATCTAACAAAGTGAGTATCGGATGGCAATCTAACAAAGTGAGTATTGGGTGGCAATCTAACAAAGTGAGTATCGGGTGGCAATCTAACACAGTGAGTTTCGGGTGGCAATCTAATAAAGTGAGTATTGGGTGGCAATCTAACACAGTGAGTTTCGGGTGGCAATCT
Source organism: Hymenochirus boettgeri (assembly GCA_019447015.1). Lineage (NCBI taxonomy): Eukaryota > Metazoa > Chordata > Amphibia > Anura > Pipidae > Hymenochirus > Hymenochirus boettgeri. The sequence goes on from CM033475.1 coordinate 17,926,841, forward strand.
AACACAGTGAGTATCGGAATGGCAATCTAACAAAGTGAGTATTCGGATGGCAATCTAACAAAGTGAGTATCGAATGGCAATCTAACAAAGTGAGTATCGGATGGAAATCTAACAACGTGAGTATCGGCAATCTAACACTGTGAGGTTAAGGTGGCAATCTAACATGGTGTGTTTTAGGTGGCAATCTAACACAGTGAGTTTTAGGTGGCAATCTAACACAGTGAGTTTTAGGTGGCAATCTAACACGGTGAGGTTAAAGTGGCAATCTAACATGGTTTGTTTTAGGTGGCAATCTACGGTGGAGATGATCTAACACGGTGAGGTTAAGTGGCAATCTAACACGGTGTGTTTTAGGTGGCAATCTAACACGGTGAGTTTTAGTGGCAATCAACACGGTGAGTTTTAGGTGGCAATCTAACACGGTGGTTTTAGGTGGCAATCTAACACGGTGAGTTTTAGGTGGCAATCTAACATGGTGAGTTTTAGGTGGCAATCTAACACGATGGGTTTTAGGTGGCAATCTAACATGGTGAGTTTTAGGTGGCAATCTAACATGGTGAGTTTTAGGTGGCAATCTAACAAGGTGAGTTTAGGTGGCAATCTAACAAGTGGTGAGTTTAGGTGGCATCTAACAGGTGAGTTTTTAGGTGGCAATCTAACACGGTGAGTTTAGGTGGCAATCTAACACGGTGAGTTTTAGGTGGCAATCTAACACGGTGAGTTTTAGGTGGCAATCTAACACGGTGAGTTTTAGGTGGCAATCTAACACGGTGAGTTTTAGTCGGCAATCTAACACGGTGAGTTTTAGGTGGCAATCTAACACTGTGAGTTTTAGTCGGCAATATACATGGTGAGTTTTAGGCGGAATCTAACACGGTGAGTTTTAGCGGGGCAATCTAACACGGTGAGTTTTAGGTGGCAATCTAACACTGTGAGTTTTAGGCGGCATCTAACAGGTGAGTTTTGGTGGCAATCTAACACGGTGAGCTAGGGGCAATCTAACACGGTGAGGTTAGGCGCAATCTAACACGTGATTTTGATGGCGGCAATCTAACACGGGAGTTTTAGGCGGCAATCTAACACTGTGGTTTTTAGGCGGCAATCTAACACGGTGATGAGTTTTAGGTGGCAATCTAACATGCTGAGTTTTAGGTGGCAATCTAACACGGGTGTTTTAGGTGGCAATCTAACCCGGTGAGTTTAGGCGGGCAATCTAACACGGTGTGGTTTAGGCGGCAATAACACGGTGAGTTTAGGTGGCAATAACACGGTGAGTTTTAGGTGGCAATCTAACACGTGTGTTTAGGTGGCAATCTAACACGGTGAGTTTTAGGTGGCAATCTAACATGGTTGTGTTTTAGGTGGCAATCTAACACGGTGAGTTTTAGGTGGCAATCTCAACACGGTGAGTTTTAGGTGGCAATCAACCTGGGAGGTTAAAGTGGCAATCTAACACGGTGTGTTTTAGGTGGCAATCTAACACGTTGAGTTTTAGGTGGCAATCTAACACGGTTGTGTTTAGGTGGCAATCTAACACGGTGAGTTTTAGGTGGCAATCTAACAGGGTGAGTTTAGGTGGCAACTAACAGGTGTGAGTTTAGGGGAGGGCAATCTAAACAGGTGAGGTTTTAGGTGGCAATCTAACACGGTAGGTTTAGGTGGCAATCTAAAACGGTGAGTTTTAGGTGGCAACAATCTAACATGGTGAGTTTAGGTGCAATCTAACAATGGTGGGTTTTAGGTGGCAATCTAACACGGTGAGTTTTAGGTGGGGCAATCTAACATGGTGAGTTTAGGTGGCAATCAACATGGGAGTTTTAGGTGGCAATCTAACACGGTGATTTAGGTGGCAATCTAACACGGTGAGTTTTAGGTGGCAACTAACACGGTGAGTTTTAGGTGGCAATCTACACGGGGAGTATAGGTGGCAATCTAACACGTTGAGTTTTAGTCGGCAATCTAACACGGTGAGTTTTAGGTGGCAATCTAACACTGTGAGTTTTAGGCGGCAATCTAACATGGTGAGTTTTAGGCGGCAATCTAACACGGTGAGTTTTAGGCGGCAATCTAACATGGTGAGTTTTAGGTGGCAATCTAACACTGTGAGTTTTAGGCGGCAATCTAACACGGTGAGTTTAGGCGGCAATCTAACACGGTGAGTTTTAGGCGGCAATCTAACACTGGTGAGTTTTAGGTGGCAATCTAACACGGTGAGTTTTAGGTGGCAATCTAACACGGTGAGTTTTAGGCGGCAATCTAACACGGTGAGTTTTAGTCGGCAATCTAACACTGTGATTTTTAGGCGGCAATCTAACACGGTGAGTTTTAGGCGGCAATCTAACACTGTGAGTTTTAGGCGGCAATCTAACACGGTAAGTTTTAGGTGGCAATCTAACACGGTGAGTTTTAGGTGGCAATCTAACATGGTGTGTTTTAGGTGGCAATCTAACACGGTGAGTTTTAGGTGGCAATCTAACGTGGTGTGTTTTAGGTGGCAATCTAACACGGTGAGTTTAGGGGCAATCAACACGGTGAGTTTTAGGGGCAATCTAACACGGTGAGTTTTAGTCGGCAATCTAACACGGTGAGTTTTTAGGCGGCAATCTAACACGGTGAGTTTAGGCGGCAATCTAACACTGTGAGTTTAGGGCGGCAATCTAACACGGTAAGTTTAGGTGGCATCTAACACGGTGAGTTTTAGGTGGCAATCTAACATGGTGTGTTTTAGGTGGCAACTAACACGGTGAGTTTTAGGTGGCAATCTAACGTGTGTGTTTTAGGGGCAATCTAACACGGTAGTTTTAGGTGGCAATCTAACATGGTGAGTTTTGGTGGCAAGTAACACGGTGGAGTTTTAGGTGGCAATCTAACACCGTGTGTTTTAGGTGCAATCTAACACGGTGAGTTTTAGGTGGCAATCTAACATGGTGAGTTTTAGGGGCAATCTAACACGGGTGAGTTTAGGTGGCAATCTAACACGGTGAGGTGAGGTTAAAGTGGCAATCTAACACGGTGTGTTTAGGTGGCAATCTAACACGGTGAGTTTTAGGTGGCAATCTAAAACGGTGAGTTTTAGGTGTGCAATCTAAACGGTGGTTTTAGGTGGCAATCTAACACGGTGAGTTTAGGTGGCAACCTAACACGGTGAGTTTTAGGTGGCAATCTAACACGGTGAGTTTTAGGTGGCAATCTAAACGGTGAGGTTAAAGTGGCAATTAACACGGTGTGTTTTAGGTGGCAATCTAACACGGTGAGTGTATTTTTAGGTGGCAATCTAACACGGGTGAGTTTTAGGTGGCAATCTAACACGGTGAGTTTTAGGTGGCAATCTAACACGGTAGTTAGGTGGAATAACACGGTGAGTTTTAGGTGGCAATCTAACACGTGGTTTATTGTAGTTTTAGGTGGCAATCTAACACGGTGAGTTTTAGGGGCATCTAACACGGGGAGTTTTAAGGTGGCAACTAACACGGTGAGTTTTAGGTGGCAATCTAACACGGTGAGTTTTAGGTGGCAATCTAACACGGTGAGTTTTAGGTGGCAATCTAACACGGTGAGTTTTAGGTGGCAATCTAACATAGCGTGTTTCGAATGGAAATCTAACATGGTGAGTTTTGGATGGAAATTACAATTAAGTTTCAACAGTTTTAAAGGAATGTCATATTTTTAATAGGGAATTTCGTCTTTAACTGTTGAAACTCTATGTATTAAAGGATGACTGTATTGATCAAGCTCCGCCCCTCCTCCGTCTGGAGCTTGCCCTTTCATTAGGCCCTGGGCCAGAAGGTGGGGTAACTCAACAACATTACAATTGTCTTTTAACCCATTTCTAAGAATCCAGTGGCAGAAAAAGACTCATTTTAATTTTATGAAGGTTTTTGCATCCCTAATAATAATGATAAGGACCTGCCGAGGGTGATGGGTGTCTCCTGGACCGTTACTATTCCTTCTCTTTAATTTAGAATTCGATTGCCTTTTACCTTTGTATACCCCTTTTTTTATTATGTAACTGGAGAGGATAGGTCAGGGTTTATCTTAACAAAACGGTGTAACCGCCAAAGTGCATTTTGGGAGCGGATAACACGCAAAGACTGACCCAGAATGCACTTCAGCTGTTACACTGCTACGAATTAAACAATCTTTGTTACAGGTTTACATCTTTGCTTTCAGGCCCATCAAAACTAAAAAATGATCCCGTGTTTCCTTTATTTTTACATTTCCCTTAAATTATAACAATTTCACGTGTCCCCCGTGAAGCTTCCAATCCGAGATCTTACCGCACTGTGCTAAATAAACCTTTCCCATGGCAGGCGTATGATGGAAGGTCTCGTGTCTTGAAACTCTCACTGTAATTATAACCTTTGAAATCACTCTGATCATTTACTCTAAAGCCTAACAAGCGCGCGGTGTTATTAGAAATAAAGCACGCCATAGAATGCTGTAAAATGATGGCAAATAATATCTGGGCTCGGTGCCATTAGCGTCTATGTTCTACTTCTTAATAAACAGTTTCTTTACACACCATTAGAATTCTGCAAATTACTTTCTCTTTTTTTTTTTTTTTAGCATTTCCTGAGCTGGTACATGTCTATTGTGTATATATATACATATGTATCATGCTGTTAGCTGGCATTGTGTGTTTTGTGTGCTACCAGCGAGCGGCGGGATTGAGGTGGGTGCTTTAATGTGATTACACTTGTATTCTCTTTTTGGGAGTGTGATCACATGCTAGGTATGTTGTGATTTTTAACCAGCTTTACAAAGGAGAGCAGAACTGCATTATGCACAGTGATAGAGAAAATAGAACGGAAGCCATGATATACAATATGGTTGCTCAAAGTTTTGCTTGTAATTAGAAATGCCTGAAACTCACCAGTTTCGGATTCCCGGATCTCGGTAAAATCCCAAAGATCCGAAAATCTAAAAACGGAACGAAATATTGATTATTATGGAATGTTCGAGGCTATTTGGGATAATCTTAGAAAATAGCCTCGAACGTTCCATAACCCTCGAAAATACGATCTGAGGCTACTTTTGAGTTTTCGTATTTTCGAGGATTATTAAACATTCATCCAAAATATGGACGATCCGTCCAGATCATTCGGATTTCGGAACCAAGGGGTTCCGTGTCGGACCTGGATCCCATCTCTACTCCGAATGCATAACGGTGGCTCGGTGGTTATCACTGATACCGAGTCCTGGGTTGAGTTCCATCCTTGGCTATATATTCTCCCAGTGTTTGTATGGGTTTCCTCCAAAACCTTAGTTTCCGCCTGCAATTAAAAGACGTGTGTGTGACATATAGGGTAATAAATACCGTATGTAAAAAAGCTTAGAATTTCAATTTTAAAGGTTGTGGATCATATTGTAATTTATTTGACTCCACCTATCACCAACTGGGCACATAGGACAATATTTCTAAAAGTGCGGTATAAATATTTTGCGATCCTGCCCCTTTAAAGATTGTACATTTACGATCACAGGTGTAAAAATACTATCATGGTCGTTAAATTGCAATTGCGATCGTACTTGTATGTACCAATACCATTGCGATAGTCTACTACATGGTGTTGTACGTCCAAACGATCGTAACCGTACATCCAAACATTTACAGCTGCAGATGTACTTTTATGAAAACTTGTCGACATTGCGGGTTAATAAGTATCGCCCATAAAATCGTGATGTTTCTTTTCTCTCATAAAATACTGATACTGAGCAGGTATTGCCCATACAGCATCATAGGTAGTATTAATTAATACATATATGATTGTCTGATACATTAGACTATCCTTGACTCCACGCAGCACAATACAAACTTAACCCCCCCTGCTGGTCATTAATGAGAACATTGAGTTACACACCCACCATAAAGATTAGAGAAATGGGCTAGGAACATGTCTACTGTGTCTTTAAAGACCTGTAATGGGAAGGGTGAATAGTAATGTAGGTGACAGAAGCTTTGTTACATGTCACTGGTCCAAAAAAAATCCAGTTTGTTTTATTTAAAAGTGAGAACTGAGGACAGAGGAAAGGATGAGTAAGAATGAATGAGAAAGGAGGTTGACATCTAGACAGGCTGTAAATGACTCCTTGTTCTAATGGGATACATTGTATTAGTAGCAGATCTAACTCATTTCATTGTAACGTCTATCTGTCTCACTCTGATCACAGAGACTATATGAGAAGTGAGTTACCCTTTATTCGCAAAACTAGTGCAGCCATAAGGGCAGCATTTATAAGGGACTGGAATGCTCCACGTAACTCCAACCCAACCTACCTCTACTCCTACTTAACCTCATGTCCTGCCCTCCCCAATGCTCCTGCGGGGCACACACAAAAAAAAGGGATCAGTTTTGGCCACCCTGCTTTATTACTAGGGTGACTACACTGCCTTAACTGGGGTTTATAGGAATTGTCATTTACAGTAGCTGGAGGACTTTTCTGATGTCCTTAACTTAAAGGGCATGTTCACCTCCTGTATGTTGATGTGTATGGATACCTGTATGTTGATGTGTATGGATACCTGTATGTTGATGTGTATGGATACCTGTATGTTGATGTGTATGGATACCTGTATGTTGATGTGTATGGATACCTGTATGTTGATGTGTATGGTAACCTGTATGTTGATGTGTATGGATACCTGTATGTTGATGTGTATGGATACCTGTATGTTGATGTGTAGTTATACCTGTATGTGATGTGTATGGATACCTGTAGTTGATGTGTATGGATACCTGTATGTTGATGGTGTATGGATACCTGTATGTTGATGTGTATGGATACCGTATGTTGATGTGTATGGTACTGTATGTTGATGTGTATGGATACCTGTATGTTGATGTGTATGGATACCTGTATGTTGATGTGTAGGGATAACTGTTATTTGTGTGTATATGTATACCTGTATGTTGAGTTGTATGGATACCTGTATGTTGATGTGTATGGTACCTGTATGTTGAGTTGTATGGATACCTGTATGTTGATGTGTATGGATACCTTTTATGTTGATGTGATGGATACCTGTATGTTGTATGTAGGATACAAGTATGTTGATGTGTAGGGATACCTGTGTGTTGATGTGTATGGATACCTGTGTGTTGAAGTGTAAGGGTATCTGTATGTTGATGTGTATAGATACCTGTATGTTGATGTGTAGGGATACCTGTATGTTGATGTGTATAGATACCTGTGTGTTGATGTGTAAGGGTATCTGTATGTTGATGTGTAGGGATACCTGTATGTTGATGTGTAGGGATACCTGTATGTTGATGTGTATAGACACTTGTGTGTTGATGTGTATGGATACCTGTATGTTGATGTGTAGGGATACCTGTATGTTGATGTGTAGGGATACCTGTATGTTGATGTGTAGGGATACCTGTATGTTGATGTGTATGGATACCTGTATGTTGATGTGTAGGGATACCTGTATGTTGATGTGTATGGATACCTGTATGTTGATGTGTATGGATACCTGTATGTTGATGTGTATGGATACCTGTATGTCAATGTTTAGGAAACTGCAACTCCCAGCAACAAAGCTGCTGGGAGCTGTAGTTTCCAAACATCTGGAGTGTCAAGGAATTGGAGGTTACTGGTAGTGGATTTGGCTATTACTGTATGGGATTCATGTTATGGGAATTCTGCACCACAGCTGTGTCAATTTGCATTTGTAGGTGTTTTGTGTGTTTGTTTGTATGCACTAACACTGCCTTAACTGGGGTTTATAGGAATTGTCATTTACAGTAGCTGGAGGACTTTTCTGATGTGTATGGATACCTGTATGTTGATGTGTATGGATACCTGTATGTTGATATGTAAGGATACCTGTATGTTGATGTGTATGGGTACCTGTATGTTGATGTGTAGGGATACCTTTATGTTGATGTGTAGGGATACCTGTGTGTTGATGTGTATGGATACCTGGGTGTTGAAGTGTAAGGGTATCTGTATGTTGATGTGTATAGATACCTGTATGTTGATGTGTAGGGATACCTGATGTTATGGTATAGATACCTTGTGGTTGATGTAGGGTATCTGTATGTTGATGTGTAGGGATACCTGTATGTTGATGTGTAGGGATACCTGTATGTTGATGTGTATAGATACCTGTGTGTTGATGTGTAAGGGTATCTGTATGTTGATGTGTAGGGATACCTGTATGTTGATGTGTAGGGATACCTGTATGTTGATGTGTTATAATACAGTTGGTTGATGTGTAAGGTACTGGATGTTGATGTGTAGGGATACTGTATGTTGAGTGTGTAGGGATACCGTATGTTGATGTGTATAGACACCTGTGTTGATGTGTATGGATACCTGTATGTTGATGTGTAGGGATACCTGTATGTTGATGTGTAGGGATACCTGTATGTTGATGTGTAGGGATACCTGTATGTTGATGTGTAGGGATACCTGTATGTTGATGTGTAAGGATACATGTAAGGTGATGTCTAACTAACCAGGTAATTGAACCACTTTTGTATTTACAAATGAAATAAACATCTCGGAATGACCTGTGACCTTTCACTGTCTAACCCGTGACATCTAGTTACAGACGTGGACCGTGGGAGGCCCAGACACAATTGACTTTTTAAAATGAATGTTTATAGAATCCCATGTTCTGTTTCTAGTTTCCTCTTAATTCTTTTGGCTTCTCCGTCTTCCAATTCCCTTTATGTATTTATTTTCTTTGTTTTCAGGCAGGCAGCCAGGTCAGAGGAGCTGTTGGTTCTCTACAGACTAGACCGTTAAATCAGGACAGGTTGACAGGTAGATGCTGAGAGGTGATGATTGATAAAACAAATTACAGACCTTTAAAGCCCAGCTGGTTCCCCCTCTAAGAAATCCCAGCCTTGTTTGTATTCCTGCCTGACAGCGACAGTACAATCGTATGGATTAGGGGGGAAATAAAATACCAACCAGGCTGTATAAACCTCCAATAAAGGTGTCAGGCTTCCCCCTCCTACACAGCCCTGTACATTCCCATATTCCACGTGGAACCCTTGGCCTTTATTCTCTCATCGTGTCTCCTGTTGTATCTGATCTGCGCACAGAGTTTGGCTCATTACTGTCCTTGTGCCCACATAGAAATGTGCAAAGTAATTGGATGTAACAAGACGTTTTTTTAATAAGGGAAATGTGCAGACGGGGAAAGAAAGTCTTGGTTTAAATCTCTTTAATGTTGTAAAAATAATAATATTGGAAGTTGGAGGTTGTGTGTGAAATGGGGAGTTTCCTTGGTAGGATTCCCCAACGTAGAGGTTTATCTTACTGGCTCGTCGGGAAGATTTGTTTTCCAGGAATAACATATTTATATTTCTCAGATATAACAGCAACGTCCCCCATACACAGGATCTACATTTTGAGTGATCCGATTCTATTGGATCACACAAAATGTCGATAACTATTTTCTGTTTTTCCGATCGACAACTCAACAATGTCAAGGGTAAATCTGTGGAAAGATCGGAGCCTCAAGGTGGGGAGCAGATCTTCCAATCGGAATGTCTGGCCGTGTATGGCTAGTGATAGCAATTACCAGGCAAAGTGAAAAAACACAGTTGTACCCACTAGGGGGCAGCATGAAACAGTTATGCTAGAAATACCGCTTTGTTTCCCTAAGGGCTAGGCCCCTCTGGCATGTTTTTGACACGATTTGCGCTCCATTCACGCTTTGCGATCCACAATGACATTTTTAATGCACCGTATATACTCGAGTATAAGTCGAATTTTTAAGGCATTAAAATTAGCCTGAAAACCTAACTTCGACTTATACTCGGGTCAAGTCCTAATTTAGATCCAAATTCTGCAAATTCTGCAATTTCTATGCAGGTTACTATGTTAACCTGCATAGAAAGTTACAGGAGCTGATCTGCCTTTACACTTCCTGCTTCCTGTAGTCTGGCTGTAGTCTGGCTGCTAGACTCATTCAGCACTGTTACTGCTCATCTGGATGCTGTAAATCTGATGGGTCTCCTCAGTTTGGGGCAAAAAACAGCTGCTAGTTCAGTGCAAATGACAGCTTGAAACTACAACTCTCAGTTGACATTTTTAACTATTGGGGTCAGAGTCCTTTACTATATGGGGGTCAGAGTGCCCTTTTACTATATGGGGGTCAGAGTGCCCTTTACTATATGGGGGTCAGAGTGCCATTAACTATATATTAACTATATGGGGGTCAGAGTTCCCTTTACTATATGGGGGTCAGAGTGCCCTTTACTATATGGGGTTCAGAGGGCCCTTTACTATATGGGGGTCAGGAGAATTGTAAATGATGGTAAGCTTAAAAGTTTAGTGAACCTTGTCACACATGTTTAGAAACTGCAACTCCCAGCAACAAAGCATGCTGGGAGCTGTAGTTTCCAAACATCTGGAGTGTCAAGGAATTGGAGGTTACTGGTAGTGGATGTGGCTATTACTGTATGGGATTCATGTATGGGAATTCTGCACCACAGCTGTGTCAATTTGCATTTGTATGTGTTTTGTGTGTTTGTTTGTACTGCACTACACTGCCTTAACTGGGGTTTATAGGAATTGTCATTTACAGTAGCTGGAGGACTTTTCTGATGTCCTTAACTTAAAGGGCATGTTCACCTCCTGTATGTTGATGTGTATGGATACCTGTATGTTGATGTGTATGGATACCTGTATGTTTGCTGTGTATGGATACCTGTATGGGAAATGCCAGGGAGAACACTGGGCACCCTGGTTTAACGTAGGTACCCTAGCTCTTTGCCTATGTGGCTTTGTCTAAAAGTGGCCCTGGTTAAAGCCCTGAGTGCAGGTCAGACTGCAGGATTAGTTCCCTGCCCAAATCGGGACACTTGGCAACTCTGTCAGACTTTGGTTTAAAGGGAAACAGCTGATATGGAAAACAACTTATCACTAGTGTTTTCCCAGCCCCGCTGTTTAAAAACATTTGGCAGCAAATCCATTCTTTGCAATTTCTGGGCTCTCCAAACAAATATTGGTCCGGGGATCGACTGGGCACAAAATAACTGTACCCTGTGTGTCATAGAGATGAAAGTAGCTGGTGAGTTTCGTTCCACCTGTTCTATTTAACTAATTTCCAGAATTCATGGTTTTTGTCTTTGATCTTGATTTTCGAAAGCGATTTTCTAATTTTCGATGTTTTGATTTTCAAATTTTCTATAATGTTCGATTTTCTTTTTATTTACATGTCTCAGACCAGTTCATTCTGTCTAATATCTACAAATCCTTGTAACGTAGCCTCTATGGGTCTTAATATTGTCACTTTTACTGTACAGATGAACATCCAGAATCATTCAACTCGTAATGTGAGTGAGCCAAACTGTGATGGGAGATCGGACCATGTTTGTACGAACATTGGCCACAATTTTCACAACATTTTCTTTTTATCAATGCCAAATGGACAATCAGTAATGTTGCATGCATGGTCCTTTTAATCAAGATGGAAATGGGATAGAAATAGGTATTTTGGGACATTTTTAATAATTTGTGGTATCGGAAACTTCTTATACCGCGGGTTATCGGAGTAGTATTATCGCGGCTGTAAACCTACGTAGTAAATGACTGCAATGGTATTGTATATGCCATCGCACTATTACGATCTTGACTATAATTGTATGATCACGATTATAATTTTACTTTATAATTTTATTTAAAGGCGCGGTAATACTATTTAGCGATACCGCGCCTTTATAAATAAGGCCTATTGTTCTGCTAATGGTCGAATCATCTTCTAGACCCATAAATCATAGCCAGGTTTTTTTTAATGACCATTGAGCTAAGGAATTATGTTCTTTTATTCCTCTGAAATCTTTACAATTCATTATATCTTTTTAGTGAGAAATGAAATATTCTTACCCCTGAACTCGTCTTGAAACCAAAGATTGCTTTATAACAGAACCTCTCATATAAATGACACAATGTTTCCAATATGGATCCGTCACAATCCGTATTGGAAGACATTTCCTCATTATTTTTATTGCGAGTTTAAATACCACGTTTACATATCAAGTTGGGATTTTTCCAATCAATCACTTTCATTCATAAATGGATCGATGCTGGGTTTTAATGCTGTGAGTTTCCATCTTGATTGAAATCCTATAAACCAGCAGAAAACCAAGATGGCCATGCGTTCGGATGTAACATGCAGCCTAATTTCTCTGTTTATGGCTTGTCGGGAAATGTTTCTCATAGCAGAAGTAAAGCCAATATTACACAACCCTTCTTAATAAGAAGATAAAATCACAATAACCAATTTCTTTGCACCCTTGTATGTATTAGAAAAAAAAAGTAATTATTAAAGGGTACGTCCCCTTCCATGCACAATGCCCTTTAAGGAATCAGTTTTAAGGAATAAATAAAGAATCCATTTTCCTCCAAGAAACATCTGCGAAGGTTTTCTGTCATCCAGGTCATTGCATATTTAAGTCAAATTCAGCTGGACTGTTAAGTGATTAAAGACGTGTTACTATACATCTCTTTCCTATAAGAAACACAAAATGGCGGCCCTATTTACAGACTTCATATGAGGATGATTGACATTCCGTTCTTCTAGATCCATATGACCAGTGTGTGAATTCCAATAAAAGGTTAAATGCCCCTGTACATAGTCTTTCCCCACAGTTTGATTCAAATATATTCATTTAACAGAACAAACAGTTTTCCAGTATTGGTTTGACATTTGCTGAAATCCAATTCTGTACTGGGGCAAAAGGCAAGACCCTCCAGTCTATACCCCCTTATAGGATTTAAATTGGATTTAAAGAGATACAGCATTCAGAACTCTAAACCAAACATACAAAACAGACATGTACATAGAACATTAGATTGGCTTATTTTATTCTCCCAGAGGACCAAGCATAATAATAGTTTTTTTCTGTGCTGCATTCTTTCTATTTAGCCAATGCCAAAGGCAGAGAGTTAGAAAATGTTAATACCACAGAAATATTATATCACAACTTGCCCTTTCAAGACAGAGCAATTTATATCTGTTATAATAAGTGGTTGCCTGTCAGCGGGCTAGGTTATTATTAAAAATACCCAGCATGCCCAGACACGAGGACACTACTGAGAGATTTTCTTGGTTCAGAATAAAGAACAACATAATATTTCATGATCTTGTTTGTTCAATGAAAAGACATTCTGGCCATGCTGGGATCACCAAAAGATAAAATGGGTTAGGGGGAGTTTTGGTTGAGACAGGAAGCTCTAGCCTAAACTCTACCTAACCAAACTAATGCAGACATCTCTGAATTGGGGCTTTCCGAGGCCTACATTGTACTGAAGCCAAAAGTCAACTCCAACTGGCACCCTGGTTCTGCAGAATCTGCACTCATAGAAGGCAAGCATTTACTTAAGTGCTACCATGGAAACATTGGTTTGCCCTGACTCATGGTGAGTTTTCATTGTATTCTTCTGGTTCCCGACTCCCCTGTTATTTGCCTGTGTCCATTTGCCATCTGCCCTGACTCTGGACCGTGTCCTGACTTCCCCTTTTCTCAGCCCTTTTGTACCTTGGTCCACTGACTGTACCGACCTTGGCTCTGTGCCTGACTCTGATTTGGTTATTCCTCCTGTTACTGCGCTTTGGTTAGCGTCTTGCTAGTTGTGCCCTGTCTGCCAGTTTTGCTTTGGTTTCTCCCTAAGTCCAGGGGGAAAGTGATCCCAGTGAGGCGCTACAAGCCCCTTGGCAAGCGGGGCTTGTTGTGTTAGATTGAGGTATCTGGGCTGAGAAAATACTCTGGGATAGAGAGTGTTACACTTTTAATGGCTGCCCCTTGAGTGATATCAATACAAGCCATTAGTATAGAAAGCAGCATGAAACTGTAGATCAAAATGTCTTTTTAAGCAATACCTAACTGTAAATACAAAGTAACTGCCCATCCCTTAGTTCAGTGAGCTCAGACATGCTCAGTCCAATCCACACAGGAGTCAGAGAGAGGAATGCTGTAATCAGATATTTTGTATCCCCCTGTAATAATACGAGAGTAACATTATTACTTCATTTAACCATCAGTTTGCTCACATGTACTGATATTTCCTGGGAGTTAATTTGCGGATTTCATGGTTAATCAAGGGATAGATTACATTCATTTTGTTTTGCTCTGATCACACTGCAGCTCGGCTGTAGAGGTTACATTTGATGTACTTAAGTCTTAGCCTTTTGTTTATAATGGGAGGCATGAGTAGCTAAAGCTGTATATCACAGCTATGTGAGGCTATTTTCTCGTTTATTGATTTCCCATCATTGTTTAAACGTGCGGTAATGCCAAATTTAACGCTCTTTTCAACCCTAGAGAAGTAATTTACTGAATAAGGGGAAACACTGGAAGAAACATAAATGAATCTATGAAAAAGACGATGGGAGGGCTGAGCAAGACAGAAGGTCGGGCTGGAGACCCTAAATAATTAGAAGACAGCAGAATAGTGAGCAGTATTGTATTTGATGAATAAACAGAAACACATTGTCACCTGAATGGATACATCACTGGAAAGTGCTAAACAAGGAAATAACTGCAATGCAATAAAATACTCAATACACCTTGTCACGGAATTTCATTCAAGACCCTAAATACTTGTCTAGTGACTGAATAAGATAATCTGAATTTATAATTAAAGGAAATGTTTGGTTAAAGTAATTATTAATTCATTGAGCTGTGTTAATTATTTATATTATACATACCTAGGTATTCTAGATATTGTCTTGTCAATGAGTTTCCTACCCTTTGCAATGGTCAGTAGTGAGCTGACATTTCAGGTTCTGTGACGGTCCTTCTTCCCAGGATGCACCACTTCCTTGGGATTTTCTAACCTTTTTTCCCACATTGTTATCGTTTGGGTGATTGTAACATCCTCAGAATTCTACTGAGCAACTTATCCCCCGGGGGTCTAAGTCAAGGGGCAATAGTAACTAACACTAATAGCATTTCTTTAATTTCATTGAAAAACAAATATAAAGATTTATTATAAGCACCAGACCAAAGAAATACCCCCTACCCCCAGACATTGTTAGAGATCCCACATGTGTAAATATTGATGCCAAGAATTAATTTTATTGTTATAATCAGCAAAATTGTATTTTATTGGTACTATTGAGAACTGAAAAAATGCTGGATTTTGCCTGTCCTGTTGTGCAATCTTGACAGACAAGAAAATATATTTTTTGTACTATGTAGATTTAACCAACCCCCTGATAATTCAGCAGGCCCCACCCACCTTCTTGGGACTTCATTTCAGGGTCCTGTCCTGTTGTCCCCGAGCTATATATCTTAACGGAAAGGGTTGTGCAGGTAAGGGATGGGCAGGTTAGGCAGTTCTGTTGGCACTACCCACGCCCCATTAGGAGGAATGATTTTAGCCAGTTTAAGAGCTGCTGATACAGCCAATTAGTGAGGAGAATATACAAACACTGAAATGTTTATTTGGAGATTATTTAGACTTCCCAACACGACTAATTCAAATGTGTCAATTTCAAAAGCTTTATATTACCAACAAAGTGGAATCATGTGCCAATTTCTCAGGACATCATGTCGTGTTTGGGGGTTTCTAGATTTATTTTTGGGTAACAAATATCGAAGGATGTCATTCACTATTTATATGTGTAGCAGATTTACATCCTTTATATTCTTCTGGTTTAGGTTTCTGCATTCCAATGAGTTTTCCTGTACTGTACATCATAGTATTTGGTCTTTCTGTAGTTTCCAGTGCATTGTATGGAACCTGGAAATTTCTGGCTGTGCAGAAATAGTAGGCTGCCTTTACTTGATGCAATGGCTGTTATTGACAACCTTATAATTAAACATCAATATCCTACCTATGTGTATGTGAGTGGCTGTATGGCTCAGGAATTTGGTGAACAAGTATTGGTGTACCCCCAGTCCAGCCTGCAAAGTTCTACTGCTTTCTATCAAAAGGCTTCTACCTTTAAACCCCTGGTTTCTGCTTGGCTACAATGTATAATAGATCATCAGAGAGTTGAGAAAGATCTGGAGAAGAAAGGACTAAACTGTAAGAAAGACATATCTTTGTGAGCAATGTGTAGACTATGGGACTATAAGCCATGAACAGTAGTTTTATATTGTACCCCTTATGCTAAACAATATAAACAGATTTACATTATTCAATTCACAATTGGACACGGACAGCTATAGTTCCAAAACCTTCCACCCACGATCTTCTACAGCAGGTGAACTGTCCCTTGTAATCGATGGTGCTACCTATATATGTTCATTTGTATTACATCAGAAAGGATGTGTAGCTCTAGGGAGTATAGGAATTGTAGTGACATTATGCATGATGTTGTAATTAGGGAAAACCTGTTATGATAATGGTTTCTGTAGGTGGTGGAGGTGACATGGTAGTAGAAAAAAGCTAACCCTATGATAACCTTCATCTTTTAACAGTGTTTGGAAATGTCTCTGCAAATACAATAAATTTGTATCTCAGCCAGAAACCCAACCATTACATTTCTCACCCTGTTTTTATTATTCTCTTCCCAGATTTACCGAGTTCCTAGATCCTTTTCAACGTGTGATCCAGCCGGAGGAGATTTGGCTCTATAAAAACCCGTTGGTTCAATCAGACAATATCCCAACAAGACTGATGTTTGTAAGTAATACACAGTACATAAATCAACACATATATAACAGCTTTATAGAACAGAGTCCTCCAGTAATATCGTATTCTCCCTAATTGTTTACTAGATTGTAAGCACTTCAGGGCAATAATCACATTTTCAATGTATCAAGGAAAATCAGTTGGATCATGTTTTCCCATACTTACATTATTTGCACACATATTAATTAATTTGGCTTCTCATTCAGTTGTGTCACAAACCAAATCAGTGCTGATTACCTGTCTCTTGATTACATTCAGCTGTTTCACAGACCTACAGTAATCAGTGCTAATTACCAGTTTCTTGATTACATTCAGCCACGCCAAAGACTTAATTAGCACTTATTACCTGTATCTTGATTGCATTCACCTGTTTCACAGACCTACAGTAATCAGTGCTAATTACCTGTCTCTTAATTACATTCAGCAGTGTAACAGAAATAACAATCACTGATTACCTGTCACTTAATTACATTCAGCTGTTTCAAAGACCTACAGTAATCAGTGCTAATTACCAGTTTCTTAATTACATTCAGCTGTGCCAGACCTAATTAGCACAGATTACCTGTCTCTTGATTGCATTCAGCTGTCACTAAAACAATCAACACTATTTACCTCTCTTGATTGCATTCAGCTGTGTCACAGATTTAATCAGCGTTGATTACCTTCCCTTGATTACATTCAGCTTTGTCACAGACCTAATTGGTGTTGATTACTTTCCCTTTATTGCATTTAGCTGTGTCACAGGTACATTTTTAAAACTCACAGCACAATGCTTTGTGCAGCATTTCAATTACCAAATTACAGAATACAGAAGTGTTCAGTAATATGTATAGGTGTGCACGAAGCTTCTATCCAAGTCAGGGTTGATCCAGAGGAAGAGCAAAAAAAAAACTTGGAAGCCAATTTGCTCCAGAAAGGGAAAAAAATCCCTTCTGACTCTTTGTGGCAGTTGGATTAATCCCTGGATCAATCCATAATATTAAACAGTCCCTTAAACCTTGACAGCTAGGAACCCAATCAAATATGTTCCACCATTATCATCTCTCCTGTTCCAAACAAATGAACATAGTTCTAGCTGTCAAGGTTTAATGTCCCACATCCCAATACTTACCTAAATACTAGTGATGTCACATTTGTGGGGTGGAGGGAGGCAGGTTCTGCAGTATTGCAGGAAGGAGATTTTTTATTTTTTTTACTGCTGCCTTTCTAGATGACCCCAGGGGGTGCCATGAGCAAATTTTTAAGTTTGCTTCATGGTAGGGGCACCCCTGACTGAGCAGCAGGGTGTGTGTGTGTGTGTCCTGACTCTGCTTCTTAAGAGAGTCAGGAGTCATAGTTAAAGCAACTTCAAGGTACCATGTATATTGGAGTCATGCAGGTAGTGCTCACAATTCTCATGGACGTTTAGGCGCATTTGTGGCCATGTGCACATCTTGCGCTGGTCAAGGGAAACGTTTTTTTCACCACTGCCTGTCCGCTACCTTTCTTCTTCAGTGCAGGGGTGCTGTATGAGACAAATGTCTCACTCTGCCTTATGGTAGATGTGGCCTGTACTCCAGCTCAGATACTATTGCATATTTAGTTTTGGGTGCCTGGCCTGTACTCTAGCTCTGACATAATTGGACATTTAGTTTTTGGTGCCTGGCCTGTACTCTAGCTCTGACATAATTGGACATTTAGTTTTGGGTGCCTGGCCTGTACTCTAGCTCTGACATAATTGGACATTTAGTTTTGGGTGCCTGGCCTGTACTCTAGCTCTGACATAATTGGACATTTAGTTTTGGGTGCCTGGCCTGTACTCTAGCTCTGACATAATTGCACCTTTTGTTTTGGGTGCCTGGACTGTACTCCAGCTCTGACATAATTGGACATTTTGTTTTGGGTGCCTGGCCTGTACTCTAGCTCTGACATAATTGGACATTTAGTTTTGGGTGCCTGGCCTGTACTCTAGCTCTGACATAATTGGACATTTAGTTTTGGGTGCATGGCCTGTACTCTAGCTCTGACATAATTGGACATTTAGTTTTGGGTGCCTGGCCTGTACTCTAGCTCTGACATAATTGGACATTTAGTTTAGGGTGCCTGGCCTGTACTATACTGTAGCTCTGACATAATTGCACATTGTGCTTCTAGAATAAACCCCCCCCCCCCTTACAATAAAAATTAATATATTAGGTAGAACCCCTCATAATCTAGTTTCTGTTTTGTTAAAATGTAATAATTCTGCTCCCAGCAAGAGAAATCATACTTACAAGCTCCTTGATCCACTGCCACGGCTCTCTGGCACTTCCAGGTAACGCAGTCACGGCCAATCACCTCCACTGCGGCTGCTCAGGAACACAAAAAGAACAGAGCAGCTGCAGTGGAGAGGGAGTGGGGGACAGGAAGTGGCGGACTGGCGGTGGATCTTGTAAGTATGATTACTCTTGCTGGGAGAATTATTACATTTTAACATAGGAACATAGGTTTTGTGGGACCTGCCTAATATATTCACATTTTTATAAGGTGTGGATATTCCCTTTAACTAACAACCTGGAAAATAAACCTGTACGCCTTTTCAATGACTAATAAATAACAGGGAGCACTCCTAAATAGGGAAACCCATAATGAAGGTGGTGGTAGGGGAAATTGAATATAAAACCTGAAACAAAACAGGACAGACCCTGTGCTCCAACACCAGACCCTCCACTCATTGAATCGCATGTTTATTGGTTGCTAATACAGTCTGGCGCATCATCTGGGCTCTGGCATAACAACAGCAGGAATCCAATAGCATTCCAGGGGCCAATTTAACGTTTGCCATCTGCTCTGCGTTTTGTTCCCTCGCAGGCTATTTCCTTTCTCACACCCCTCGCTGTGATTTTCGTGGTGAAAATAATTCAACGCACGGACCGAACAGAAGTTAAGGAAGCCTGTCTGGGTAAGTCAGCATAAAAATAAACAGCCTCCATTAAAAAATCATTGGATATTTTTGTACCAAGCCGTACCTAGCACACACTGTCTATTGGCGATCCGCGTGTGAACATTAATTCACCGCCACAGACAATGAGAGAACTGGGACTTGCAAGCCAATATTTTACTCAATAACAAACGCTTCAAGGTTGGTCCAAACAGATCAGCGCACAGAGCAGCAATAACCAACTGTTACCTAACGATACAGGCGATTTATTACCTCAATGTCACACAGAGACCACTACTGTATATTATACCATATTGGGTTACATGCAGACAACATGTCCTTCAATGTGTAATTCATTACAGTGATAATATATTATATTATTATTACGTAACAACATTAATAGCGTGCAGTATAACACGGACAGTACATTAGTAGCGTATATTATAATATAGATAGACAGTACCTTACTAGCGTGCAGTATAACACAGACAGTACATTAGTAGCGTACATTATAATATAGATAGACAGTACCTTACTAGCGTGCAGTATAACACAGACAGACAGCACCTTACTAGCGTGCAGTATAACACAGACAGACAGTACCTTACTAGCATGCAGTATAACACAGACAGACAGTACCTTAGTAGCGTGCAGTATAACAGACAGACAGTACCTTACTAGCATGCAGTATAACAGACAGACAGTACCTTAGTAGCGTGCATTATAACACAGATAGAGAGTACCTTACTAGCATGCAGTATAACACAGACAGACAGTATTTAACTAGCGTGCAGTATAACACAGACAGACAGTACCTTAGTAGCGTGCAGTATAACACAGACAGACAGTACCTTAGTAGCGTGCATTTACACAGCAGACCATAGCAAGAAAACACAAACATTACCTAGTAGCGTGCGATTATAACACAGACTAAGACAGTATACCTAGTAGCGTGCCTTATAACACAGACAGACATTACCTTAGTAGCGTGCAGTATACCACAGACAGAAGTACTTACCTTAGTAGCGTGAGTATAACACAGACCGACAGTAACCTTACATTAGTAGCGCGCAGTATACAACGCTCCATTAGTAAATACCCTTGCGCCGGTTGTCCGAGTGTCCTTTTAACGAAACTCACACAGCTGGCACAGCTGAGGAGTCAAACTTACCCTACTAACCTATTCATATACGATTAGTTTTAACTTCTTATATTTGCGTTGGTAAAGGAGGCCTAATATCTCTAAAATAAGATAAACCCACATTAACCAGATGTCATATTACTCTCCCTCCTCGTATAATATCTAGAGTAGGAGCTGGATAAAGGAGGTCACTAACTGCTCTATATGATTTCCTTCGCAGCTGTCTCCTTGGCTTTGGCATTGAACGGCGTTTGTACAAATCCATCAAACTGATAGTGGGAAGGTGAGTTAACCCTCCACTGCCATTCCTCACCAATGGTAATTACTGTATAAAGAACCATTCCCATAGACTTACATCACCTGCTACAAATTAGAGATGGGATAGTGGTTCAACACGAATCCAGATCCGATACGGAACCCCTCGTTTCCCGAATATCCGTCCGATGGATCCTCCGGATTTGGGACTTCGGAGAACATTTTCGATAATTTTCGACTGTATGGTTCTATTTCGCTCGAATGTACGAAAATTATCGAAATACGATCAGAGACCATCTTCGAGTTTTCCATTGTTTTCGAAAATCGAACATTCAAGGCTATTTTCGATAATTTTTCGAAAAATAGCCGTTGAACATTCGAAAATGGTAATTAGTAGGCGTGCATTTTACCCAGATGACAGTACTTTAGTAGCGGCAGTATAACAGACAGTACATTACTAGCGTACATTATAATATAGATAGACAGTACCTTACTAGGTGTAGTTTACACAGACAGACAGCACCTTACTAGCGTGCAGTATAACACACGACAGACAGTACCTTACTAGCCGTGAAATATAACACCCAGACAGTATCTAACTAGCGTGCAATATAACCAGACAGACAGTACCTTAGTAGCGTGCAGTATAACACAGACAGTACAGTACCTTGAGGTTCGTCAGTATAACACGACAGACAGTACCCTTAGTAGCGTGCAGTATAAACACAGACGACAGTACCTTAGTACGTTCAGTATACCAGAGACTGTACCTTATAGCGTGCATATACACGACAGACTACCTTAGTACGTGCAGTATAACACAGACAGACAGTACCTATAGTAACTGCAGTATAACACAACGACAGTACCTTAGTAGCGTGCAGTATACACAGACAGACACGTACCTTAGTATCGTGCAGTATAACACATACAGACAGTACCTTAGTAGCGTGCAGTACAATAACACCGACAGACAGTACCTTACTAGCGTGCAGTATAACACAGACAGTACCTTAGTACGGCATTGGGCAGTATGCACGAGACAGACAGTACCTTAGTAACTTGCAGTATAACACAGACAGACAGTTACCTTAGTAGCGTGCAGTATAACACGACATACAGTACTTAGTAGCGTGCAGTCTAACACAGACATACAGTACCTTAGTAGCGTGCAGTATAACACAGACAGACAGTACTTAGTACTTGCGATACAGACATACAGTACCTTAGTAGCGTGCAGTATAACACAGACATACAGTACCTTAGTAGCGTGCAGTATAACACAGACAGACAGTACCTTAGTAGCTTGCAGTATAAACACAGAACAACGTACCTTAGTAGCGTGCAGTATAACCCGACAGACGTACCTTACTAGCATGCAGTATAACACAGACAGTACCTTAGTAGCATGCAGTATAACACAGACAGACAGTACCTTAGTAGCATGCAGTATAACACAGACAGACGTACCTTAGTAGCGTGCATGATAACACAGACAGACTATACCTTACCTTAGTAGCATGCAGTATAAACACAGACAGTACCTTACTTAGTACATGCAGTATAACACAGACAGACAGTACCTTAGTAGCGTGCAGTATAACACAGACAGACAGTACCTTAGTAGCATGCAGTATAACACAGACAGACAGTACCTTAGTAGCATGCAGTATAACACAGACAGACATACCTTAGTACGTGCATTATAAACACAGACAGACAGTACCTTATTAGCGTGCAGTATAACACAGACAGACATTACCTTAGTAGCGTGCAGTATAAACCAGACGTCCTAGAGCTGCAGTATAACACGACAGACAGTACCTTAGTAGCGTGCAGTATAACACAGACAACAGTACCTTAGTAGCGTGCAGTATAACACAGACGACATACCTTAGTAGCGTGCAGTAAAAGACAGACTACTTAGTAGCGGCATATAACACAGACAGACAGTACCTTAGTAGCGTGCAGTATAACACCGACAGACAGTACCTTACGCATGCAGTATAACACAGACAGTACCTTAGTAGCATGCAGTATAACACAGACAGACAGTACCTTAGTAGCGTGCAGTATAACACAGACAGACAGTACCTTAGTAGCGTGCAGTATAACACAGACAGACAGTACCTTAGTACGTGCATATACACAGACAGACAGTACCTTAGTACGGCAGTATAACCAACAGACATACCTTAGTAGCGTGCAGTATAACCGACAACAGTACCTTAGTAGCGTGCAGTATAACACAGACAGACATTACCTAGTAGCGTGCAGTATAACACAGACAGACAGTACCTTAGTAGCGTGCAGTATAACACAGACAGACAGTACCTTAGTAGCGTGCAGTATAACACAGACAGACAGTACCTTAGTAGCGTGCAGTATAACACAGACAGACAGTACCTTAGTAGCGTGCAGTTAAACACCGCAGACAGTACCTTACTAGCATGCAGTATAAACACAGACGTACCTTAGTAGCATGCAGTAATACACAGACAGACAGTACCTTAGTAGCGTGGTATAACACAGACAGACAGTACCTTAGTAGCGTCATTATAACACGACAGACAGTACCTTACTAGCATGCATAAACACAGACAGTACCTTATAGCATGCAGTATAACACAGACAGACAGTACCTTAGTAGCGTGCAGTATAACACAGACAGACAGTACCTTAGTAGCGTGCATTATAACACAGACAGACAGTACCACCTTACTTAGCGTGCAGTTAACACAGACAGACATTACCTTATAGCGTGCAGTATAACACAGACAGACAGTACCTTAGTAGCGTGCAGTATAACACAGACAGACAGTACCTTAGTAGCGGCAGTATAACACAGGACATCGTACCTTAGTAGCGTGCAGTATAACACAGACAGAACAGTACCTTATTAGCTGCAGTATAACCCAGACAGCCAGTACCTTATAGCGTGCAGTATAACACAGACAGACAGTACCTTAGTACGTGCAGTATAACACGACATAGTACTACTGATCATGCAGTATAACACAGACAAGTACCTTAGTACTCAGTATAGTCACAGACAGACAGTACCGTTAGTATCATGCAGTATAACACAGACAGACAGTACTTTGTCTGTGTTAACTGCCCGCTCAGGTACTGTCTGTCTGTGTTATACTGCACGCTACTAGGTAGTCTGTCTGTGTTATACTGCACGCTACTAAGGTACGGTCTGTCTGTGTTATACTGCACGCTACTGACAAGTACCTTAGTAGCGTGCAGTATAACACAGACAGACAGTACCTTAGTAGCGTGCAGTATAACACAGACAGACAGTACCTTAGTAGCGTTCAGTAAACACCGACAGACGTACTTACTAGCATGCAGTTAACACAGACAAGAACTTAGTAGCAGCAGTATACACAGACAGACAGTACCTTAGTAGCGTGCAGTATAACACAGACAGACAGTACCTTATAGCGTAGTAACACAGACAGTACTACTTAGAGCTGCAGTATAACAACAGACAGTACCTTACCTATAGCATGCAGTATAACACAGACAGTACCTTCCTTAGTAGCATGCGTATAACAGACAGACTACTTAGTAGCGTGCAGTAACACAGACAGACAGTACCTTAGTAGCGTGCAGTATAACACAGACAGACAGTACCTTATAGCATGCAGTATAACACAGACAGCAGTACTTAGTAGCATGCAGTATAACACAGACAGACAGTACCTTAGTAGCGTGCAGTATAACACAGACAGACAGTACCTTAGTAGCGTGCAGTATAACACAGACAGACAGTACCTTAGTAGCGTGCAGTATAACACAGACAGACAGTACCTTAGTAGCGTGCAGTATAACACAGACAGACAGTACCTTACAGTACCTTACTAGCGTGCAGTATAACACAGACAGACAGTACCTTAGTAGCGTGCAGTATAACACAGACGACAGTACCTTACTAGCATGCAGTATAACACAGACAGTACCTTAGTAGCATGCAGTATAACACAGACAGACAGTACCTTAGTAGCGTGCAGTATAACACAGACAGACAGTACCTTAGTAGCATGCAGTATAACACAGACAGACAGTACCTTACCTTAGTAGCATGCAGTATAACACAGACAGTACCTTACCTTAGTAGCATGCAGTATAACACAGACAGACAGTACCTAGTAGCGTGCAGTATAACACAGACAGACAGTACCTTAGTAGCGTGCAGTATAACACAGACAACAGTACCTTACTAGTAGCATGCAGTATAAACACACGACAGTACCCTACCTTAGTACTGCAGTATACACACAGACAGTACCTTAGTAGCGTGCAGTTATAACACAGACAGACAGACCTTAGTAGCAGCAGTATAACACAGACAGACAGTACCTTAGTAGCGTGCAGTATAACACAGACAGACAGTACCTTAGTAGCGTGCAGTATAACCAGACGACAGTACCTTAGTACGTGCAGTATACACAGACAGACAGTACCTTAGTAGCGTGCAGTATAACACAGACAGACAGTACCTTAGAAGCGTGCAGTATACACAGACAGACAGTACCTTAGTAGCGTGCAGTATAACACAGACAGACAGTACTTAGTAGCGTGCAGTATACACAGACAGTACCTTAGTAGCGTGCAGTTAACCAGACAGACTACTACCTAGTAGTGTGCAGTATAACACAGACAGACAGTACCTTAGTAGCGTGCAGTATACACAGACAGACAACAGTACCCTGACCTTAGTAGCGTGCAGTATAACACAGACAGACAGTACCTTAGTAGCGTGCAGTATAACACAGACAGACAGTACCTTAGTAGCGTGCAGTATAACACAGACAGACAGTACCTTAGTAGCGTCCATTCGAAAATGGACTCCGATCGTATTTTTGACAATTTTTTAACTTTCGAGGCTATTTTCGAAAATTATCAAAATTAGCCCCAAACATTCGAAAATTCGTTCCAGTTTCGGATTTCCGGATCTTCGGGACTAGTGAGTTTCTGCCATCTCTACTGAAAAGGACTATGGGAAACCTGAGGAAAAAGAGCATCAATAAATGAAATGGTTTTAAAGGGCATATCTGGTTATTAGGTTTCCCACGGTCCTTTTCAGCTGGTGATGTAAGCCCCATTCAAGTCTATGGGGATGGTGCCAAATAAAGATCTGGCTTACAGGAATTAGCATTTAAAAATGACAAATATAGCAGTTAAGGTCCTCATTACTGGGGACTCACTGGAACATCTTTCATTTTTAAACCTCCATTCTCCTGTAATGTCAGCTAATAAGGATAAAGGTCAGCATTATAATAACTGGGCATCACATATTGCACCAAGGTTGGCGTTAATCGCGGCAAACCAGCTCCATCTGCATTGATCACTGTGTAATCATTTGGCTTAACTCCAGCCATATTTAATAAACAGATGGATCCCTATTACTTTATCACATTGTGCGGTGTTATTAACGGGGAAGTCAAGGAGCAGGATGATTGGGAAATTCAATATAATGACTGCCAAGCAATAAAACACAGAGAGGATGATATTAAATAGAGGAAACACATAAAAAGGAGAAGCAAAGGGAGTCAGGCGACTAAAGGAGAAGGAAAGGTAGAAACTAATTAAAGGGGAACTTTTATTATTATATATTATTATTGGCTCCTAGGAAAGTTGGTTAGTAGCAATAATTGGAACACAATTGCTTTTAGGAATAAACTTGATTTCCCCGTCTATAATAATAAAATGAACCCATGAATTACAGGCCCCGTCCAGATTTCTTTTACCGTTGCTTTCCTGATGGAGTCTCCAATGAGGAGATGCACTGTACTGGGGATGCCAGTCTGGTGGCCGAAGGCAGAAAAAGTTTTCCAAGTATCCACTCCTCCTGTAAGTACCTGCAGGTAATCCAAACTGTATTATTTATCAACATCCCTCCCCTCCGAACAAAATGCATTGTGGGAAATTTAAAGAGCCACCAGCAGCACAGTGAAAGGAGATTTACTGATCTTTTCATTAGATTTCTTATGAACAAAATACTTATTTTGGGTTCCGTGCTTGACGCAGAGAATTCATGTTATAGTCAAGGCTTTAAAGGGAAAGTAATCTTAAAAGCATAATATAAAATGTTTTATATACTATATATATATATAGGTGTTTTCTGAAGACGGCTCCTGTGAGAGCGGAAACGCGTCCAACACTTTGTTTTGAGAAATAATTCTTTTTACATTTGAGTGCTATCGGATAACGAGATGGAGATTTATATTAAGGGATAAGCACCCGGGCAGTTGAGGATGAAGCTGGAGTGCCTCTTGAGGATGTGAGTATATATATATATATATATATATATATATATATATATATATATAACATGCGCTGATGTTCAATGTGCCTGTACATGTAAGAAAAAAAAAGAAAAACGCAGTGTTATATATAAATTTTATACTGTTTATAGATATACATACATACATGCATACATACACACACCTTCAAAGTAGAACTATAGCACATACAAAGTTTTTAAAAAAAAAGAAACAGTTTTAATGAAAGTACCTGGGGAAGTATTGGTATGTCCTACCTCCCAAAATAGTTTCTTTGAGGAGCACCAGCATGAAGAAAACTGCTTCTGCCAGGCTTCCTGAGTGCTTCAGCACTATCTTTAATACAGAAAAGTCCAGGACACTAACCTGGCAGATGAAACTGTATGTGCTGGAGCCCCTTAAAAAAAATTATATTGGGAGGTAGGGATAATCATTTTTTAAGTGGGCTGCTGGGTGTTTAAATGGAACAGTAAATCGGAGGAAGCTCTAATTGAATTATCATTTTTAAAAATAATAACATTTGGTATTGAGTATTGATAGTTAATAAATCCGTTCTACGGAGACAGAAAAGGTTCAATATCTTATAAATGACATTACGTGCTTTAAAATATGTTATTCCAGGGCTATATTTGTATTTCTTATATTGGAATTGGGAAATTGTACTGACAATAAGTATCACAGGAATTTATAAAGAACTTTAATTACATTGGTCCTGTAAGAGTTTCTATCTGGCGCTGAGCACACTGCCTGGTACATTTCCTATGATCGGCTAAGGGTTTTTATAGATTACTTGCTGCTCCCCTATCCACGTACGATGTCAGCTTCCTCAGGCACAGAGAGCTGCTTGGGTTTCTTTTGATTCCAGTTAATTGGTGGACTTTTCTTTATTTGTTTCATGAAATTAACGTAGCGTGTTATTCCGAGCACCCTAACACACAAAGCCAGAGGCCAATTGGTGTTTCACACGGTCATGGTTGGGTGGAAATGACCTACAGAGACCTTGTCAAAGAACTACTGACAACCAAGACCTCTTATCTTTCCTTTATTATTCTAAGTATTATGGTTATTATTACATATATTATTATTATTATAAGTCTTATTATTATTATATAAGTATTATTATATATACATATTATTATTAATATTGTTATAATAATATTTATTATTATTATTATCTTGAATTGTTTTATTTTTAGCCATGACTTGAGATGCACAGCTCCTTTCAAGTTCCGATACCACATTCTGACCCACATTACCAGGCCGTAGTACAATACTTCTATGGTACTGTGCAGGCAATCTTAATTGTACAACCGCAGTCGTAATTTTACAGAATTGTAAACATAACTACAGTATAAAAGTGGGAAGTAGCGATACCGTGTCTTTATAAACGTGAGGATAAAGAAATTTACCATGATTAGTGGAAAACTGTTTAAAGGGCAAGTCCATCCTAAAAGTTTACTTTAAATTTGGAAACCCTCCAGTTCGATCCTTGCAGCGATCTCGCAGCTTTACTGAGCGAAGTGAAGGATCAGAGATATTCTGTACAGACTCAGCTAAGCTTCCAATGTGCTCAAAGCACACATATGTGGGTCGATACCCTAGTCATTGGCATGACATCATCCATTATAGCCGTCAGATCTACCTGGAACAACCAAGTGACCCTGTTATGTTGTGGCAATAATCAGGCTGAATAACTCACTTCACCTGCACTTATGGTCTCTGTCAGTATGGCTGTTAAATTAAAAAAGCTGAGAGATGGGTGGTAGGGATACTGACTCCTACTTCTCACTGCCTTAAAGGGCATCTCCACCCCCCACAAAAAAACAAATATCTTGCTTGAAATGCCCCATAACCTTGACCTTGCTAGGTTTAAATGTGCGAATTCGGTTTCTAAATCTACTTGCCAGCCTGCCAGCCTTCCTTCCATTGCTGGCCTTTTGCTGCTTCTTCCGAACATGGCAGCAGCAGAAGGGTCCGGACCTTCAGACGCTCAGTAATTGGCTGAGACTCCGGCCCTTTCTGCTGCTTCTGCGATCGAAGGAAGCAAGGTGATGGAATAAAGCCTAGAAAGTAGATTTAGAATCTACTGGGTTTGTTGATTTTTCAAAAATGAATGGAATATATAGAATACCTAAGTCTGTGTAGTATAAATAATTCATTTAAAGGGCATGTCCACCCCCAAAATGGAAATTTGCCCTAGTGTTCTCCCCACTGTGTAATGTTATAAAAACAGTGCCTGCTTAAAGTCCCAAAAGCTGAAGAGTAGGAGCTGTCAATGTGTAATCCGGTGCCTGCTACTTCCTTGTCCTCACTAAGGATGGGAGATACCCTTTAATTAGTATTTTTTTTTCTCCTACAGAGCCCCTTTAAATAACAGAAACAGAAGATTAAATGCTTTCTGAGTGCTTCCCAGCATGAATGGGCAATAACATATTAATTTTGGGTAATTCCCTGTATAATGAGGATGTGAACTGCTATATTTTCAACCTTAGAAATGTTATCAGTTGTTTATAAATTGATGTGTTAGTAGGTTCTGCTCCTCCTCTTCTTCCCAAGCTCCTCTGCTTCTGATCACACCCACTTTTAGTAAAATTTTTATTTGTCACCTGTCCCAAAGACTTGAATCCCATAAACATAACCAGAACAAAGGACCATGAAAAACACAGAGATAGGGAGCATCACTGATGGTTTTTAATGTATTTGTTATCTTTATTAGTCTTTCATTCTCCTTTAAAGACAGAAAAATATTTTACTAGAGAAGGCAGTCCAGTCACTTCCTCTATTTATATAATTCAGGAAGGCCATTCATATAGACATGTTATTTTACAATATTTACAGGGCGATGTCATAATGGCCACTATCTGGCCAAATTCGTGTAAAAACCACGCTACCTAATGCATTATCAGGTTTGCACGGATTTTACACTAATTCTGCGGTGGCAGTGCCATTTTCAAAACTTTTTGTACTAAACTTAACGCCTTTTGTATGGAGGCGTAAACCACATGTGACAGGGACCACCCAACGCAGTTAGTCTGGCAAAGGGATTTACAGCGTCACGTGATTGCGGTCAGGCGAGTAGCACGGCTTTGCTTTATGGATTGATCCGTTAATATCCCAAATCTTTCCCAGGATGTGTGGGGCAGTCTGGGGCAGGGCTTGGGTGGTTAATGGACTGGGATGGATGGTTCCCAGGTGTGGTCTTCTATTAACTGAAGGATAGAAATGTAATGTGGGTTCGATTACAACACACTTTTGAATCGAATCTGAGGGTTTCGAAGTCCCGACAAAACTTTCGGAACTCCCGAATTTCACGGAACCCGAATTTTTGCTAATTTTCGATTTTTATGCTTGTGAAGGTTCTCATTCATCCAGGTCATGGTATATCTGTTATATTCAATTAGATCAACTGGACTTGAAGTTTAGTTCTTGAAGACGTTTCGCTAGTCATCCGACTGGCTTTCTCAATTCAGAATGACTTGTACAAGAATCTGTGGCAATTATGTATCCTGGAAAATCCAAATTAGTCACAGCCAGGTGTTAAGGGTGTGATTGGATAGTGGCTAAGAGGTGTTATAGGAACACCCAGGGTAAGGTGTCAAAACAGCATTGTACATGGCAGACAGTTGGTGTCGAACCCCCCCACCTCTATTTAGGCTTGGTTTCTTTATTTTCACATAAATGGCCTCCTTAACACCTCTCTTGAACCTGTCACGTTCCTTTGCCAATATGTTAACATTACAATCTTCAAAGGTATGTCCTTTATCCTTAAGATGCAGGTACACGGCTGTGTCCTGACCCAAGGAATTGGCTCTTCTGTGCTGGGCCATACGTTGATGCAGTTGCTGTTTGGTCTCCCCCACATACAAATCAGAGCATTCTTCACTGCACTGCACTGCGTATATGATGTCGCTTTTCTTGTGTTTCGGTATTGGGTCTTTTGCTGCCTCAGTGTGTTGTTCGGTTTAAAGCAGACAGGGATACAGTGTTTTTTGAAAATTCTTCTTAATTTCTCGGAGACCCCTGCTACATATGGGATGACCATGTTCTTTCTCCTGTCTTGCTTTTCTCCTGCACTGTTGGTATTCGTGTTCTTTTCTTTCCTTCTACTTCTTTTGACAAAGGCCCAGTCTGGATATCCACAAGTTTTAAGGGCTCCTCTGAGATGTTTCATTTCTTTAGCCTTCGCCTCTGTGCTAGTGGGGATGTTCTCAGCTCTGTGTTGCAGGGTTCTGATGACACCAGCTTGTGATCTAAAGGGTGGTGGGAGTCAAACATCAAAATACTGTAATGTTAACATATTGGAAAAGGAACGTGACTGGTTCAAGAGAGGTGTTAAGGAGGCCATTTATGTGAAAATAAAGAAACCAAGCCTAAATAGAGGTGGGGGGTTCGACACCATCTGTCTGCCATGTACAATGCTGTTTTGACACCTTACACTGGGCGTTTCTATAACACCTCTTAGCCACTATCCAATCACGCCCTTAACACCTGGCTGTGATATGCTAATTTGGATTTTCCAGGGTACATAATTGCCACAGATTCTTGTACAAGTCATTCTGAATTGAGAGATCCAGTCGGATGACTAGCGAAACGTCTTCAAGAACTAAACTTCAAGTCCAGTTGATCTAATTGAATACAACAGATTTCGATTTTCATCAAAAATCGAAAGTAGATAATTATCAAAAATCGAAAGTAGACAATTTCGAAAAATAGAAAGTAGACGATTTTCGAAAATAGAAAGTAGATGATTTTCGATCTATTTAGGTTTGACACAAGACTGGAAAGTCTGATATAATCAGAGAACGTTCAGGATTCTATTAAGTTGTGTGCACGTTTCTCAATAACTTCCTCCACCTGCAAGGATTGAAATTTCAGCATTGAATTGTTTGGCTGTTTATTGCGATTCCGTCCTGCGGGGGATACAGTGGGACATACGTGGACTCGGAAAGGGATTTTTTCATGCGTTGTTTAATCAAAGAATCTTTGATCTGGTAAACCAGCAATATTGTATCCAAGAGATAAATTAAACAAGTGGGACCCTGCTCTTCCCAGGAGGGAATGTGGCTCCAAGCGGCTTACAGAATCAGACGATTGATTCCTGGACCAGATTTAATTGGGTGTAAAATTATATTTACAATAGAAATAGTGTTTGAGGATAAAAAAATGTATAAATAAAATTGCCAATTTTAGAGAAATACATTTAAGGACAATCATTTTGTCCAAGCTCCAACCCCTCCTGGGATCTATCCAGTGGGAAGAAGCGCTTCTTACAGAGTGGGTCTTTCTGATTGGTTAGGCCCTGGGCCTCTGCCCGAGCAACCTCACAGTTTTTCATTAATGTGTGTTTAATTAAAACATTTACATATTATCGTATACATTTCGTTACTGGGATAATATAAACCAACTAAATGGCTTTGAAGTCTCCTCTAGTGAGCTTAGTCCTAGTTCCTTTGTGGGGACGGGGAGAGCAAAAAATCTCCTGTTCCCCTTGAATCAGGTTTGCCGGACTGGAGCCTTAACTCAATAATTTAGAATTTGTCCCCTACAAATGGGACAGTCCCATCTAAATTGGGACATCTGGTAACCCTGATTGTAAAACCAAATGTTATTCTGTATTAGTAGAAAGTTTGCTGTCAAGAGTTTTGTTCAAATTGCTGATCCAAAAGCTTTTATGGAATTCCGCTATCAGGGATTTATATAATAAAGAAGCAATAATCCAATAAGAATCGTGTATATCACGACATTAAACCAGATCGCTGCCAGATTATTTACATATTGTAGAAATTATACATGAGTATTATAATGGAAGTGGAGCGGAATATTTTTTTTTCAAAGATCCAATGTATTTGGAATTAAAGAAAAATGTTCTAAAGTCACATTTAGATGTCTAATCATACAGAAGAAGAAAAAATGACACATTTAGTGTCCTTTTAAAGGAGAACGAAACCAAAAAATACAAAAGCAACTCCACAGATCTTACAACTGTCACTTTGTAAAACAATATTTCTCTTACCTCTGAATTCAACCTCTTAGTGTAGAACATTTCAGGTTAATGGCTATTTGTGATGTCAACTGCTGCTTTCTAATGTTGCATCTTCCTGGTGGTCCCAGACCAGATTTTCTTTCCCCTTGAGTGGGAGGTGACGTCGTGCTGGAAGGACTGGGGCAGTGTTAGAGTTGTAACCTCAGCTAGATTTGGGGTTAGGGCATAACTGGGCAAGGAGTGGGCGTTTCGGGGGGTCCCTACACCCAAATAGGGACTCCTGGCAACCCTGTCCCAGACACAAAACTCCTACTGCACATGCTATCTAAGTACTTTGTGTTTGTATCCCCATCCCCCTTATGCTGCTTGTAACAGTTGACCACAGAGTCCCTATTTGTCAGTGTTTCCATGTGTCCCAGCCAATCATCAGAGACCACATCGCATATGATTAGTATAGTATAGTACAGTATAGTATAGTATAGTACAGTATAGTGTATAGTATAGTATAGTATTTGAGGTTGAATAAAGACATACGTCCATCTAGTCCAACCCATCTAGCAATACCCACATTTCCTGCCTAACTGTTGATCCAGAGGAAGGCAAAAAAAAACACCAAATTTATGGAGGGAAAAAAAATTCCTTCCTGACTCCAGTGGCAATCGGAAATTTCACTGGATCAACTCTACTTTATGTATCAATACCAGTAACTTGTAACATTCCTTGTTTGCAGAAACTCATTCGGCTTTTTATTAAACTGACCAATGAACCTGCCATAACAACGTCCACTGGAAGTTCCATAGCTTTACCGTTCTCACAGTGACAAACCCTTTCCGAACTCTACTTTATGTATCAATCCCAGTAACTTGTAACATTCCTTGTTTGTAGAAACTCATCCAGCTTTTTTTGAAACTGACCAATGAACCTGCCATAACAACGTCCACTGGAAGACAGTTTCATAGCTTTACCGTTCTCACAGTGAAAAACCCTTTCCGAACTTGAAGCCTAAACCTTAGTCTTAAGGGATGTCCTCGTGTCCTCTGACATGTTCTATTGGTGAACAATGCCCCAGATAGTTTATTGTATGGCCCATTAATGTGTTTATTCACAGTAATCATATCCCCACGCAAGCGCCTTTTCTCCAGTGTACATAATTGTAACTTTTCCAGTCTCTATTCATAGAGACTGGAAAGTTTAAGTTTGCTATGCACCAAAAGTAGTATAAGTAGCACAAGGATTTTTTAGTCCAAAATGCATCACCTTACATTTATCAACATTGAATCTCATCTGCCACTTAACAGCCCAATGTGACAATCTATCTAGATCCACCTGCAACGATTGCACATCCTATGAAGTTTTTAATGGTCGACAAAGTTTTGTGTTGTCAGCAAACACAGAAACCTTGCTGACAATACCCACTTCCAAATTATTAATAGATTAGAAGCGGCCCCAACAAAGAACCCTGTGCCCCCCACTTAGCACTTTAGTCCATAATGATGAAGCCCCATTTACAACTACTCTCTGCATCCTATTCATTAACCAATATTCTATCCATGTACAAATGTGACTCCCCAGACCAACAGACCTTAGCTTATTCATTAGTCGCCTATGGGGGACTGTATCAAAAGCCTTTGCAAAATCCAAGTAAACTACATCTACTGCTATACCAGAGTCTAAATTTCTACTTACTTCCTCATAAAAGCCAAGCAAGTTAGTTTGACAAGATCTATTCCTCCTAAATCCATGCTGGTTACTACTTATAATGTCAGTCCTTGAAACATACTCTAGAACATGTTCCCTTATTAAACTTTCCAGGATCTTCCCCACCACTGAAGTTAAACTTACAGGCCTGTAATTACCCGGCTGTGAACGACTACCCTTTTTGAATATTGGAATAACATCAGCCTTTTTTCCAGTCCAGAGGCACACATCTGAACATGAGGGAATCTGCAAAAATAAGAAACAATGGCCTAGATAAAACTGAACTTAACTCCCTAAGTACCCGAGGATGTATTTTATCCGGTCCAGGAGATTTATTAATATTAACCTTATTTAGTTCTTTCTGTACCATATCCTCGGTTAACCAAAGTGCAAATCTTTTATACCATTATTGCTACTATACTCTATGATATCTGTACTTGGATCTTCTATAGTGTATAGTGTCATCCTCCGTAACTAACTTATCCCCATTAATTAATGGTGCCACATTTTCAGTCCTCATCTTCTTACTATTAATATACTTAAAAAAATGTTTAGGCTTAGTGATGTTTTGTTCAGCTATCCTAACTTCATTATTAATTTAAGCTAGTTTGATTGCTTTCTCACACTCCTTGTTACAATTTTATAATCCCTAAAGGCCCTTTCCGTTCCCTCTGACTTTCTTCCTTTCCATTTGCCTCTTTACATCAGAATTCAGCCACATGGGCGCGGATTTATTTTTTTTTTACATTTATTTCCCAAGGGTATAAATTTATATGTGAAATGGCTTAAAATCCCCTTGAACACAGTCCACTTCTGTTCAGTACCATTCCCTGATAATACATTATACCACTTGACTTTCTGAAGAGCTGCATTTAACCTGGGAAAATTTTCTTTCCCGAAATTAAAAGTCTTTGTTAACTTTTCCTTTCAAAGTCCGAATGACACTATTTCATGGCCACTTTTCCCTAAGCCTCCAGTAACCTTTATATCTATAATCGCCTTTTTCTGTGATGGCAGTTCCACTCCACCAATCAATGTCAGGGTAATTAAAGTCCCCCATAATGAGCACACTCCCCAAACTTGCAGCCCTTGCCAACTGCATATGAAGTTGACTCCCCTCCTCTCTGCTAGCATTTGGCAGCTTATAGCAGACACCAACAATGACATTACACCCTTTCATGTTGCCTAATTCCACCCATATTGCCTCCACTTTATCATCCATATTGCCAGTTATCACTTCTTTTAAATTTGGCTTCAATTCTTTTTTTAACATAAACACATACCCCTCCCCCTTTCCTTTTTTCTCTGTCCTGCCTAAACAAGGCATATCCTTATAGCTGTTGTATTCAATTAGATCAACTGGACTTGAAGGTTAGTTCTTGAAGACGTTTCGCTAGTCATCCGACTGGCTTTCTCAATTTAGAATGACTTGTACAAGAATCTGTGGCAATTATGTACCCTGGAAAATCCTGATTAGCATATCACAGCCAAGTGTTAAGGGTGTGATTGGATAGTGGCTAAGAGGTGTTATAGGAACGCCCAGGGTAAGGTGTCAAAACAGCATTGTACATTGCAGACAGATGGTGTCGACCCCCCCCCCCCCACCTCTACTTAGGCTTGGTTTCTTTATTTTCACATAAATGGTCTCCTTAACACCTCTCTTAAACCAGTCACGTTCCTTTGCCAATATGTTAACATTACAATCTTCAAAGGTGGGTCCTTTATCCTTAAGATGCAGGTCCACGGCTGAGTCCTGACCCGAGGAATTGGCTCTTCTGTGCTGGGCCATACATTGATGCAGTTGCTGTTTGGTCTCCCCCACATACAAATCAGAGCATTCTTCACTGCACTGCACTGCACTGGGTATATGATGTCGCTTTTCTTGTGTTTGGGTATAGCACAGAGGCGAAGGCTAAAGAAATGAAACATCTCAGAGGAGCCCTTTAAACTTGTGGATATCCAGACTGGGCCTTTGTCAAAAGAAGTAGAAGGAAAGAAAAGAACACGAATACCAACAGTGAAGGGGAAAAGCAAGACAGGAGAAAGAACATGGTCATCCCATATGTAGCAGGGGTCTCCGAGAAATTAAGAAGAATTTTCATAAAACACTGTATCCCTGTCTGCTTTAAACCAAACAACACACTGAGGCAGCAATTGGTACATCCGAAAAACCCAATACCCAAACACAAGAAAAGTGACATCATATACGCAGTGCAGTGCAGTGAAGAATGCTCTGATTTGTATGTGGGGGAGACCAATCAGCAACTGCATCAACGTATGGCCCAGCACAGAAGAGCCAATTCCTCGGGTCAGGACTCAGCCATGTACCTGCATCTTAAGGATTAAGGACATACCTTTGAAGGTTGTAATGTTAACATATTGGCAAAGGAACATGGCTGGTTCAAGAGAGGTGTTAAGGAGGCCATTTATGTAAAAATAAAGAAACCAAGCCTAAATAGAGGTGGGGGGGTTCGACACCAACTGCCTGCCATGTACAATGCTGTTTTGACACCTTACTCTGGGCATTCCTATAACACCTCTTAGCCACTATCCAATCACGTCCTTAACACTTGGCTGTGATATGCTAATTGGGACTTTCCAGGGTACATAATTGCCACAGATTCTTGTACAAGTCATTCTGAATTGAGAGATCCAGTCGGATGACTAGCAAAACGTCTTCAAGGACTAAACTTCAAGTCCAGTTGATCTAATTGAATATAACAGATATACCATGACCTGGATGAATGAGAACCTTCACAAGCAAGGCATATCCTTCTAAATTTACAGTCCAGTCGTGAGAACTGTTCAAGCACATTTCTGCTATACCTATTACATCATAGTTTTCATTCAACGCCATAATCTCCAATTCACCCATTTTGTCGGCCAGGCTTCTCGCATTTGCAGACGTACATTTTAGATTATGATCCTGTAATTCATTCGTACACTTTAATATACATGCTTCCCTACCCCCTATGCTAGCCCCACCCCCTTTCCACCCACCACTGGCCTGTCTAAACCCTGCTTTCCTCCTGGGCTCTCTATCCCAGTGAGACTGCTAATAAAAACCTAGTTTAAAATCTCCTCCAACCCTCTAGCCATCTTCTCCCCCAAAACAGCTGCACCGCCATCAGTGAGGTACAACCCATCCCTACTAAAGAGCCTGTAGCCAACAGCAAAGTCTGCCCAGTTCTCTATAAACCAAAACCCTTCATCCTTACACCACCCTCTTAACCATGCATTATTGCTCCTAAGCTCCCACTGTCTCCCTGGCTTAGCACATGGCTGCGGTAGTATTTCTGAAAACACTACCCTGGAGGTCCTTGCTTTTTAACTTGCTTTTATAGAAAATGTGTTTGGTTAGAATTAACAACGTTGGATTAAAAATTTCCTCGTAGCATGTGGACTCAAATGTTGGGTCTCCATTAAAGAAGAACTAAATAAACATTTGTAATCCAGTGATGCCCAATCCGTAAGTGGATCAACCTTAACTTTTTTGCTGGATGATAGTTGACGATCTGGCGGGCTCATGGGTAAATCTAGGTTGGGCAGAGGAATGTTTGGCAAATCCGAGCTTGACCTCAGTGATGCTCTTGCCAGTAGTGTCGCTAGGGGGAGTGGCGCCAGGTGCAGATTGTCTCTGGTGCTGTCATTGACTTGTATTGTACATGGGCCCCATGCCATGAACATGATTCTTACTCTGCTTCATTGGGCAGAAGCCCTTGCATGTTAATATGGTAAAACCCCAACACAAACATATGAAATCTAGTGAAACCCTTTCCCTGAAGAGTGGGGGACCCTTTAATTGTAAATGGGGGCCAATGTATGTTATACAATTGAAATGACATAGTAACATAGTATTGGTGTTTAAATTGACATTGACCCATCTAGTCCAACCTTTATACCCTACCCATAATGTCTGTATAACAGTTACATAGTAACATAGTATTGGAGGTTGTATAAAGACATACGTCCATCTAGTCCAACCTTTATACCCTAGCCATAATGTCTGTATAACAGTTGCATAGTAACATAGTATTGGAGGTTGTATAAAGACATACGTCCATCTAGTCCAACCTTTATACCCTACCCATAATGTCTGTATAACGGTTACATAGTAACATAGCATTGGAGGTTGTATAAAGACAATAACACAGACAGACAGTACCTTAGTAGCGTGCAGTATAACACAGACTGACAGTACCTTAGTAGCGTGCAGTATAACACAGACAGACAGTACCTTAGTAGCGTGCAGTATACCATAGACAGACAGTACCTTACCTTAGTAGCGTGCAGTATAACACAGACAGACAGTACCTTACATTAGTAGCGTGCAGTATAACTCCATTATTAAATACATTGCGCCGGTTGTCCGAGTGTCTTTTACGAAACTCACACAGCTGGCACAGCGGAGGAGTCAAACTTACCCTAACCTATTCAATATCGATTAGTTTAACTTCTTATATTTGCGTTGGTAAAGGAGGCCTAATATCTCTAAAATAAGAATAAAACCCACATTAACCAGATGTCATATTACATCTCCTCGTATATATATCTAGAGTAGGAGCTGGATAAAGGTCACTAACTGCTCTATATGATTTCCTTCGCAGCTGTCTCCTTGGCTTTGGCATTGAACGGCGTTTGTACAAATACCATCAAACTGATAGTGGGAAGGTGAGTTAACCTCCACTGCCATTCCTCACCAATGGTAATTACTGTATAAAGAACCATTCCCATAGACTTACATCACCTGCTGAAAAGTAGAGATGGGATTAGGGTTCAACACGAATCCAGATCCGATACGGAACCCCCTCGTTTCCGAAATATCCGTCCGATGGATCCTCCGGATTTTGGGACTTCGGAAGACATTTTCGATAATTTTCGACTGTATGGGTTCTATTTTCTCGAATGTACGAAAATTATCGAAAATACGATCAGAGACCATCTTCGAGTTTCCATTCGTATTTTCGAAAATCGAACATTCAAGGCTATTTTCGATAATTTTCGAAAAATAGCCTTGAACATTCGAAAATGGTACATTAGTAGCGTGCATTTTAACACAGATAGACAGTACTTTAGTAGCGTGCAGTATAACACAGACAGTACATTACTAGCGTACATTATAATATAGATAGACAGTACCTTACTAGCGTGTAGTTTAACACAGACAGACAGCACCTTACTAGCGTGCAGTATAACACAGACAGACAGTACCTTACTAGCGTGAAATATAACACACACAGACAGTATCTAACTAGCGTGCAGTATAACACAGACAGACAGTACCTTAGTAGCGTGCAGTTGGTACTGTCTGGTCTGTGTTTCTACTGCACGCTAATTAAGGTACTGTATGTTCG
The DNA here is from genome assembly GCA_019447015.1 of Hymenochirus boettgeri. Lineage (NCBI taxonomy): Eukaryota > Metazoa > Chordata > Amphibia > Anura > Pipidae > Hymenochirus > Hymenochirus boettgeri. The sequence goes on from CM033475.1 coordinate 17,967,072, forward strand.
GTGTTTAATACTGAAAGCTACTAGGGCTGTCTGTCTGGTAATCTGAACGCACTAAGGTTACGTCTGTCTGTTGTTAATACTGGCACGCTTTAAAGGCGGTACCCCGTCTGTCGTGTTATACGCACGCTTACTAAGGTACGTCTGTCTGGGTTATATGACATGCTACTAAGGGTGGTACTGTTGTAGTGTTATACTGCACGCTACTAAGGGAGTTCTGTATGTTGTTAATGCACGCATACTAAAGGTACTGCTGTCCTGGTTTATACTGCCGCTACTAATGGTACTGTATTGTCGCTGGTATACTGCCACGGCTACAAGGTAATGTCTGTCGGTGTTATTTATGCAAGCTACTAAGTACTGTCGTCTGTGTTATTACTGCACGCTACTAGGGTAATGTCGCTGTTGTTTATACTGCACGTACTAAGGTAATGTCCTGTCTGTTGTTATATGAACGCTACTATAGGTACTGTCGGGTCTGGGTATCTGCATGAAATAACGGTTAAGTGGTACTGTCGTGTTATACTGCATGCTACTAAGGTAAGGTTACGTTGGCCTTGTGTATTATGCACGCTACTAAGGTAATGTCTGTCTTGTGTTCTACTGCACGCTTAATTAAGGTTACTGTCTGTCGGTGTTATACTACTGCATGATATAAGGGACTGTCAGTGTTGATAATGCATTGCAGTAGGTACTGTATGTCGGGGTTAGAATTTGCACGCTACTAAGGTACTGTGGCGGTGGTTTGTTATATGTCAACGCTTCTAAGGGACTGTCTGTCTGTGTTATACTGCACGCTCCCCAACTAAGGTACTGTCTGTTCTGGGTATTACGACGAACCTTAGTAGCGTGCAGTATAACACAGACAGACAGTACCTTAGTAGCATGCAGTATAACACCGACAGACAGTACCTTAGTAGCGTGCAGTATAACACAGACAGACAGTACCCTTAGAAGCGTTGACATATAACAAACCACCGCCACAGTACCTTAGTAGCGTGCAAATTCTAACCCCGACATACAGTACCTACTGCAATGCATTATCAACACTGACAGTCCCTTATATCATGCAGTAGTATAACACCGACAGACAGTAACCTTAATTAAGCGTGCAGTAGAACACAAGACAGACATTACCTTAGTAGCGTGCATAATACACAAGGCCAACGTAACCTTACCTTAGTAGCATGCAGTATAACACGACAGTACCACTTAACCGTTATTTCATGCAGATACCCAGACCCGACAGTACCTATAGTAGCGTTCATATAACAACAGACAGGACATTACCTTAGTACGTGCAGTATAAACAACAGCGACATTACCCTAGTAGCGTGCAGTAATAACACAGACGACAGTACTTAGTAGCTTGCATAAATAACACCGACAGACATTACCTTGTAGCCGTGGCAGTATACCAGCGACAATACAGTACCATTAGTAGCGGCAGTATAAACCAGGACAGCAGTACCTTTAGTATGCGTGCATTAACAACATACAGAACTCCCTTAGTAGCGTGCAGTATAACACTACAACAGTACCACCCTTAGTAGCATGTCATATAACCCAGACAGACGTACCTTAGTAAGCGTGCGTATAACACGACAGACGGGGTACCGCCTTTAAAGCGTGCCAGTATTAACAACAGACAGACGTAACCTTAGTGCGTTCAGATTACCAGACAGACAGCCCTAGTAGCTTTCAGTATTAAACACCGAACATACAGTACCTTAATTAGCGTGCAGTAGAAACACAGACCAGACAGTACCAGTTATACAGACATTATGGGTAGGGTATAAAGGTTGGACTAGATGGACGTATGTCTTTATACAATCTCCAATACTATGTTACTATGTAACTGTTATACAGACATTATGGGTAGGGTATAAAGGTTGGACTTGATGGACGTATGTCTTTATTCAACCTTAATTACTATGTTACTGCCTTGTACCTACCCCATATCTATTATAAGCTCCTCCCATTGTAACTACCCTGTACCTATTCGGTTGTCTAAAGACATACGTCCATCAAGTCCAACCTTTATACCCTCCCCATAATGTCTGTAACAGATTACATAGTAACATAGTATTGGAGTTGTATAAGAATACTCATCAGTCCAACCTTATACCCTACCCATAATGTCTGTATAACAGTTACATCGAACTAGTATTGGAGGTTGTATAAAGACATACGTCCATCTAGTCCAACCTTATACCCTACCATAATGTCTTTATAACAGTTACTAGTATCGTATTGGAGGTTGTATAAAGACTACGTCCATCTAGTCAACCTTTAGACCCTACCCATAATGTCTGTATAACATTTTACATAGTAACATAGTTTGGAGGTTGTATAAAGACATAACGTCCTCTAGTCCAACCTTTATACCCTACCCATAATGTCTGTATAACATTTACATACTAACATATTTAATTAAGATGTTGAATAATGACATACGTCCATCACAAGTCCAACCATTCAACCCTCTTTTTTTTTTTTTTTAAAACTACCTAACAGTTGACCGAGAAGGCAAAAAAAAACAGCTAAAAAGGGGGAAAAATTCCTTCCTGACTCCAAACGGCAATCGGAAAGTATCCCTGATCAACATTCTATATTATTAATACCAGTAATTCCTCAATATTTTAAGTATCCCCGTACCAACCAGAACTACAGTATTGTTATAATACCATTATCTCAAATTATATAGTAATCCCGTACCAACCAGAACTACATGTATATGTGTTAATACATAGTAATTCTCAATATTTATAGTATCCCTGTACCAACCAGAACTACAGTATATGTATATTACCAGTAACTCTCAATATAATTTAGCATCCTGTACCAACCTGAACTACATTATATGTATTATACCAGTATTCTCAATATTATATGCATCCCTGTACCAACCAAACTACAGTATATGTATTAATACCAGTAATTCTCAATATTATATAGTGTCCCTATCCCAACCAGAACTAAAGTATATGTTTATTAATACCAGTAATCTCAATATTATTTAGTTTTAGAAACTTTATCTAGGCCTTTTTTAAAGCTATCAATGAACTTGCCATTACCACATCTGCTGGAAGACAGTTCCACTTCACTGTTCTCACTGTAAGAAACTTTCCTAACCTGAAGAATAAACTTTCTTCCAACCTTAAAGGATGTCCACGAGTCCTCTGATATGACCTATAGTAAACAATGCACCAGAGAGTTTATGGTTATCATGTCCCACGCAAACGTCGCTTCTCCAATGTAGCAGCCCTAACTTGGTCTACTCTGACTGCAATATCAAGCCCTCATTCCCCTTATTAATTTTTGCAATTCCTGAACTGCTTCCATTTCCAGATGTCCCCTTTGTATATAGGATTCCAAAACGCACCGCATATTCCAAATGAGGCCTTACAGTGCCTTGTAAGAGGAGAATAATAGGTTTTCTCCCTTGAATCTATTCTCCTCTTTATACAAGACAATATCTTGCTACTCTAGCCGTTGCTACTGGCATTGTTTGCTTAGCTAGTCTCTTTATCTACCAGAACCCCCAATCTTTTTCCATTACAGTTCACTAAACACAGAGTTATTTATGGTACAGGTGGCCCGGGATATTAAATCCTAAATGCATCACCTACTTTATCACATTGAATCTCATCTGCCATCTGCTGCCCCATTTTACCCAAGTTTAGTTCTTGAAGACGTTTCGCTAGTCATCCGACTGGCTTTCCATTCAGAATGACTGTGTACAAGATCTTTGGCAATTATGTACCCATGGAAAATCCCCATTACATATCCCAGCCAGTGTTAAGGGCATGATTTGGATATGCTAAAGGTGTTATAGGAATGCCCAGAGTAGGTGTCAAAACAGCATTGTACATGGTAGACAGATGGTGTCGAACCTCCCCACCTCTATTTAGGCTTGGTTCTTTATTTTCACATAAATGGCCTCCTTAACACCTCTCTTGAACCAGTCACGTTCTTTTCCAATATGTTAACATTACAATCTTCAAAGGTATGTCCTTTATCCTTAAGATGCAGGTACACGGCTGAGTCCTGACCCAAGGAATTGCTCTGTCGTGCTGGCCATATGTTGATGCGGTTGCTGTTTGTCTCCCCCACATACAAATCAGGAGCATTCTACTGCAACTGCACTGCGTATATGATGTCACTTTCCACTGCCCACTACAACTGACGTATATGATTGTCACTCTTCCTGCAACTGCACTGCATATATGATGTGCTTTTCTTGTTTTGGTATTGGGTCTTTTCGGGATGTACCAATTGCTGCCTCATGTGTTGTTTCGGTTTAAAGCAGCAGGGAACGGTGTTTTTTTGAAAAATTCCTTCTTAATTTGTCCGGAACCCTGCTACCTATGGGAGTACCAGGTTCTTCCTCCTGTCTTGCTTTTCCCCTTCACTGTTGGTATTTGGTGTCTTTTCTTTCCTTCTACTTCTTTTGACAAAAGGCCCCAGTCTGGATATCCACAAGTTTAAGGGCTTCCTCTGGAGATGTTTCATTTCTTTAGACCTTCGCCTCTGTGCTAGTGGGGATGTTCTCAGCTCTCCGTGTTGCAGGGTTCCTGAGACCCCAAAGCTGTGATCTAAAGGGTGGGTGGGAATACCCACCCATAATGGCTGTATAAAAGTTTACATAGTAACATAGTATTGGAGTGTTTAAGGAATACATCCATAGGCACTTAATCAGACATACGTCCATCTAGTCCAACCCTTTATACCCTACCATAATGTCTGTAAACGGTTACATAGTAACATAGTATTGGAGGTGTATAAAGACATACGCATCTAGTCCAACCTATATACCCTACCCATAATGTCTGTTATAACAGTTACATAGTAACATAGTATTGGAGGTTGTATAAAGACAACGTCCATCTAGTCCAACCCTTATACCCTACCCAAATGTCTGTATAAGTTACATAGTAACATAGTATTGGAGGTTGTATAAAGACATACGTCCATAGTCCAACCTTATACCTACCCATAATGTCTGTTCTAACAGTACATAGTAACATAGTATTGGAGGTTGATAAAGACACACGTCCATCTAGTCCAACCTTTATTACCCACCCCTAATGTCGTATAACTGTTACATAGGAACATAGTATGGAGGTTGTATAAGACATAGTCCATCTAGTCCAACCTTTATACCCTACCCATAATGTCTGCTAAACAGTTACATAGAGTAAATAGTATTGGAGGTTGTATAAAGACATACGTCCATCTAGCCATTATACCCTACCATAATGTCTGTCTAACATTACATAGTAACATAGTATTGGAGGTTATATAAAGACATAAGTCCATCTAGTCCAACCTTTATACCCTACCCATAATGTCTGTATAACAGTTACATAGTAACATAGTATGGGAGGTTGATAAAGACATACGTCCATCTAGTCCAACCTTATACCCTACCCATAATGTCTGTAAAACAGTTACATAGTAACATAGATATGGAGGTTGTATAAAGACATCATCCATCTAGTCCAACCTTTATACCCTACCCATAATGTCTGTATAAAAGTTACATAGTAACATATAGTATTGGAGGTTGTATAAGGACATAAGTCCCTCTAGTCCAACCTTTATACACTACCATAATGTCTGTATAACAGTTACATAGAACATAGTATTGGAGGTTGTATTAAGACATACGTCCACCTAGCACAACCTTTATACCCTACCCATAATGTCTATCTAACAGTTACATAGTAACATAGTATTGGAGGTTGTATAAAGACATACGTCCATCTAGTCCAACCTTTATACCCTACCATAATGTTGTATAACAGTTAAGTAACATAGTATTGGAGGTTGATAAAGACATACGTCCATCTAGTCCAACCTTTATACCCTACCCATAAGTCTGTATAAACAGTTAACATAGTAACATAGTTTGGGGTGTTATTAAGACATACGTCCACCTAGCACAACCTTTATACCCTACCCATAATGTCTATCTAACAGTTACATAGTAACATAGTATTGGAGGTTGTATAAAGACATACGTCCATCTAGTCCAACCTTTATACCCTACCCATAATGTCTGTATAACAGTTACATAGTAACTAGTATTGAAGGTGTGTTATAAAGACTATGTCATCTAGTCCAAACTTTATACCTACCCCTAATGTCTGTATAACAGTTACATAGTAACATAGTTGGAGGTTGTATAAAGACATACATCCATCTAGCACAACCTTTTACCTACCCATAATGTTATCAACAGTTACATAGTAACATGTATTGGAGGTTGTATAAAGACATACGTCCATCTAGTCCAACCTTATACCCTACCCATAATGTCTGCTAAACAGTTACAGTAGTAACCTAGTATTGGAGGTTGTATAAAGACATACGTCCATCTAGTCCAACCTTTATACCCTACCCATAATGTGGTATAACAGTAAACATAGAAACATAGTTGGAGGGTGTATAAGACATACGTCCACTAGCACAACCTTTATACCCACCATAATGGTACTAACAGTTACATAGTAACATAGTATTGGAGGTTGTATAAAGACATACGTCCATCTAGTCCAACCTTTATACCCTACCCATAATGTCTGTTAACAGTTCACATATAAAATAGTATTGAAGGTTGTATAAGACATATGTCCATCTAGTCCAAACTTTATACCCTACCCATAATGTCTGTATAACAGTTACATAGTAACATAGTATTGGAGGTTGTATAAAGACATACATCCATCTAGTCCAACTTTATACCCTACCCATAATGTCTGTATAAAAGTTACATAGTAACATAGTATTGGAGGTTGTATTAAGACATAAGTCCCTCTAGTCCAACCTTTATACACTACCCATAATGTCTGTATAACAGTTACATAGTAACATAGTATTGGAGGTTGTATTAAGACATACGTCCACCTAGCACAACCTTTATACCCTACCCATAATGTCTATCTAACAGTTACATAGTAAAATAGTATTGGAGGTTGTATAAAGACATACGTCCATCTAGTCCAACCTTTATACCCTACCCATAATGTCTGTCTTACAGTTACATAGTAACATAGTATTGGAGGTTGTATTAAGACATAAGTCCATCTAGTCCAACCTTTATACCCTACCCATAATAAGTCCATCTAGTCCAACCTTTATACCCTACCCATAATGTCTGTCTTACAGTTACATAGTAACATAGTATTGGAGGTGTATAAGACATAGTCCATCTAGTCCAACCTTATACCCTACCCAAATGTCTGTATAACAGTTAATAGTAAATAGTATGGAGGTGATAAAGACATACGTCCATCTAGTCCAACCTTTATACCCTAGCCCATAATGTCTGTATAACGTTACATAGTAACATAGTATTGGAGGTTGTATAAAGACATACGTCCATCTAGTCCAACCTTTAACCTACCCATAATGTCTGTATAACAGTTAACTAGTAACATAGTATTGGAGGTTGTTAAAGACATACGTCCATCTAGTCCAACCTTTATACCCTACCCATAATGTCTGTATAACAGTTACATAGTAACATTAGATCCAATACTATGTTACTATGTATTGGAGGTTGTATAAAGACATACGTCCATCTAGTCCAACCTTTATACCCTACCCATAATGTCTATCTAACAGTTACATAGTAACATAGTATTGGAGGTTATATAAAGACATACGTCCATCTAGTCCAACCTTTATACCCTACCCATAATGTCTGTATAACAGTTACATAGTAACATAATATTGGAGGTTGAATAAAGATATTAACCCAGTCAGTCCAACCTTTATATCCTACCCATGATGCCTTTTTAGTTGTGTTTACAAAGCACATACGGAGTGTGTACCAGGAATCCTTCCATCAATATGTTTTCATGTGAGGTATGGGACATTTCATTTCTTTTGTTATTTTCTGTGAAACACATTACATTATACACAGCAAAAATAATGTTCCAACCTTAAACCAGTATTGATTTTCTTCTATAATTGCACTATTCACTTTATATCTAATAATGCCAGTGCTCCGTTGGGCAATTAGTTCTTTCAATAAGTGAAACATTTTGTATACAGATACAAATTGCCATGATAAAAACTACATGGAAATGGAACATAATGTAAATATCTGAATGGAATTCCTTGTAAATGGTACAGCCCAGTAAGAACCATCAGGTACAACTGTAAAATGTCTGTCAATTTGAATATAAACACATTGAACAATTGGATTTGCGTGACTAGTTTGACAGATTGAAATAAACACAATGTTAATACGATTTTTATCATTTCCCCCATGTATACCCAGAATGGAACATTCGGGTTCAGCAATCCCTTTAAAATGGAAAAATGGAGCCCAATAGTCTTAGTAGTTTATTTCTAAACAAAGGTCAGTAGTGTCAGTAGCTCTATTAATATAACCAGAACAGACTTGACTATTAAAGGGCATGTCCACCCACAAAACTAAAATTTGCCTACTGTGTAGTGTTAAAATATCCTTACCTTACATCTCTGCTCCTTATGGTTCTCCTGCAGTGCCTGATAAAAGTCCAGAAATTGAAGAGTAGGAGCCTGTGTGTAATCCAGGGCCTGTCTTTTCCTTGTCCTCCAAAGGACTCTGGCATGCACAGGGAAGCTCTCCCTTCTCCCTCCCCCTAACTCTGGATCCCTCTGCGCTCAATGATTCTTTTCTAAAAACAAATAATACTATAATGATGGGGACCCTCCCCCAACCCTAAATTCTGCCTTTATATCTTTAAAATTATCCCAGAAGTAGACTTGTTCCCTCGGCTCCCTCTACTAACCTGACTCTCAGCCAATCACAAACGTGGTTGCCAATCCAGTCCTTACTGCTCTTCCGTTCCCGTAATTAGCAGAGGTTGAGGGAACAATGGTGGGTAAGTCTATTTCTGGGATGATTTTAAAGTTACAACCCTAGTATTAGGGTTGGGGTCCCCTACACTACAGCAAATTTTAAATTTGAGGTGGATATACCCTTTAATATTATTGGGTTATTGTGGTCTCCACACAATTGTCCTCTATTTAAAAAAAACTCTCTCATACCATTCAAGCAAGCCTAGGATAATGGCTTTTCTAGCTTCTCTGGATACACTTCTATGTCTGTCCTGACTGTCTGAGTCTGTGACAGTCACATGATGTGCTGTTTAAGAAGCCACACCCCCAAAATCGATCTTTTCTGAAGCTAGTTAGGCTGGGTACACACAAATACATTTTTTGTCCAGACTGACACTTTGCCACAACCGATCGTGTTGTCCATAGGAGACAGCACAATCTGTAGTGATTTACTGACATGTCCGATCGACTGTTTAACAACATTTGCCAATGACAAATAAAACAGAATTTTCACCCGACCGACCAATACACAGAAATATCTACTTGTGTGTACCCAGCCTTTCAGACCTACAACCATTCTTCAACCTTTCCTCTACCTATGGGCACATTAACCAGAGAAAAAACATCTTTTCAGGTTTGTGGGTAGCTTTAAAAATTATTTAGAAGGTCAGGGGTGGGGATTATGATGCAGCTGATGATGCTCTGTCCCAGCAGTGGGCATGCTCCAGACTGAGACTTAGGGATTGAGCAGGGCTGCTGGTAATGTCACAGATCACAGTACTAGCAAGAAAAAACATCCAATATATAAAAAAATTGGGCTGTTGTACATCCATATTAAAGTGCAACTAGAGACCAAAAATATAGAATTCTAGTGCAAAAACGATTCTAATTGCATATTGGCTAAACCCTGGATAAATAAAAGCAATTAGTTCAATAAGTTGGCCAAATTATTTTAAGTCCAGTCACCACGTCAAGGTTGCTTTATTTAACTGGGTCCTAACCTACTGGTACTTGCCTGTTTGGCTACATGAGCTGTCAGCTTCTCCTGTGTGGCCTGGATGCTTGAAGCTGACTCTCTAGTTTAAAGTTCTTTGCTCAAACGAGCACATGACCTAACTCTGGGTGGAGTACAATTACCCAGAAGGCTTGGTCAAACCTTCAATGTAACACACTATATAGAAAATTGGGCTTTGTTACATCCATGTTAAAGTGCAATAAGGTTTGACCAAGCCTTCTGGGAACTTGTACCCAGATTTAGGTCATTTGTTTGGGAGGTAAAGTAGCTCTGTCATACCTCCCGTTCAATAAACGATCAGGAGCCAGGAGAGAAAAAAGCTACTTACCCGATCGCTCGCTACTTTGCCCCGTGGTCTGACAGGTCCCGACGGGGTGTCTTCTTTGCGCATTGTACCTTCTCTCCCTGTTTCCTGATTGTTTATTGGAGAACGGGAGGAAAGACACAGCTCTTTTATCTCTCGTTCTTCAATTAAACTAATGGCCAATCTTTCTTTTTTTTTTCAGTGGAGATACCCTTTAATATTATATTATGTATATTAATATATGTTTATATGTAAGTATATTTATTATATTAAGTTCACCCCAACAGTTAAATTCATTTAATGGTTATAATCTCCAGACCACAATACTAACCTTCTGGGTAATATACTTCCCAATCCTTTCCTACCAGCTGTTGTATAAACCCTGGTAAAGCTATGGGTATGTAGAGAGGAGGCAGTTGGGGGGGGACAAGCTGATATCACAGGCAAGAAGGAAATCTGTCCCCAAGCTGCCTCCTCTACACAGATGTGGTTTTATAGCAACAAGTTAGGGAGAAAGAGTCAGGAGGATTATCTGCTTTAACAGTACAATCAACCAGCAATAATAAGTATTGCAACTGCAGTATTGGGGTTGGAGGGGGGTGATATTAACCATTATATGGGTTTTCAGGGTGAACTTGCCCTTTAAGAATTAACAGCCATCTTCTATATCTTCTTTTATTTACTTCTTTCTACAGTCGCCTTTGCAGGTCTGGGTTTTACATCTTTCTAATCTGGCGGGAAGCTGCATTGCTTCACAGAAATCGGGCAAGGAAGTGCTGGCGACTTTGCGCTGCCATCCTACCGCTGTATTGTGCTATGATGATCGCCTTGTCCCGCATGTGTGATTACAAGCAACCACTGGCAGGGTAAGGCCTGAGAGGATTACTATAAATCTCATGTCCATCTGTTGAGGTTACAATGAGGGACAATGTTTGATTCTGAACTACACTATATAAGGGTAATGAAAGCCAAATGAGCCCCCCCAGGCTCTAAACAGGATGAGGACCCTGTGGGTACAGCTGGTAGTTACCTACTAGGTGTCCTTGTCTCTCTTCCCTTTCTAGTCTGGCCCCACGCCTCCTTTTCTAGTCTGGCCCCACTCTTTCTTTTCTAGTCTGGCCCCACTCTTTCTTTTCTAGTCTGGCCCCACTCTTTCTTTTCTAGTCTGGCCCCACTCCTCCTTTTCTAGTCTGGCCCCACTCTTCCTTTTCTAGTCTAGCCCCACTCCTCCTTTTCTAGTCTGGCCCCACTCCACCTTTTCTAGTCTGGCCCCACTCCACCTTTTCTAGTCTGGCCACTCCTTCCTTTTCTATCTGGCCCATTCCCCTTTTCTAGTCTGGCCCCACTCTCTTTCTGTCTGGCCCATCCCTCCTTTCTAGTCTGGCCCCACTCTCCTTTTCTAGTCTGGCCCACTCTCCTTTTTTCTTCTGCCCCACTCCCGTCATCTGGCCCCACCCCCTTTTCTAGTCTGGCCCCATCCTCCTTTTCTATCGGCCCCCATTCCTTCCCCTTTTCTATCTGCCCACTCCTCCTTTTCTAGTCTGGCCCCATTCTCTTCCTTTTCTAGAGTCTCTGTCCCCACGCCTCCTCCTTTTCTAGTCTGGGCCCCACTCCTCTCTGTTTTTTCCTTAGGTCTGGCCCGCTATTTCCTCCTTTTCGCACCAGCATCCTCTGTCGCTCCATTCCTCCTTTTCTAGTCCTGGCCCCATCCTCCTTTTCTCATTGTCTGGCCCCACTCCTCCTTTTCTATCTGGCCCCACTCTCTCCTTTTCTAGTCGGGCCCCCTCCTTTCTTTCTCTAGTCTGGCCCCCACTCTTTCCTTTTCTAGTCTGTGCCCCACTCTTTCCTTTTCTCTAGTCTGGCCCCACTCCTCCTCCTTTTCTAGTCTGGCCCCACTCTTTCCTTTCTAGTCTGGCCCCACTCCTCTTTTCTAGTCTGGCCCCACTCGTCTCTTCTTCTAGTCTGGCCCCACTCTTCCTTTTCTAGTCTCAGTCTCCCACTCTCCTTTTCTAGTCTGGCCCCCACTTCCTCCTTTTCTAGTCTGGCCCCACTCCACCTTTTCTAGTCTGCCCCACTCCTCCTTTTTCTAGTCGGCCCCATTCCCCTTTTCTAGTCGGCCCCACTCCTCCTTTTCTAGTCCTGGCCCCACTCCTCCTTTCCTCCTGCCACCTCTCCTCCTTCCTCCTCCTCCTCCTCTCTCCTCCTCCTTCCCTCCTCCCTCCTCTTCCTCCGCTTCCTCCCCTCCTGCCTTCTCTCTCCTCCTCTCCTCCTCCCTTACTTCTCTCCTCTCCTCCCTCTGTCCTCTCCTTCCTCCTCCCTCCTCCCTCCTTCCTCCTCCTCCTTACTCCCCTCTCCCTCTTCCCTCCTTCCTCCTTACCTTCTCCTCCTCTCTACCTCCTCCTCCTCCCTCCTCCTCCTCCTTCCTGTCCTTCCATCTCCTCCTCCTCCTCCTCCTCCTCCTCTCCTCACCTCTCCTCTCCTCCTCTCTCCCTTACCTTCCTCCTTCTCCCTATCTGTAGTCGGGCCTCCACTTCCTTCTTCCCCTCCTCCTCCCTTCCTCCTTCCTCTCCCCCCCCCTTCCTCCTCTCGGCCTCTCCTCCCTCCTCTCCTTCTGCCTCCTCCTTTCCTCCTCTCTCTCGCTCCTCCTCCCTCCTCTCACTCCTCCTCCTACTTCCTCCTCCTCCTTGCCTTCCTTCCTCCTCCTTTCCTCCCTTCCTCCCTCTCTTCCTCCTCCTTTCTCCTCACTCCTCCTCCTTCCTTCCTCCGTTCCTCCTCCTTTTCCCCTCCTCCCTCCTCTCCTCCTCCCTCCTTCTCCTTCCTCCTCCTCTCCCTTCTCCTCGGATTTCTCCTTGCTTTCTTCCTTCCTTCTCCTCCTTCCTTCTCCTCCTCCTCTCTCCTCTCCGCCATTCCTCTCCTCTCCTTCCTTCCTCCTTTTCTGTCTGCCCCATCTCTTCCTCTTAGCCCCCTCCTACTCTGTTCCCCCATTCTCCTTAGTCTGCCCATGCCTCTTTTCTAGTAGGCCTCCTTCCCCTGTCTGGCCCCTCCTCCTTTCCTCCTTTTCCTCCCCCTACTTCCTTTTTCCTAGTCTGGCCCACTCCTCCTTTTCTAGTCTGGCCCCACTCTTCCTTTCTAGTCTGGCCCCACTCTTCCTTTTCTAGTCTGGCCCCACTCTTTCTTTTCTAGTCTGGCCCCACTCTTCCTTTTCTAGTCTGGCCCCACTCTTCCTTTTCTAGTCTGGCCCCACTCCTCCTTTTCTATCTGCCCCACTCTTCTTCTAGTCTGGCCCCACTCCCCTTTTCTAGTCTGGCCCCACTCCACTTTTCTAGTCTGGCCCCATTCCTCCTTTTCTAGTCTGGCCCCACTACTCTCCTTTTCTAGTCTGGCCCCCACTCTCCTTTTCTAGTCTGGCCCCATTCTCCTTTTCTAGTCTGCCCCACTCCTTCCTTTCTAGTCTGCCCCACTCTTTCTTTCTAGTCTGGCCCACTCTCCTTTTCTAGTCTGGCCCCACTCCTCCTTTTCTAGTCTGGCCCCACTCTTCCTTTCTAGTCTGGCCCCACTCCACCTTTTAGTCTGGCCCCACTCCTCCTTTTCTAGTCTGGCCCCATTCCTCCTTTTCTAGTCTGGCCCCACTCCTCCTTTTCTAGTCTGGCCCCCCTCTTCCTTTTCTAGTCTGGCCCCACTCCTCCTTTTCTAGTCTGGCCCCACTCCTCCTTTTTTAGTCTGGCCCCACTCCTCCTTTTCTAGTCTGGCCCCACTCCTCCTTTTCTAGTCTGGCCCCACTCCTCCTTTTCTAGTCTGGCCCCACTCTTCCTTTCTACTCCTCACTTTTCCTCCTTCTCCTCGTTTTCTAGTCTGGCCCACTCCTCTTTTCTAGTGTGGCCCCACTCCTTCCCCTCCTTTTCTAGTCTGGCCCCACTCCTCCTTTTCTAGTCTGGCCCCACTCCACCTTTTCTAGTCTGGCCCCTCACTCCACCTTTTCTAGTCTGGCCCCACTCCACCTTTTCTAGTCTGGCCCCACTCTCTCCTTTTCTAGTCTGGTCCACTCCTCCTTTTCTAGTCTGGCCCCACTCCCCTTTCTAGTCTGGCCCCACTCTTCCTTTTCTAGTCTGGCCCCACTCCTCCTTTTCTAGTCGGCCCACTCTTCCTTTTCTAGTCTGGCCCCACTCCTCCTTTTCTAGTCTGGCCCCACTCTTCCTTTCTAGTCTGGCCCCACTCCACCTTTTCTAGTCTGGCCCCACTCCTCCTTTTCTAGTCTGGCCCCACTCCTCCTTTTCTAGTCTGGCCCCATCCTTCCTCCTTTTCTAGTCTGGCCCACTCTCCTTTTCTAGTCTGGCCCCACTCCTCCTTTTCTAGTCTGGCCCCATTCCTCCTTTTCTAGTCTGGCCCCACTCTTCCTTTTCTAGTCTGGCCCCACTCCACCTTTTATAGTCTGGCCCCACTCCACCTTTTCTAGTCCGGCCCCACACTATGTAAGGAGCAGTGAGGGCAATAGCAGGTTGTCCCCCCGGTTCTTGCACTCCCGCAACCGCAAGGACCGGGCAACCTCTGCCCCCCGGAATGCCCTTTACTCATGTGTCATTCCCCTGGAAGATCTCTAACATCGCCGTGCCTCCTACACGACTCTACGACTCTTCCCAATGGCACCCCTCCCTCAACCTGCCCGGAAGCCACATCTGGCAGGATGGGATGTCTAGAATAGAATTTTTGGTCCTCACCCTGGGTACAGCTTTGAGGGTGTTTATTTGGCTTTTATTCCCATTTAAAGCAGTGATGATTGGTAGTCACAAGTTACTGGACCAAGACGGACCTTTGTACAGTATATACGTTGTGTGTACTGTATGTATGGGACTTCCTGTTGCTGTGTGACTATGGGCATAACTATTAGGGGAGCAGGGGGAGCAACCACAGGGGAGCCGAGGGGGCCCCATCTTCTTATTTTTCCTATGACAGATATGGCCTCCAGAAAATGACTGTGGATGAAACATGTATAGGGGCCCCATGATAGTTTTGCTAGGTGGCCCAGTGATCCCTAGTTAGGCCACTGGTGGAGACATCACTGTCTATGGAGCCTGAATTGTCTTAGGCAACAGGAAGTTCCTGCTAGCTGCAGGAGGTTTAGGTGAATTTCCTACATTAATATTTGAAACCTGTCCTGTTTGCATTGCATAGACCCCCTGCCCTCTTTATAACATTTCCATCATTTCTTTTTCTACCAGATTCCTTTGTGGGAGGTGTGATTGGGCTGATTTTAGCCCACTTGTGTTATCGGCAGCACTACCCACCCCTGACACACCCATCCTGCCATCGACCACACGTGTGCCTGCGGCAGGTCAGTGCCCAGAAAAAAGAAGAGCCGCTGCCAACAGAAAACAGCGACGGGTTGATGCGTGATAGCATAACCGAGGGCCCGGTATGACCAGCAGTTTCTTCTATTTGACTTTTAGCTGAAACCAGAACCTCAGAAAAAGAGGTATTTTTCCTGCACTGTGTGTACGGTACCATGCACGGCCCTTCAATGTGTCTGGCAGCCGGCGGTGAACTCATTGACTGCATCCAATGAGCTGGAAGCCAAGAGCATTGAACCCCAAGTGCTGACATCACCGACCTTGTTGATATTCTTGCCTCATATCACAGCTTTTCATCTTTATCTCCAAAGTGGACAGTTGATGTCAGATGTTTTCTTTCAGCCGACATTAATAATGTATCTCGCCGATCCAGGCCTGTGATGTTATCCATCTCCTAGCTGTGCTGTCTGGAATTCACACGGAGTCATCAGTGCTCTTCTGATGGTTTCACACTTCTGTGGCATTAATCAATCACCCATGTTCTTCTGATAGACACATAGTGCAGAATCCATCATCCGTCCCGCTGAGCTCGTTTTTATGTAGGTGTGAGGCTTTTGTTTGGAGGGCCATTAGACTCAAAACCCATGTTAAATGCAATGTATGACATCACACAGAGAGTGACAACGTCTATTTCATTTCCCTTATATAAATTGTAAGTATTTCTGTGATTATATAAATCCAGGATACAGCAGGTACTTTGAGACACAAGAATATGATCTGTGAAACAAACTAGTCCCTTGGTTTATGGCATCTCATATGCAGACAGCTCGTACTTTTCCGTAATTGTCAATAGTACTGACAGTCCCAAATTTTCAATCCCAGTCCTGGTCTCCGTGTATCACGCTCAGTTCCCTGTAATGATATAAAGACAGGCTTAGAGGTGTCAATTGTATAACGTAAAAGACATGTTTAGTAGCCTTCTTCTTAAGTCTGTGCTATAAAGAAGATATAACCCTCCGTACATGCACTGAAGCGGGGGATTAAGTCATCATTGCCAAAAGTACCAAGAGGATTACCGTAAAAATGAAAATCAATGGAGAAGGCTTAGAAAAAATTATAGATTTCTTTTCAGAGGAACTAAATCCAACATTTTTAGGCTAGATACTGATGACGCCTTGAAGGCAATGGTCATCCCCAAAAAATAAATAAAATAAACAATGTCAATCCCATTGCAAGAACACAAAAAGTTCCTGAGATATCTGCAGGAAAGTGTATTTGTATGTAACGAAAAACAGCCTTAAGCCATACACAGGATAGATACTGTATTCCAAGTGATCTGGTCCGATCAGATTGATCAAAATATTGTTTTTCTTTTTTTACGAAATGCGAGGATCAGGCCAGACTAATTTTGACCCAACCAATCAGATATTAGCTTTAAAATGATAAATAACATCTGATTGGTTGGGGCAAAATTTAGCAACATTTTTAACAATAAGAACCTTTATTACATCTCCTTGTTAGAATTTACTGTAAGCGGGATATAGTTTATCATAAATAACTAAAAAGGACTGGACATAACGGATACGTATCCTTCATAGCGAATACAAGTCTATTTGTATACATATCGCAGGATCATTATTTTATTAGGGATTCCCAGTTTGAGCCTTGAAAGAAGATATATTTATTCCATATCTGGGGAAATACAGCTTGACCATGTCTATGTATGTTGGGGTTACTTTGTTTGCTATAATATACGATTATTGGAAAAACTGTAATTTCAACTGTCAGAAGATATTAAAAATTGTGCTACAGACATAACGGTAAACATCCTTATCATATGATTAGAAGATCATATCTGGGATGTCAACGAGTCAGTTATAACAATATTACCACACAGCTGAACGCATGGAAATAATAATGACTTGATGTACGGGAGATAACATATTCCCTAGTGTGAATTATATGGATAGTACAATTTACCTAGATCCTACAATAAGATTATAATCTAAAGGCTTTGGGCTTTTTTACAGATCAATTATAATTTGATATCGTCTACTACAGTAGAAAATCTGGATGTTTTAGGTTCTGGTTTAGTAGTTTATAAATCATTTATGTATTTTAACTATTTCTTTCCATTTTTTTTTTTTGACTAGTACTTTTTATCCAAAATTTATTGATACGCCAGATCACATTTTTAGGGCTGAACAAATTTGGTGTAAAGGTATCTAAAGCTGGCCATTCGCTTCCAGATGTTCCTCTGATTAGATTTCCGATCGAGCGCAACATTCGGAAATCCCATCAGAAGAACCTCTCAAAGACCCCCACCTTGTGGCTCCAATATCCGATCTCCAAGATGGGGACTGAGGATGGGGACGGCGGAAAATCTTCATTTTTCCAATTGGAAAAACCATAAAACGCTTCTGATATTTTGATTGATCCAATCGAATTGATCAGTTCATTCAAAATAATTATCCTGTGTATGGCTTTATACATATATAAGTTTGATTGCACATTAGACTGCTGGCCAGCAGTAAAACTCAATTTGTAATCTCTCTGATGTGAAATAAAGTGGCGTTGCTGATGTTTCTGTTCAACCAATCGCACGACCCATTTAAAAAAAGTATTTTCTGTTGTGGCGGTCGATGGCAACGAAATTGCGAACCGTGTGTACACAGCCTAAGCTTAAGGAGACCATCAAGCAAATGTCCCTCAGTGTGATTTCATCACAAACATACTCTACAAAACCATATAGACTTTATAGAGATATAAATCAATAGGGCTGACAGTACTGCAAAGGACTATGGAGAAATTGAAAGAAATATAGCATTAGCATTGAAATTAGAATAGTTTACTGGGAGAAAATGTAACTTGAAAAGGTCCAAGATCCTAGACTTGTAAATGCTTGAAGCGCACTATGACATCATAAAACACAATCATTTATGAACTCATTGTCCTTAAATATTATAACATTATTATCTAATCCACTGCGGATCTTTGACTGTTCTCATTCAATATTTGTACTGGTGTTTGCCCTGTTTGTACCATTTTAAGAACATTATTTATTAACATTGCTCAAGGCCTTACAGTATATCATCGATATATTCTGTCCCATCAGCTGATAACTATGCACATAAACTTTTGAATGTTACAATCTGAACTTTCATGCAAAACCGTTTATTTTTGGTTTCAAAGATCAAGAGGCCAAGGCGAGTTACACCTACTTCTTATAGCCAATAGCCCTTCCTATTACAATGATAAACTACTGTAGTAAACCAACAAATCCAAGGTCCATTAGAAGACATTCTGTGAAGTCATTGTCACCAAAGCAGTGGTAGGATGTTCCTTCAGCTTTTGATGTAACCAAACATGTCTGCCATGTGGGTTGATGGTATGATAGTATTCCATTGATAAAATCATTCAGAGGGCAATGTGATTGGGCAAATGTCTTACCATGTTAGATATAATCCATTTCCCATGGTATTATTGAATTTGGTTGAGATGTAGAATGTTCGTTTTTTTCAGTCCTCTGTCTCCACTTGTAGTAGGTTTCCGCCTTAACCCAAATCTTTGGAGAAATGCATGGCATGTCTCTGTGGTGTCACGTAATGTGGGTATTAACAAATGGTTGCTAGGATCTCTGAGGATGCTATAAAAGATTAGATTAGAGAGTGATATCTTTTAAGATTGTGCGATAATGTTATATAATGGGGCTAAAAAGTATTAAAGGGCATATCCACCCTTAAAACAAAAAGCTGGTGACTTGTCAGGTATCTGCCTGCAACCCCAAGTTTATTACATGTATTTCTTACCAGATATTTAATGATAGTAATGATGATTTTCCTTTCTGGAAAAGGTATCTGCCTCCTCCCTCTGCTCAAAGAGCTTTTTATGGGCTTGAGCATGTGCAGAGGAGGCAGCAGGGGAAACAGCAGTCAATCATTGGCAGTGAGGTCAGTAGTCACAGCCTTGATTGACTGCATGGAGGGAGGGGCCAACTTACTCTGACAGAATGGAGGCAAGAATTATCCTTAAATATCTAATTAGTAATACATCTAACAATGTGCTGTATCAGTTGGGCGGGTTGGGTGGGTAAATGACAAGTCACCAGTTCCTTGTTTTAAGGGATGACATGCCTTTAAAATATTGTCGAATGTCCAATAAGACTGTTAAGAGTTTTAAATGCGAAAGAATCCAAATTGGTGGGTTTTATGCATTTTAACCTCAGTATCTAAAAAACAAAACAGAACGAATACAGAACAGAAAGGTAGCAGGTTGGGAAACAGGTTTGAGGATCTCTTCTTGTAACCGCAAAACGATTGGCTTAGTCACATACCTGCTCAATAATTTGAGTTCCATTTATTTGATTGGGGAATTTGGGGTGCACCTATGAAAAGTGCACCTATGCATGTGAAGTATCATGTTTAACAACATATATGTGTTATTGTTTTTGCTTAAGATGAGCTTTACCTATAGATCACGGAGAGCAACATGAAATGTGTATATAAGGATTGCCATGTCTTTGTGTATATTTAGAAACGCGTTTGAAATCTTTTCAACCACCAAACACAGCTAAATGCATAGCGTGCAAACGAGCACTGATCCACTTCATCTGCTTATAAATGCAATACTGCACATGCGCAAAAATGCACGGTGCGCTTATTCTGAGCATGTTCAGAGCAGTATATCTTTTTCCATGCAAAGACCTCATTTCTGTTCCCATTGATTCCCAGTTTATAAGAAAGTGTTTGTGTATGTGGTGGTTTTGCTGATCAATTATTAAATATAAGAACATTTTGATAAAAAAAACAACAAACAAACAAAAAACATTATCTGAAACTGCATTTGTATGATCCACCGGTTCAAACCTTACCGTGCTGCACTAACATTACTGGGTGCTCTTTATCACTTTGTTACTAGGATCAGAATAAATACAAATACATTATCACCAGTGATCAGTTCGCATGAAAGGAACTGAGACTCGTTATCTACACTCCACCCCAAACCTGTTGCCATTGCAGCAAAAATGTTTTGTTGGGGCTTATGTAATAATTGTGCCATACATATGTTATTAGATAACATCTGATTGGTTACTGCAGATTAAAGGGCAATTATAGTCCCTCCCCTTTAAAGTTTTCAACCACAATGAATATCACTGCATCTCCTGTACCTCAGTTTAACTTGGGGGCCATATTTAAAAACCCACGGTGCTGGAAGTTACGATCCTATGGCGAACCAAAATGAACGTTAAAGGTTCGGTATCGCTAAACAGCGATATAGCGCCTTTATAAAAATGGCCCTTGGTGCCTGAAAGGATATTAATTACAAATTCCAAAGAGCATCTGTCACCAGCTGTTTGTAATGTTCTGTGTCCAAATACAACTCCCTCCTTCATTTTCAAATATTATAATGTTAATATTATGCAAGATTACAGGTGGTGGTCATGTGACGTCATAGATGATGGAGGATAGTCGGAAAACAAATATCATTTTATGTATCTACGGTGCAGAGTCTAATGTGTCCCTGGACTGTGCGTAATGAACATTTCCCGCTAGGTATAGACACAAGCTCTGTGTTAAAGTGGGTTGTAAATTCTCTGTCTGGGAGAAGTTAATGGCCTCTAAGGGGCTGGTACACACAGTCTGTCCTGTCTTTCCAAACAGAAAACGTGCATCTATATTCTTAGAATGTGCAGCGATCGGTTCTCTGTAAATAAACAGGCAAGACTGGGCAAAATTTAAAGTCCAATCCGATTATTATTTTCTACCTACTTGATCTGTCATTATGACTATTAATCACCTGGCCAAACTCAACCAAATGTTCCCTGCCCTCCAACTGGGTTATCAATTGGCCAAAACATCAATCTGTGTGTACCAGCCTTAACAGGAGAAAGCAGGCGGACATCTTTCTTCTGTTGAGTGGCGATGGATGTATAGAGCGGTGAGGATCCATATTTTATATATAGACTGTGCAGCATTGAATCTTCAGCTAGAGGGCACCAGGTTGAATAGCCATGGAGTCCTAGGTGCTCATTTAACCAGAGGCAGTAGGCGTTAAATTCATTTATTTCGCAGGGTGCGCGGGTTTTCGCAATAGACACCCAAACAGCCGGAGCACCGAATTCAATGTTAGGTTTGCTTGCGTTAAAGTCTCGCTGTGGGAAAATCCCTTTTGGGATTTACCTACAACCGCAAACCCCATATTGAATTCGGACAGGGAGATTTACCAGGAGCAATAGTGGCTCTTGGTTAATCTCCCTGATAGGGTCCTGTACTGGGCACATTTTTTCAGACCTGCACCGGCAAAACCGTTACCAGTACCAGATTTGCTGGTGGGTTTGGTAACCGCACCTGACCTGCCCCTGACCTGACCTGCCCCAAAATTACCAGGGACATAACCCACACCCACTGCTTGACCCACACCCGCAGCGTTGCCACCTATGCGGTTTACTTGAACCCAACTGGAAGGGTAACTGCGGGTACCGGACCCGATGCAGGACTCTAATAGACCTCCACTACCATCCTACATTGCATGGTGGGAGCTGTAGTACGGTGAACAGTCTCCCTGGTCTGGTTCCTCCCTGCACTAGGATACACAGCAGTACAGATCTGTAACAGAGATTTCCCTAAGATGCCTTCAGATGCTCCAGCATTTTCAATCATTTCCTATAATTATG
Source organism: Hymenochirus boettgeri (assembly GCA_019447015.1). Classification (NCBI taxonomy): domain Eukaryota; kingdom Metazoa; phylum Chordata; class Amphibia; order Anura; family Pipidae; genus Hymenochirus; species Hymenochirus boettgeri. The sequence goes on from CM033475.1 coordinate 17,989,184, forward strand.
ACCTGAAGTCTTGTTGGTGTTTTCTGTATTTTTATGATGTTTTTTTTAATGTGAACAATAATGTTGCAATGCAGTAATAAAATGCAATAAGACAACAGAGAATGGAACTTGTGTTTGATTGGTTTGTCACATGCAGATCCGTATTATTTAAGGGTGTAGACTGCATACATGGCGACACATATGGATATAAATTCAATCTCCTGTTCGGCAATGAACCAGTTAAGCCATTTGCAGAAGCCTCTCCAGATAGCATGTTGGGGATAGAGGAGAGAGAAGCCCATTAAATCTGCCATATGTTCTTCAAGAGCCTCTTGCACTGAATGAAACATTCGGATTCCATGTTTCAGTCTCCCAGCGATTGAGTCTAAGTACCCAGTGAAGAGCCTTCTGGGACAAGTTGCCCTTGATTTACTGGCACTGAGGGCCTGTTGAGGGAATAGTTGAGTTTGGCAGGATTTGGAGAAAGTTTCTATTTTCCTAGTATTGAACAATTTGTTCTTTCATCTCTAGAACTATTACTGTTACAAGTTAGTGTAAATGACGCAGGGCCTGGGAAATGGTTTGGTGGACACGTACGTATAACCAAAACTTTCAAGGTTCCACCGTCTATTTTCAAGTTTTTCCCAAAATATGGAAAGTTCTGAGATCCGAATGTCCTGGACGGTTCTGAAGGAACTTCGGAAAAAGGGGTTCCAAGTCGAAACCAGGTTCGAAACCAGGCTGTATAATAATTTCACTTAAAAGAGAAGGAATATCTAGAAAACTAGCATATGGTGCTAATTTTGCCCCAACCAATCAAATCTTATTTAATATTTGAAAGCTAACATCTGATTGGTTGGGGCAAAATTAGCACCATTTTTAACCATAAGAACTTTTATTGAATCTCCCTGATAGTGTATAACTGGTCATTCCTGTTCCTTCACATGGCCAGACATTCCACCCTGCCTCTTCGTCCTTCCGTGCAGGGTTGGCGAGGGGGCATGACAAGGGGGCGTGACTAGGCTGTGTGATGTCATTGACATCACGCAGTGGGCGGAGCATACATGCTGGGGGTGGGGGTTAGGGGTGTGGTAGGGCGTGACGTGGGCGGTCCGGGGGCATGACACACATAAAGGGGGCGTGACATACATAAAGGGGGCGTAACGGGGAGGAGATTCAGGACTCCTCTCCGTTGCGGGAGATCGGGGTGGTCTCGTGGGAGCATGGGAGACCACCCCGATTTGCGGTAGACTCCCGGAAGATCCGGGAGTAGTGGGATACCTGCATGGCAGTGGTCAGGTCACTAATGGGTAGCGATGTAATGTGGTTTCTAATAGAACCCAGTTTTGAATCGAATCTCAGGGTTTCGAAGTCCCGACTAAACTTTCGGAACTCCCGAATTTCACGGAACCTGGATTTTTCTTATTTTCAAAATAGACGATTTTCTAAAATCGAAAGTAGATGATTTTCAAAAATCAAAACTCGAATTTTCGAAAACAGAACCAGTTTCGAACATCTCTACTAATGGGTTAACCCCTTTCCATGCAATGGGACAGGAAACACAATCAATAAAGACTCCCTCCTCCCCCCCTCCCCAGTCCTTTATCTTGTCCCTCGCATGGGTGAAAAAGGAAGCACGATCATCTCCAACCCTGGTACCTGTTTCTTTATTTCTTTGTGCCTCTTCTCTGATCAGCCGGGTAGCAGGACACCTATTAAGCTCTTTAAGCTACCCTAGCCCTTCCCCGATATAGCACAATATTGTGTCTCTATCGGAAGATTCCAGCCCTGCACTTCCAGGTACGGCATGATGACATCATTGCGCATGTTTTAAAGGGCCAGAATACTGCAAATCTCTCTCTTCGGTTTGCAAGGGGGGAGTGTGTATCCAGTGCAATCCTCCTTGGGTAGCTGTCCTGTGTGGTGGTGATACAGGTACCTTTTTGTCCAAGGCTCCTGTATAAAGCATTATTTTTTGGATGATTTTTGGCTGATCATGATCTCCAGAAGCATCGATCAAGGTCTAGATCTAGATCCAGTTGGTGAGCATCCTTTTTGGTGAGTTACTACTTTTTGTTTGGGGGGGGGGGCTATCCTGTTTTTAAATTTCTGATTCATCTCACCACTCGGCTTTCCGCCATCTCGGCTCTCACGGAAATCTCCTGGTCCTCCCAGCCATTAATTATTAGATTCTTCAAAGCCTTGTATGTATGTATGTATTTATGTATAGGGGGCATGGCTACGCTGTGTGACATCATTGACATCACACAGTGGATGGGGCATACCCAATAGGGGGTGGGGTAGGAGGGGTTAGGGGTGTGGTAGGATGTGGCATGGGCGGTCCGGGGGCGTGACACACATAAAGGGGGTGTAACGGGGAGAAGATTCAGGACTCCTCTCCGTTGCGGGAGATTGGGGTGGTCTCGTGGGAGCGCGGGAGACCACCCCGATTTGCGTGAGACTCCCGGAAGATCCAGGAGTAGTGGGATACCTGCATGGCAGGGGTCACTAATGGGTAGCGATGTAATGTGGTTTCTAATAGAACCCAGTTTTAAATCGAATCTCAGGGTTTCGAATGTATGTATTTATGTATAGTTTATTTATAAAGCGCTACTTGGGGACACAGTAAATTCATACAAGGGGGGCAAAAACATAATAGTTCACTATATATATATATATATATATATATATATATAATATATAGAGCTTACAATCTATCTTTATAATCTAGCCTTGAAACATATTAGAAACATATTAGACCTCCAATAAAGCCAAAACCTCCTCCTCCTCCTCTCTGACTTCTCTTCCTTTTGAGTCTATGGAATCAGTACCACTAGACCAGCTTACGTGGAAGATGCTTTTCTTTTAGCAATCACAGCTAGAAGAGTCTCTGAAATCACAGAATTCAGATGTTCCCAACCTTATCTCATCACATCAACAAGGATATCATAGTACCTCACTTCTTCCAAATCCCCAAACAGAGGAAGAAAGTATGTATCACTCCTTGGATTTAGCCAGATTCATAAATATCTACAGTGGAAGAAATTAATCTTTGGTAAATGTGATTATATTTGGGGGGAAAAAGGCTGGTATGAAACCAACAAAGTGATCTGTGACTGTGATGAGGTGGATCACTTCTTGTATAAAACAGACCTATTTGTCATCTAATAAAGATAAGCCCTCTGCAGTGAGAGCTCATTCTACGAGAGCGATGGTGACCTCTTGGGCGTGTAACGCAGACGTTTCTATCCAGGATATTTGCAAGGAAGCTACCTGGAGTTCTCCCCATACATTCCTGGTCAAAGGGTTCTTGAATCTGTTTTGTTATAATAAATATTTGTTTATCCCTCCCTTATTTTTTTATCTTTTACTGCTTTGGTATATTCCATTAGTAACCACTGCCATGTGATGTAACAGGAATGCTGAAAATTAAATCATGCTTACCAAAATTTTCCATTCCTGGACTGTAACATGGCGGTCACTAAGCTCTAGGGGCGTAACTGCAGGGGCCCGGGCCCCCCTGCAGGATTGGAGGCCGGGCCCCTGATCTTCCCTTCCGCGATCAGCTGGTTTAAATAGCTGATCACGCATATGAATGAAACATACGCGCAACAAGCTGTTTAAAAGACCAGACACGAACTTTTGGAACTTAACCCGGAAATTCGGGTTTCTTGTCTTTTAAACAGCTGATCATGTGTATGTTTCATTCATATGCACGATCAGCTGTTTAAACCGGCTGGTGGAGGAAGAGATCTTGGACTTGTGGAAAATGGTTAACCCATTATTGACCACTGCTATGTTACAGGAATAAGTTAATTTTCAGCATTATAGTCCATCTTGTCCCCAAGATACAGCCTGTCAAATTCAAGAAAATCTTCTAGTAGAAAGAGTTGCTGACTGCAGCCCTTTATGAATCATTGATGTATCCAGTGTGGCGCAGGAGAGGGGCATGGTAAGTAACGATCGGGGAACTTTCTGTGAATAATAGTAATGCGGTTGGGGCTGGGGGAAGGAGCAGTACATAATATAAAAAGGGTTTTATGGTAGGGGGAGGGAGACAAAATTGGGAGGGAGAGGGAGGGAGAGAGAGAGGGGGAGAAGGGCCAAACTTCTCCCGGAGGCCAGGTAGGAGGCAGAGTTCTATATGGACTCTGCTATCCTCCTGGTGGGCAGTTTTTGGGACTTGGGGGGGGGGGACTACAGGAGAACCATATGGAGCTGGGATGTAAGGTAAGGATTTTTACACACCACATAGCGGGGTCAGTAGTGGGTTAAATTATAGTTTGGGGGGTGGACATGCCCTTTAAGCTGGCCAAATATGATCTCTATGGAACAACTGAACCAACCTATATTATTTGGTTCCATTTTTAATATTTCCTCACCAAAACCAAGTATCCTTGTTTCTGTCTTAATTTCTATGGCTGCAATTGATATAACAGCATGGGAGCTGCCATGCTTCTGTTTGCACTGGGCCTCTAACCTCAGTGGTGCCCCATGAGCAGGAAATAAAATTGCAGTTATTTAATAATGGGGCAAATCTTTAGGATAAAGCGACATCACAGGGTTTCCTTTTATACCCTGTGAAGGACAGTCCATCATGGCTGCTGTTTAGATCATATATAGGATTTTTTAAAAGCAAAACTGTGAATGCAGCGGTTTAGGTCACCTCTAAATGGAGAATCAGGGAGAAATGTATCATCTTCACATAAAGAAGCATGACCGGACCTACACGGCATTGATTCCTCTGTTTTAATTTGAGAGGCAAGCTGTTATTATTGAAGTTTGTAACCTTCCGTCACTTGCATTACCATCTGTTCAGGTTATAGTAATTATAAAGCTGCAGGCTGCTCATTATTGCACGTGCAACACCTGGATAAGTTTGTCCAGTAGGGTAAAGCACATGGGAAGCACATTATATGTATTGTCCTGTACAAAACAAAACCAATCCATGTGAAGCATTCAGCACTGGTCTTCATGTATGAGAAAACAAAGGGTTTGGGAAGCAAAATATTTAAGATATGTGGAGAGAGAAACTTGGGGAAGAAATACCAACTTGGTAATATGCAGTGTCATACTGGGGGTGGGGGAATTGGAAAATAGTCCCGTGGCCCCAACCAAAAGTATTTAGGATCCCATTCAACATTTAATTATATTATTTTCACTCCCTTTTAGTATCTTTTTTTGTTGTAAATTCCCCCCCCCCAAAATTTTTTTTTTTATAAAAGTACCTGGAGAACCCCTTGGAATGGTAGATAGCTCCTAATAAATGGTAGAAACCCCTTGGAATGGTGGAAACCCCCATGGAATAGTGGATGACCCTTTGGAACGGTGGAAGACCCCATTGGAAATGTGGAAACCACATTGGAATGGTGGAAGACCCCTTGGAATGGTGGAAGACCCTTTGGAATGATGGAAGACCCATTGGAATGGTGGATAACCCCTTGGAATGGTGGAAGACCCATTGGAATGGTGAAAGACCCCTTGGAATGGTGAAAGACCCCTTGGAATGGTGAAAACCCTCTTGAAATGGTGACGACCCCTTGGAATGGTGGAAACCCCCTTGGAATAGTGGATGACCCATTGGAATGGTGGATAACCCCTTGGAATGGTGGATAACCCCTTGGAATGGTGGAAAACCCATTGGAATGGTTAAAGACCCCTTGGAACGGTGGAAGAACCTTTGGAACAATGGAAGACCCATTGGAATGGTGAAAAACCCTCTTGGAATGGTGACCGAGCCCTGGAATGGTGGAAACACCCTTGGAATAGTGGATGACCCATTGGAATGGTGGATAACCCCTGGAATGGAGGATAACCTTGGAATGGTGGAAGACCCATTGGAATGGTGAAAGACCCCTTGGAATGGTGGAAGACCCTTTGGAATGCTGAAAGACCCCTTGGAATGGTGAAAACCCTCTTGGAATAGTGACCAACCCCTTGAGTTGGTGGAAACCTCCTTGGAATGGTGAGCGACCCCTTAGGACGGTGGATGACTCCTTGGGATGGTGGATGACTCCTTGGGATGGTGGATGACCCCTTGGGATGGTGGATGACTCTTGGATGGTGGAGACCCTTGGGATGGTGGATTACTCCTTGGGATGGTGGATTACTCCTTGGCATAGTGGATGACCTCTTGGGATGGTGGATGACCCCTTGGGATGGTGGATGACTCCTTGGGATGGTAGATGACCCCTTGGGATGGATGGTGGATGACCCCTTGGGATGGTGGATGCCTTGGGATGGTGGATGACTCCTTGGGATGGTGGGATGACCCCTTGGCATGGTGGATGACCTTGGCATGGTGGAAGACCCCTTGGAATGGTGGAAGACCCTTTGGAATGATGGAAGACCCATTGGAATGGTGGATAACCCCTTGGAATGGTGGAAGACCCATTGGAATGGTGAAAGACCCCTTGGAATGGTGAAAACCCTCTTGAAATGGTGACGACCCCTTGGAATGGTGGAAACCCCCTTGGAATAGTGGATGACCCATTGGAATGGTGGATAACCCCTTGGAATGGTGGATAACCCCTTGGAATGGTGGAAAACCCATTGGAATGGTTAAAGACCCCTTGGAACGGTGGAAGAACCTTTGGAACAATGGAAGACCCATTGGAGTGGTGAAAAACCCTCTTGGAATGGTGACCGAGCCCTTGGAATGGTGGAAACCCCCTTGGAATAGTGGATGACCCATTGGAATGGTGGATAACCCCTTGGAATGGAGGATAACCCCTTGGAATGGTGGAAGACCCTTGGAATGTGAAAGACCCCTGGAATGGTGGAAGACCCTTTGGAATGCTGAAAGACCCCTTGGAATGGTGAAAACCCTCTTGGAATAGTGACCAACCCTTGAGTTGGTGGAAACCTCCTTGGAATGGTGAGCGACCCCTTAGGACGGTGGATGACTCCTTGGCATGGTGGATGACTCCTTGGGATGGTGGATGACCCCTTGGGATGGTGGATTACTCCTTGGGATGGTGGATGACCCCTTGGGATGGTGGATTACTCCTTGGGATGGTGGATTACTCCTTGGCATAGTGGATGACCTCTTGGGATGGTGGATGACCCCTTGGGATGGTGGATGACTCCTTGGGATGGTAGATGACCCCTTGGGATGGATGGTGGATGACCCCTTGGGATGGTGGATGCCTTGGGATGGTGGATGACTCCTTGGGATGGTGGATGACCCCTTGGCATGGTGGATGTCCCCTTGGGATAGTGGATGACTCCTTCAGATGGTGGATGACTCTTTGGGATGGTGGATGACTCCTTGGGATGGTGGATGACTCCTTGGGATGGTGGATGCCCCTTGGCATGGTGGATGACCCCTTGGCATGGTGGATGTCCCCTTGGGATAGTGGATGACTCCTTCAGATGGTGGATGACTCTTTGGGATGGTGGATGAAAACTTGTTTTCCAAAACCTTAACTGTTATTTCTATCTACAGCAGCGTTGATAATGGGTTATTTTGTTTACCATGCCCACTCATAGACAAAGGAACTGGCATGTTGAGTAGCAATGAATTAATCGCCAATTAACTTGCAATTCTCCATTATAAGAAGCACCGGCGATCTATCACCAGGTATTACTCTCTCACCATTGCCAGAAGGTTGTGTATTATTGAATGAGTGATAAACCATTCTGGTGACATGTTCCATACCAACAGCAAAACCTGGGCCATTTTCTTCCATTGGCCTAATGAAGCCCTGACTTTAAACTGACCTTATCATAGGGCAAATTTTAACCCATAGCACAAAATAAACTAGAATGTGGTTTTAATTGGTCCAGATCTTGTTTGTTGCGACACTTATTCTTAATTATCTGTAGGTGCAGTCAAATAAATGAGCTGTTGCAGAAAAACAATTGTAATGCACTCAGGGTCTGGGAATTAATAGATCTGTCTCCTTTCACCTTCAGAGTCATTAAATTCCCCGGGAGAAGATCACATTTCAGAACAGGTCGGCTCATCCCTGGCGAAAGATACATTGTACCTTGTAGGTTGTTATTCAGTTAGCAGGGGTAATTAAATGCAGAGTTTTTTTGAAATGAGTGTTCTTTGGGAAATGAATAGTTCGCTGGCTCTGAGAACAAAATATGAGTATAATTATGGAAGTGGATATAGTTAATGTAAAGTGTTCTCCATATCCACTGCTTGGCTACATAATAATATTCAGCATATCGGCCTCTCTGTCTACCCCTGTCTATCCAGGGATTCCATTAGGTGCCCCCCCCCACCTGTTACTTAGAGCTGTCAACTGGTTATAGGGGGTTGGCAAGAGTTAGAGATGTAGTACTCACTCAAAAACTTTAAATATCCGAAACTACAATTTAATAGAAGTAAAATGGTGATACTCACATATTTATCTGTTCTACTTTGTTATAAATTATCATGTTTGTGAGTGCTCCTAATTCCCCCACCCTCCTTACTCACTGCCTTTTGTAGTGTCTGCAACACTTATAAGTTCTGCACAAGCCTCACTGTGGGACACTGCTTGGTTACACATCTCCCAACCTAACCCTGCTTTCTTTTATCTGCAGATTCGCTTAAATGTTGCAGAAAGTGTGCTGGCAGGCAGGCAGGCAAAGAGGTCAGGGATGGGTCACATAGTTTCTATTTCCTCTTCTGGAGTGACAGGTCTTTCCCTGTAAATGCTGTGATTAAAATGCCAATTTTTCAGATTCTACAGCTCAGATTTAAATCCCGAAAAAAGTGGTGGGATCTTGCTGTATCTAAAGGTATAGATACCCTTTAATCAATTACTATAATTAAAAAGGTTTATTTAAACACACAATATAGATAATATTTTACGTGATTAAATTGTTTTGGAGATAATACAACTCAAATATCTTTGCTTCTATGCTCATATAGCATCAAAATTATCATATAGAAGCTCGTAGAAGTGAAGAGATGAACAGGAGCTGCCAAGGGGATTGCACACTAAGCGAAATCTGGATATGGAGTCGCACACCTTGATGAATTCAAATATTTATTCAAAACCACACATCAAATACTATTGTATTTGATGTGTGGTTTTGAATAAATATTTGAATTCATCAAGGTGTGCGACTCCATATCCAGATTTCGCTTATACTTACCTTCCTTGGAAGTGGGAAGATTATAGGAGGCCAGCACCCATCTCAGTTTGTGTGCATAAGTAACTCCTACGGCTGTGGCTTGGATTGCAAATCAGTTGTTGAAAAGTTCAAACAAACTGCAATTTAAAGTTACCCATGGATGTTTGATTCTTCCCTAGATATTATATAAACTTACACAAGGGACGGTATTTATAATGGATCTTTATTGTTAATGTCCGATAAATATCCCTTAGAACGGTACCAGGCAAGTTTTTTTTCACAATATTATAGGGCTGTGGGGTGTTTGTGAGAAATTCAATATACAAGATGGATAAAGTACAGAATATTCCAATAAGGATGAATAAATGAGAGATTGTATAGGGCGCAGCACTGGTAAATTTAACACATTACTGTACATGGTTCATTACCATACAGTTAATATTGTAAGATGTAAATATCTGCTGGAAAGGATCTCCATGTTCTAGACAATGAGACAGTGAGACAATGAGTTGCACCAGAATAACAATTCACTGGGGATATATTGTAATAATGTCTCTGGGGTTATTATTATTATTGATAAGTTTCCCCAGAAAGGACAGCACGGTGGCTTAGTGGTTAGCACTGATCCCTTACAGCGCTGTAGTCATGAGTTCGATTCCACCCTTGGACACATCTGCAAGGAGTTTGTATGTTCTCCCTGTGTTTGCGTGGGTTTCCTCCGGGCACTCCGGTTTCCCCCACAATGATAAAGACATACTGATAGGTTGTATGTGTCAAAAGAGCTTAGATTGTAAGCTCTTCAGGGCAGGGCCTGATGAGAATGTATACATGTAATTGTAAAGCGATACAGAAGATATTATTAATAATAATAATTCCCAAAGTTCTGTGACAATACTGCACTGTGTATTTCTAGATGAACTAGAAGTGGTTAAGACCTTCTCTAGTATATCTATGTTTATCTATGTGAAGGAAATGCAAAGGGGCATTAATACATCCCAAAGCTATTAAGAGACAAGCCCATTAAGGGTATGTACCAGAGCTAAAAGGTGACCTGGGTTCCTGCTTAGGGACTAGTGACTGAATTACAACATTGCCTAGGGCCCGATAACCTGTAATCAGACGTAAGGAGAATATCATTTCTACGGTTATAGAGGGTTGGTTGGAAGCAATAACTTTTATTTGTAACCATTGATCTATGAAGGACTTGTTTGAAAACTGATTTATATAAAGGCTGTAAACAATAAAGTTATTCTACTGGAAAAGGTGTAGATTGTAGACGATGAGCAAGGGTCAACCTATTCCATTGAAAGACCTTAGATGGATCAACAATGAAATCTTTCTATTGGAAGAATTATTACCGAATAACATTGATTTGTTTTCCTAAAGCACTGACAAAAATCAATGAAGAAATCATTTTTTTGGAATAGGTGACAGGAATCTATAATGAAATAATTCTCTAGGGTTGAATAAAAGGGATAATCCGTCTATTAGAAAGGAGATTGATGGTGAAACCAGAATAACAGCAAGATTCTGTTCAGGATGGCAGTGTCCAGAAATACAAAGATCTGTTCCATTCATTATGGGCCATATCTGTGGCAATTTAGCGATATCGACCGCGCTATTTACACCGAACGTTTGTTAATTAATGGACGTTCGTCATAAAATACCATGCGGGAAGTAAGCTACCACAATGGTATTCTATGGGGATCATCAACCGATCGTTAACGACCTCTAAACCGATGGGAAATTAATCGGTTTACAGACCATTAAAGGCACCATTGAAAATATGGCCCTATCTGAGCAGATAAAAAGAGCACAATGGGCTATATCTACCTCCAATACTATAAGTACTAAAAGTGCAACCGTGGCTGGACATTTACAGCCATGCGGTCCTACAATACGATCCAGTACTAAAGTAACCGAGTGTATAAAAGATGATATTAATTCTCTGATCACAATAATAGTAAAATAGCTGCAAAATTGTGATACCACGCCTTTATAAATATGCCCCAATGTGTGTTTATACATTTAATAAAATAATATATCAAAATACAGGCGCTCGAGTTTAAAGGCCAAAGTAAGGTTTAATGCCCTCCCATAAATTTGATCGAATCACTCACAATATTGAAAATGTTTTCCATTCGACCGCTCGACAATAAATTGGTTTATCGAAAAAATGAAGAATTTCCAGCAACCCCATCGTTAACTGATCGGTTCTTCCGAATGGATTTCCATCTGTTTCGGTGATCAAAAATCCAATCAGAAAGACATCTGCCCGTGTATGGGTAACTATGAGTCTTTTGTACTTACACGAGGTGGGAGTTACCTCCTGACAGGTAAGATTAGGCTTTGATTCCCTTGCTAACTAGACCGGTCTAAGGTCACATTTCCATAAATAGGCGAAAGTTAATGAATAGGGTAGAAGTAGTGGGTCACGCGATTGGTCGGGGTTTTTGGACGAACGGTTAGACGTCACATTATGCTGAAACCCATGCAATGTTTTTGGCCCAATCGACCGATGCACTGAACCATTAGTCAATTGGACTGAAAAATTGCACAATGTGTACCCAGCCTAACCAGCGGTCCATTAGTAAAATCTTCGCCTCCTTTATTCACATCATTAAAATTTGCTAAACATGCAACTTTAAAATGCACAAAAAAGAAAAAAAACAACCAGGCCCTCTCACAAACTAAATACAAATCTCTTTATTGTGCGTTACTTACTCATAGACTAACCTTCACCAGATAAACCAGGACGAATCACTGCCAAGACCAACAGTTCGCCGTGAGCAATCGCATGGTCCATAGGAGACAGTTCGATCGGTGGGGATTTTCCAACATGTCTGATTGCCCTTTCACTCGATCTGGCTGAAACGACATCAGTCACCGGAAAAATCTACACAGATTTCTCAGCCCAACCAACCGGTACATGGAAATATCGCTTGGTTGGGCCGAAAAATCTGCTTGTGTGTACCCAGCCTTTCTGTATTATTTGAGGTGTATACAGGAGAGAGTTATTAAAAAGCTGCCATTGTTCACTGAATTGGTTTATAATTAACCTCAGAGTCATTTCCCTGAGAGTGTTAATATCAATGAAACTGTAAGTTACTTGCATGGTTAAAGGGCATCTATACTGAAAAATAGGTTATTTTAAATTAACCATAACTATAATTCTTCCCCACCACCACTGTATCATTTTTTTTGTTGATCTGCCCCCTATTTCTTTAGATATCCAATTTAAAACTTTTCAGCTGTCAATCAAGTTCCTTGCACTCAAAGTGGGAGTGGTTAAAAGAGGAAGGGGGAATACTGCTTCTAAAAAAAATGTGTGCTGGATTGAAGGCATGCAGCAACACACGCAAATCAGAGTAAGTGCTACTTACCTGTATTCAATTATAGATTAAGATGAGGCAAAGTCATTTTTTAAGTATAGTGTCCCTTTAAGTAGGTGCTGACAATCCTGTAATGTTAACCAGAAGCCATTTTGTACAGGAAGCCATTTTGTTTCTATTCTGTGCTCTCGCTTTAAACCTTGCAGCTCTGTTGGTTTGACTCTGTAATGGAACTTGCAGGGGGTCCCGGTAAAACCTCAGGGAAGCGAAGGATGAAAGATTCTTACTGTGCTTTATCTTTTCTCAATTAATTGACTTTCTACACACAAATATGGAAAGGGTAAAATAAAAGCCGCGGGCACATTGAGTATCTCAGAACTGCAGTATTCCCACCAGCGGTGCATTTCCCTTGTCTGCCTGGCACATAAATTAAAAATGGTTTACTTTGCCATTATTTATTTTCCCCTCATTCTTAATAAAAATATGTTTCCCTGTGATGCATCTAAGGAAATTGACTGTGAGGTTCCTTGCAGTGATCAGTAGCAGCCAGAGCTCATTCTGCAATATTAATCTCATCCTTTACCTGCTTAGTCCCAGACATATTACACTGTACACCCCACAATCATTTCACCAATAACCGCACGTGCAAGCAGTGAGCTGTGAAAGTACCGCTCGTGTAGAGGCTTACAGCTGTGTCTTACCTCCCGTTTTTCAATAAAACCTGCATGAGCCAGGAGAGAAGATTCAGAACTTACCCGATCACTTGCTCCTCTGCCGTGTCCTCTGGGGGGAGTACTGACAGGGCCCCGGCCTCCTATCTCACGCTCGCGCCTTTGCTGTCTTTAAAGCGAAAACGCAAGTGATTGCGCGAAAAAATGCTCGCTGCAAAATGCAAACGGACATGCAATCGCATGCGCATCGGAAATCGCAGGAACATTCGCATTCCCGGGATTTCCATATTAGCGAAAATCGCGAGCGCAAAACGCGAATGTGCGAAAAACGTGCTAGTGTGACCTAGCCCTTACACTGCCCAGACGTTATATACAGGGACAATGCCGGAACACAGTAGGGGGAAAAGCACCCAAAACTGGCAAAATCGGGATGGATATGAGCATCAACACAATAGAAAGCCCAAGTTGGAACTTGGGAGGGGGGCACTGCATCTGTCAACTGGGGCACGTGCCCCATTGTGCCCCAGTGTAGCGCCACTACTGACTACATACTGTACTACGTACCATTCTATATACTGGAATATATACTGTACTACTTACCATTCTATATACTGGACTATATACTGTACTACTTACCATTCTATATACTGGACTATATACTGTACTATACTGTACTATATACCGTACTACATACTGTACTACTTACCATTCTATATACTGGGAATTATATATCTGTGACCTACTACTACTCATTACTATCATACTGACTCTATACTTCACTACTTACCATTCTTATATATTGGACTATAATACTGTACTATACTGACTATATACCGTACTATATATTTACTATAGTACTATACCATACTATATACTGTACTATACTCTGTACTATACTGTACTATATACCGTACTATATAATGTACTATAATGTACTATACCATACTATATACTGTACTTAAACTCTGTACTATACTGTACTATATACCGTACTATATAATGTACTATAATGTACTATACCATACTATATACTGTACTATACTCTGTACTATACTGTACTATATACCGTACTATACTAATGTCTATAATGTACTAAACACATACTATATACTGTACTATACTCTTACTATACTGTACTATATATCCTACTATAGATGTACTATAAATGTACTATACCATACTATATACTGTACTATACTCTGTACTATACTGTACTATATACCGTACTATATAATTGTACTATAGTACTATCCATACTATATACTGTACTATACTCTGTACTATACCTGTACTATATACCGTACTATATAATGTACTATAATGTAACTACACCATCTATATACTGTACTATACTCTGTACTATACTGTACTATATACCGTACTATATAATGTACTATAATGTACTATATACGATACTATATACTGTACTATACTGTACTATATACGCTACTATATAATGTACTATACTTACTAGTATACTGTACTATATCTGTACTATACTGTATTCTATATACCATACTATTACGTAACTATATGTACTATACCATCTATATACTGTACTATACTCTATAATGTACTATAACTGTACTATACCTAACTATATACTGTACTACTACTCTGTACTATACTGTACTATATACCGTACTATATACTGTACTATAATGTACTATAACCATACTATATACCGTACTATACTCTGTACTATACTGTACTATATACCGTACTATATACTGTACTATAATGTACTATACCATACTATATACTGTACTATACTCTGTACTATACTGTACTATACTCTGTACTATACTGTACTATATACCGTACTATAGAGTGTACTTAAAGTACTATACCATACTATATACTGTACTATACTCTGTACTATACTGTACTATATACCGTACTATATAATGTACTATAATGTACTATACCATACTATATACTGTACTATACTCTGTACTATACTGTACTATATACCGTACTATATAATGTACTATAATGTACTATACCATACTATATACTGTACTATACTCTGTACTATACTGTACTATATACCGTACTATATAATGTACTATAATGTACTACACCATACTATATACTGTACTATACTCTGTACTATACTGTACTAAATACCGTTACTATATTGTACTATAATGTACTATACCATACTATATACTGTACTATACTTGTACTATACTGTAACTATTACACTACTATATAATGTACTATAAAGTACTATACCTACTATATACTGTACTATACTCTGACTATACTGTCTATATAACCGTACTATATAATGTACTATAATGTACTACACCATACTATATACTGTACTATACTCTGTACTATACTGTACTAAATACCGTACTATATAATGTACTATAATGTACTATACCATACTATATACTGTACTATACTCTGTACTATACTGTACTATATACCGTACTATATAATGTACTATACCATACTATATACTGTACTATACTCTGTACTATACTGTACTATATTTCATACTATATACTGTACTATAATGTACTATACCATACTATATACTGTACTATACTCTATAATGTACTATAATGTACTATACCATACTATATACTGTACTATACTCTGTACTACTGTACTATATACCGTACTAATACTACTTACTATAAGTACTATACCATACTATATACCGTACTATACTTGTACTAACTGCTATATACCGTACTATATACTGTACTATAATGTACTATACCATACTATATACTGTACTATACTCTGTACTATACTGTACTATACTCTGTACTATACTGTACTATATACCGTACTATAGAGTGTACTATAAAGTACTATACCATACTATAACTGTACTATACTCGTACTAACTGTACATATACCGTACTATATAATGTACTAAATTAACTAACCATACTATATACTGTACTATACTCTGTACTATACTGTACTAAATACCGTACTATTAATGTACTATAATGTACTATACCATATACTATATACTGTACTATATCTGTACTATACTGTACTATATACCGTACTATATAATGTACTATACCATACTATATACTGTACTATACTCTGTACTATACTGTACTATATTTCATACTATATACTGTACTATAATGTACTATACCATACTATATACTGTACTATACTCTATAATGTACTATAATGTACTATACCATACTATATACTGTACTATACTCTGTACTATACTGTACTATATACCGTACTATATACTGTACTATAATGTACTATACCATACTATATACCGTACTTACTCTGTACTATACTGTACTATATACCGTACTATATACTGTACTATAATGTACTATACCATACTATATCTGTACTATATCTGTACTATACTGTACTATACTCGTACTATACTGTACTATATACCGTACTATAGAGTGTACTATAAAGTACTATACCATACTATAACTGACTATACTGCTGTACTTACTGTTGCTATATACCGTACTATATAATGTACTATAATGTACTATACCATACTATATACTGTATTATACTCTGTACTATACTGTACTATATACCGTACTATATAATGTACTATAAAGTACTATACCATACTATATACTGTACTATACTCTGTACTATACTGTGCTCTATACTGTACCTACAGTGTGAGCTATGCATATGTCTAGGGGGATGTGTATGTTATAAGAAGATGTTAAAATATTCATTCAGTTGTTCTAAGCCTTATTTAGACTTTTGGCAAATTCACCCCTCAATTGCTCTGTTTTCCCAGGCAGGAAACAATGTTTTCTCCCATGGTGGGATTTGGACAGCAAAACAAAGAAGACGAACGGACTTCCAACAGCTACAAGTAAACGTAACCTTTATTGCCGAACGAGCACACTTCACAGGAGGGAGACAAACACGCTACCCTGACGCGTTTCGTGACGACACCCGTCACTTCATCAGAGGGCCCTTTTGTTTTTGTTTGTTTCTTCTTGTTTTGCTGTTACATTTATGATGTGAAAGCGTTCCGGAATTCCAATTGAATGGACTCCCACTACAAGAGGCGAAGTAGAGGAAAGCCGACGTTATGACCGACTGGTAAAGGGATTTGGACAATCTGCTGTTTGCGCGTGTGATTGTCTGTGTGGTCTGGTGTATTTCTGTGGTTGGAGCAAGGAAGATTGATGGATGGAGCTATGTCCTGGCTGTGTTCACCTGTGTTTTAATGCTGAATTCCCAAAAATGTTTATAGTTATACAGTATATATTGTGATAGATTTTAAATACCATCAATGCATTGTTACCCTATATTAAATGATGTTATATTTTATATATATTTTGTTTACATTATCTTTTTCTTTCGGCACAGAGATGAAAGTTTATTAGCCTATAATGAGACTGCTATCAGCGCTGAATGAACTGAGCACCCACGCCCAAATCTTATGCCACACCCCTTTTTACAACTGGATTTTATGGAATGGCAGCACAATGACAGGCAGGTTTAAAGGAATGGCACGCTGAAAAAATTACTTTCTCATTTTAATCTATAAATGAATACATGTAATCAGCACTTACTCTGATGTGTTTGTGCTGCATAACTTCAATCCGTACTTGTTTTGCTCAAGCTTAGTCCCTCAGCCACCTGCCAGACTATCTGACTCTCTGTAGGCAACAGCCCTCTATCCCTATGAGGCAGCATTGGGAGAGGAATTTCCCACAATGCAGTTCACTTTCCACCTGTCACCATTCCAGCTACAGAAAAACAATACATAACTGAAAGTTTATGATACTAAGGCTTTTTGATTGACAACTGATCGGCCCCCCCCTATAAAATAGAGGGCAGATCAACATAAAAGTGGTACAGTGATAGTTGGTAAGAATTATGTTTCCAAGTAATGAGCAGTTTAAAAAAGACACACTTTCCCAGTGAACATTTCCTTTAAAAAACAAAAGGGGTTCCATGCAGAATATTAGGGTTATTAGAGAAGTAGAGTAAAAGTACAGGGGCTCCCTGAATGTTTCTTGCTAGACCCTTGTCACATCCATCACACACCTTTACCTAGCCCAGCGGCATTGCACACAACCTTACTGCACGAGATCCCTTTAAAAACCGCACGGTGTCAGGGGCAATAGTTCCGCCACTGGTATGGTTTCTTAAGGAAATTAATGTTGCAAGCAAAAAATAGAAACCACAATTGAAGCCAAAAACCTTTTAAAATAAGATAATGATGTCATATTCCGTGAAGTCGTTAAGTGCTATCACATAGGATTAAACCTGTGTCGCTCCTTGATAGTTATTCTAGGGCACAATCTTATTTAGTTTGGGTTTTCAAGCTCCTGTGAGACTTATTAGCGTGATGTCCGTCTGTGATGTGTGAATTAAATGTTAAACAAGGAAGCCAAGTCTCTGCACAGATATGACGAATGGTTTGTACTCTCGCATCTAAGTAAACATCTGATTTTTCTTCATGATAAACCATATTGTGGCGTTCCTAGTTATCTGCGACTGCATCAGTACATCTTCTAGGATCTTCCAGTTAAGACCATTGGATCATGTTAGTAAATTCAATTTGGTTTTTTTTGTATACTGGGGTATCAATCTTAAAGAGATAGTAGGCTCCAGTACTGATCGTAAAAAATCTATACATAGCTTCCCCACCACGAAAGCCCCCAAGACCACAAAAGTCACTTACCTGTCAATCTGGTATTCACTGCCCTCTTCTTCCAAGATTGCTTCTTAAAGCTGTAAATGCTGGGTAGACACTTTAAAGGGTATTTGCTATTCAGTTACGTAAAGGAGCTGTGTCTTACTGTAGACGTGCGATGCACATAGAATACAGAGTCCGTAGGGTCCTGTCAGAGTAACTTACCTGAACTGAATAGCAAAAACATTTTTAGCAGTGGAGACACCCATTAAAAAATGATAGACACGACCGATGCAGAACTAGAAAAGGTCCATCTTACCTGACCGGGATCCCGCTTTAAGGGATTGTTAAAGCAGTACATAAAAGAATTACAATATCCCTTAAATATTTTTGTTGTTAGGGTTGTTGTTTTTTTTTTTGGAAACCAACAGGCCGATGCACCGAGCACGGCTATCGGCAACCCGGTGCAAACAAACCCGCGATGTTATATGCCGATAGCGGCGCTCGGAACATCGCCACCTGTCACTGTGATTCGCGACACTTTCAATCGCCAGCTATTAGCTGGCGTTGAAAGTGCCGCAATAAAATGCCGATTTCGGCATATAACATCGCTTGCGGCGGCTGCGCTGTTAACTTACGCATTAGCCGCGCAGCCGCCAAGGAAGGAGTTTAAGTCACGCTAACCGATATAACATCGGTTGCGTGACTAAACTCCAAAACAGGAGTGATGCGCCCTTTGGTGCATCGCCCCCCAAGTTCTGTAAACAGGTGCTATTTCCTGTAAAATTCCACCCTTCTGCTGTGGAATCCATCTGTAATAATATCCTTATAAGTGTGACTTCTAATAACCTTATAATTTACAGTACGGGTTATATCATTCACTTTACAGGGTGAAATAAAGTCTAATAATATATTTATCCATGTGAATCGCCATGTAATTAATCAGCTATTTTAAAGTGATATTTACCCTAAATACAGAGATACAAAACAAACATAAATAGACAACATGCTCACCCCTTCACCAAACTCCGCCTATGATGATCAATTGGATTGGATGCTTTTGTGTGGGCAGGGTTTGGTGATGGGATGGATACTATGATATTCTTTACAAATATTTTTGGGCTGAGGAAAATGAGGTTATCACATGCACTGGCTTAGCTAACAAATTGGCTAGAATGTAGATCACTCCACTTTCTCGCAACACTGTACATTTAATTATACTAAACTAGCGGGCCGATGTAGTTAAAAAATGTCTACCTGACAATGATCCTACAATGCTATAAACTCCTTAGCCTAGCCAATAGTGCTTGCTATGGTTATCATCTCAGTTAGCCAATAGAGCTTGCTATGGTTATCATCTCAGTTAGCCAATAGAGCTTGTTATGCTTATCATCTCAGTAAGCCAATAGTGCTTGCTATGGTTATCATCTCAGTTAGCCAATAGAACTTACTATGGTATCATCTCAGTTATCTATAGAGCTTGCTATGGTTATCATGTCAGTTAGCAATAGAGCTTGCTATGGTTATCATCTCAGTTAGCCAATAGAGCTTGTTATGCTTATCATCTCAGTAAGCCAATAGAGCTTACTATGGTTATCATCTCAGTTAGCCAATAGAACTTCTATGGTTATCATCTCAGTTATCTAATAGAGCTTGCTATGGTTATCATCTCAGTTAGCCAATAGAACTTACTATGGTTCATCTCAGTTATCTAATAGTGCTTGCTATGGTTATCATCTCAGTTGCCAATAGAACTTCTATGGTTATCATCTCAGTTATCTAATAGAGCTTACTATGGTTATCATCTCAGTTAGCCAATAGAGCTTGATATGGTTATCATCTTAGTTAGCCAAAAGAGCTTGCTATGATTATCATCTCGAGTTATCTAATAGAGCTTGCTATGGTTATCATCTCAGTTAGCAATAGAGCTTGCTATGGTTATCATCTCAGTTAGCCAATAGAGCTCGCTATGCTTATCATCTCAGTAAGCCAATAGAGCTTACTATGGTTATCATTCAGTTAGCCAATAGAACTTACTATGGTTATCATCTCAGTTAGCCAATAGAGCTTGCTATGGTTATCATCTCAGTTAGCCAAAAGAGCTTGCTATGATTATCATCTCAGTTAGTCAATAAAGTTTGCTATGGTTATCATCTCAGTTAGTCAATATAGTTTGCTATGGTTACATCTCAGTTAGCCAATAGAGCTTGCTATGATTATCATCTCAGTTAGCCAATAGACACATCTCTTACAGGCTAAAATGGTGCAAATCTGTAACATCTGCTACTAAAGAGATTTCCGGTTCTTTGGAGTTCATAAACACAAAGTACAGTAAAATCTTTCACTACAAAAAAATCCTGCATTTACTGCCCCCCCCTAGCTCAGTGACTTCAGACATGCTCAGTGTGATTCACACAGTAAAAAAAACATGACAATCTTCTGTTAGAAATTACATAAAAAACAAGTGATTAAGGTTTTAATCTGCGTTTTATGGTGACAAATCTTATCAATTTCTAAGCCCACTGGGTCTCATTGATTTCACTAGTTACAAAGGACCAGGATAAATCTACCACAAACATGCATTTTTGTTTGAACCCTAAACAGGTATCCAATTACCACAAATTAGCGAATCAGATTCTCTCTATAGTATATCAAGGGTTAATAAATCGGATTCTCTCTAGAGTATATCATTTTAGAAGCAGAAGAGTTAATGAAATGAGAGCTGCAAACATTGACCTGTGTTAAATGCAGTAACCAATCAGATTCTAGTTTGTTACTGGTGCAATTAAAAAAAAATCCGATTGGTTCCTATAGATTATAATCAACAAGGCAACTTTCTGCCTCCTTTTATTACATAAGCCTTATAGTTATCGAGAAGTAAATGATATGGGAACGAACAGGGAATGATTTATTTAATACAGTATGTCGGCCATTAAGACGTTTCATGATTTTATTGCCAGAGAAGATTATCTCTATTTTCATTTCAAGGGTATTAAAAGAAATCCATTTCAATCGTCGAAGACAAAAAGAAGATAAAAGCCCCAGATATTTTATGAGCTTTTGACTGAAAAAAAAGAAATTTCAAGAAGCTCTTGGACGATGAGATTTAATGAGGACAAGATTATACAAGTCGGCCCAGCAGTTGCCGTGTTTTTTTAATGTGGCTTTCACAGCTGGTAGAAAGGACAATGCAGCCACTTGTAGGATCTTTAAAGGGCAGAACAATGGGGCACCGTTATCTCAGCTGGTCAAGCCTTCAGCCTAATCTTTCTGTCTGGTGATTGCCGCTTGTGATTTTCTTTTTCTTTGTTTTAGCGGAAATTGGTTTTCACAGATTAATTTTAAAGATGAAAGATTAAAGAAAAGGAAATCTATCACGCCGGTTAGAATCAGACAACTTTTAAATTATTCGCAATTTATCTGGAGGTAGTTGGGATCTGGCAATATCTGATCTGACCAAAACATCAACGTGAAATGATGGTCCTACAGGCGTTGGCCTAGGTATCTCGGTGCAGGTCGAAGGGATTTTGTTATAGTAAATGGACAGGGTCAAACTTCCACCCCCAAAATCATCTTTTAGATTCCTGTAGGCCTGAAATCCTGAAATCCTATCCACTCCCGCCTCGAACGCCCTAACCACTGTTTCTGCTCTGCCCACCTCCTGCTCAGGCGCTGGTTAAATCTGGCCATGCTGGATAATGTCACAGCCAATCACTAGTGAGTCTGCTCGAGGGGTGGTATAGCGCATTGAAAGCTCAGGAGAGATGGGTTAAATCTTTTTGAGCATCCACTGTGTTGATGGAAACCAGGAGCTTGCCAGTATCGAGCTTTGAGAATATCTCCATTTAGGAATCTGGGGTCTGTAAGTAAAATTATTTTAGGGTTTGGAGGGAAGGAGCTTTGTACAGGAGTCTAAAAAGATGGTTTTGGGGGTGAACATGCCCTTTAACTGCTTTTCAAACCCGATGTGCTCATTTTAAAGCGCCAACAGTGGGGCATCAAAAAGGGGAGGAGATTGGCAGCTGCCCCTATATAGACTACTGTACCGATGCAGTGGCGTACCTACCCGCCCCCGCCACCCCCGCAACTGTGGGGGACTCAGACAAACCCCTCTTACCTGTTTAAAAAACAGCTGATCATGTGTATGAATTAAACATACGCGTGATCAGCAGTTTAAAGCCCGGACCCGAACTTCCGGAACCAAACAGGTTCGGATCGGTCTTTTAAACAGCTGATCTCTCGTATGTTTCATTCATAAGCGTGATCAGCTATTTAAAAAAGCTCATTGTGTGGGTCAGGGGCTTGGCCTCCAATCTCGCGGAGGCCAGTGCCCCTGCCGTTACGCCTCTGTCCCTATGCCCCATAGGCAGTGGGAAAACTCTTCGATCCCAAGTCCAAATTACCATTTATAAAAAGTAAAACTGGTAAACAATCTTTATAAAGATGATTGTTATAATTTATCATATTATGTTATAGGGCCCCTTATAAGGAGAACTAAACCCAATTTTATTACTACAGAATTTAAAATAATCTCTCTCAAAAAACAACACTAAACAATAAATCCCACCCAGTAAATGTCATTTAAAGGGCATGTCCACCTGTAATAAACTTTTACATAATGTACTGCTCCTTCCCCAGCCCCACCGCATTACTATTATTCACAGAAAGTGCCCGATCTTTACTTACCATGCCTCTCTCCTTCGCCACACACTGCCCCGGCCCTCTGGAAAATGCAAGCCCTTACACGAAAATGCAAGCAGGGGGCGGGACCGGCAGCCGCGTCTGTGATTGTCTGAGAGATCACAGATCACGGACACTGCTGCTGGGAGTTCAGACCGGGCAAGATAGAGCATGGTAAGATCGGGCACTTTCTGTGAATAATAGTAATGCAGTTGGGGCTGGGGGAGGGAGCAGTACATAATATAAAACGGGGGGGAGAAGAGACAAAATCGGGAGAGAGAGGGAGGGAGAGGGTGGGGGTAGGGCTGCAGTGCGCGTTTTTCAAAAAACACCGTATCCTGTCTGCTTAACCGAACAACACACAAGGCAACAATTGGTACTCCGAAAGACCCAATACGAAACACAAGATAACGACATCATATATGCAGTGTAGTGAAGAAGCTCTGATATGTATGGGGGGAGACAACAGCAACTGCATCAACGTTATGGCCCAGCAGCGAAGAGCCAATTCCTCGGGTCAGGACTCAGCGTGTATTGCATCTTAAGGATAAAGGACATACCTTTGAAGATTGTAATGTTAACATACTGGCGAAGGAAAGTGACTGGTTCAAGAGAGGTGTTAAGGAGGCCATTTATGTGAAAATAAAGAAACCAAGCCTAAATAGATGGTGGGGGGGTCGTACACCAATTGTCTGCCATGTACAATATTGTTTTGACATTTCACTGGGCGTTCCTATAACACCTCTTAGCCACTATCTAATCCACCCTTAACCCTGGCTGTGATATGCTATTGGGACTTTCCAGGGTACATAATTGCCACATATTCTTGTACAAGTCATTCCTGAATTGAGAGATCCAGTGTATGACTAGCGAACGTCTTCGAAGACTAAACTTCAAGTCCATGTTAACTGAATACGATTCTACATCCTGTTTTTCTTTCTGCAAGATACAACACTAATTCTGAGTCTTTGTTGCCCTTTAAGTATTTACTTGTAATGATGTAAAATTTATCTCGATAATAACTGCAGAAAGAAAACATGGAAACCAATTTCCCAGGTCAAAGGGTTAACTCTGAGTCTTTGTTTAAAACCGCCCCTTTAAATATTTGCAACTGTGAATAACTTTATCGCTGTGTGGGTTTCGCTATATGAAGCCTGATCACACCATAAACCAGTGAAATATACCGAGATGGTTCATAAATAAACAATTCACGCAAAACCAATAATTCTTCATGACTCTCTGACAAGTTCAGGATTAAAAACAAGACGAATTTGCATGTGAGTCCCGTTTATTGTCCATTTTCCAAAGCTGTAATTTCATTGTGCTGCTTGGCGATATGCAAGGAGAAGTTAAATTAGCATCTCTGAAAAATGAGTCTCAATCGAGGGTAAAAATCCGGATCCTCACTTGAAAGGTTTGTGTTGGTAACAGGATTTGGCACAAAGATAAAATGTCAGAAAACGATGGTTAGAGATGAACGGCTATCTACCTGGTCTATGTCTATTTCCCTTTATTCCAGTTTAACTTTGTTATATGAAAATGCTTTTCACCATATTCAAAATGACTGACATTATTTTACTGCCAAATGTTGGAGCATTGTGTTAGATTGGGTGGGTTTATCAGTTTGCCAGCTGCCCGGTATTTCATATACATTATCAGGTTTCCCTAGTGGTCCTTTCTATTCATTTGTAAAAGAAATAAATTTTGCCTGGTTGAAACCTAAACCAGGTTTGTTTGGACAACCAGGAATCGTCTCTACAAAGTCATGTGAATATTAAGCTGGATCTGGGCATTTACTGTGTTGTAATTCTACTTATTAAAAAATAAAACCTGTTGGACAGAAATTGACCCATAGAAAGTCCCATCACAAGCCCACAATAGAAAGTCCTATAACACAGCCCCATAGAAGTCCCCCATACACAGCCCCATAGAAGTCCTATACACAGCCCCATATAAAGACGTGCCATACACACAGCCCCATAGAAAGTCCCGAATACACAGTCCCCCCATAGAAAGTCCCATACACAGCCACATAGAAACCAATACACAGCCCCATAGAAAGTCCCTATACCAGCCCCATAGAAATCCCAACACAGCCCCAAAATAGAAAGACATTCCAATACACCGTCCACTAGAAAGTCCAATACACAGCCGCATAGAAAGTCCCATACACAAGCACCACAAGAAAGTCCCAGACACAGTCCCCATGAAGTCCATACACCCCCCATAGAAAGTCCCTACCAGCACATAAAGTCACAATACAGCCCCATAGAAAGTCCTATACACAGCCCCATCTAATGTCCCCGGTACACAGCCCCATAGAAAGTCCTATACAACAGCCCCATATAGAAAGTCCCATACACAGCCCCATAGAAAGTCCTATACACAGCCCCCATAGAAAGTTCCCTACACAGCCCCATAGAAAGTCCCATACCAGTCCCATAGAGTCAATACCAGCCCCACTAGAAAGTCCATACACAGCCACACAGAAAGTCCCATACACACAGCCCCATGAGAAGTCCCTACACAGCCCCATAGAAAGCCCATACAAAGCCCAATCATAGAAAGACCCATACACAGCCACACAGAAAGTCCCAACTCGCCACAAAGAAGTCCCATACTACAGCCCCATAGAAAGTCCCATACACAGCCACACAGAAAGTCCATACACACACCCATAGAAAGTCCAATCACAGCCCCATAGAAGTCCAATACACAGTCCTAGAAAGTCCCATACACAGCCCACAAAGTCCATACACACCACACAGAAAGTCCCATACACATCCATAGACTCCATACAAGCCCATAGAAAGTCCCCATACACAGCCCCATAGAAAGTCAATACACAGTCCCCAGAAAAGTCCCATACAACAGCCCATAGAAAGTCCAATACACAGCCCCATAGAAAGTCCCCATACACACGCCCCATAGAAAGTCCCATACACAGCCCCATAGAAAGTCCCTATACACAGCCCATAGAAAGTCACACCGTATAACAGACCCCATAGAAAGTCCCATACACCGCCCCAAGAAAGTCCCATCACAGCCCCATAGAAAGTCCATACACAGCCCATAGAAAGTCCATACACACCCATAGAAAGTCCCAAACACAGCTCCCCAGTATAACAGAAGCCCAATACCAGCCTCCCATATAAGTCCTATACACAGCCCCATAGAAGTCCCATACACACGATCCCATAGAACGCCCCGTAACACAGCCCATAGAAAGTCCCATACAACCAAGCCACATAGAAAGTCCAATACACAGCCCCATAGAAAGTCCTATACACAGCCCCATAGAAAGCCCCGTACACAGCCACACAGAAAGTCCCATACACAGCCACATAGAAAGTCCAATACACAGCCCCATAGAAAGCCCCGTACACAGCCCCATAGAAAGTCCCGTAAACAGCCACATAGAAAGTCCAATACACAGCCCCATAGAAGTCCATACAGCAGCCCCATAGATAATCCCATACACAGCCAATAGAAAGTCCAATACACAGCCTCATAGAAAGTCCCATACACAGCTCCATAGAAAGTCCAACACAGCCCCATAGAAAGTCCCATACAACACAGTCCCATAGAGAGTCCAATACACACCAATAGAAAGTCCAATACACAGCCCCAAAAACAAATAGAAAGGTCCCATACACAGATCCCATAGAAAGTCCAATACACAGTCCCATAGAAGTCCTATACACAACAGCCCCATAAAGTCCTATACACAGCCCCATAGAAGATTGCCCATACACAGCCCCATAGAAAGCCCTACTTCAACAGCCCATAGAAAGTCCCGTACACAGCCACAGAGAAAGTCCAATACACAGCCCCATAGAAAGTCCTATACACAGCCCCATAGAAAGCCCCGTACACAGCCCCATAGAAAGTCCCGTACACCGCCCATAGAAAGTCCAATACACAGCCCCATAGAAAGTCCATACACAGCCCCATAGATAGTCCCATACCAGCCCAAACAAAGGTCCAATACACAGCCTCATAGAAAGTCCCAAACACAGCCCCATAGAAAGTCCATACAAAAGCCCCATAGAAACGTCCTCATACACAAGCCCCATAGAAAGTCCCATACACAGCCCCTAGAAAGTCCCATACACAGCCCACAGGAAAGCTCCAATACACAGCCCCATATCAAGTCCATACAAAGCCCCATAGAAGAAGTCCCATACACAGCCCATAGAAAGTCCATACACAGCCCATAGAAAGTCCCATACACAGCCCCACAGAAGTCCCATACACGCCCATAGAAAGTTCCATACACAGCCCACAGAAGTCCGATCACAGCCACACAGCAGTCCCATACACAGCCCCATAGAAAGTCCTACACAGCCCCATAGAAAGTCCCATACACAGCCCCATAGAAGTCCCTACACAGCCCCATAGAAAGTCCCATACACAGCCCATTGAAAGTCTCAATACAACACCAGGCCATAGAAAGTCCCATACACAGCCCCATAGAAAGTCCCATAAACACAGCCCCATAGAAAGTCCCAGTACACAGCCCCATAAAGTCCTATACAACAACAAAGCCCCATAGAATGTCCAATACACAGCCACAAGAAAGTCCCATACACAGCCACTAGAAAGTCCATACACGCCACACAGAAAGTCCCATACCATTCCCATGAAAGTCCCATACACAGCCCATAGAAAGTCCCATACACAGCCGCATAGAAAGTCCCCATACACACCCCACAGAAAGTCCATACACAGCCCCATAGAAGTCCCATACACAGCCCATAGAAAGTCCATACACAGCCCCATAGAAAGTCCCATACACAGCCTCCCATAGAAAGTACCATACAAAACAGCCCCATAGAAAGTCCCCTAACACAGCCCCAATAGAAAGTCCCATACCAGCCCCATAGACCATCACACACATACACGCCCCTAGAAAGTCCCATACACAAGCCCCACAGCCAAAACCAATATAAACAGCCTCATAGAAAGCCCATACACAGCCCCATAGAAAGTCCAATACCAGCCCCATAGAACAGTCCTACACACAGCCCCATAGAAAGTCCATACACAGCCCCATAGAAAGTCCTATACACATCCCCATAGAAAGTCCAATCACAGCCCCATAGAAAGTCCCCAACCATCCCATAGAAAGTCCTCATACACACCCATAGAAAGTCCATACAACAGCCTCATGAAGTCCCATACACAGCCCCATAGAAATCCCGAATACACAGCCCCATAGAAAGTCCCATACACAGCCCCATAGAAAGTCCCATACACAGCCCCATAGAAAAGTCCAATACACACCCCATATAAAGTCCCATACACAGCCTCACTAGAAAGTCCATACACGCCCTAGAAAGTCCATCAAACACACCCCATAGGTAAAGTCCCTACAAGCCCCATAGAAAGTTCCCATACACAGCCCCATAGAAAAGTCCCATACACAGCCCCATAAAGAAAGCCCATAGACCCCAGCAGCTACACAGCCCCACCACACAGAAAGTCCAATACCACAGCCACACAGAAAGTCCAGATACACAGCCCCAAGAAATCACACAAGACAGTCCCATGACAACAGCCCCATAGAAAGTCCCTTACAAGCACCCCATACGAAAGCCCCATACACAGGCCCCATGAGAAAGTCCCTTACACAGCCCCATAGAAAGTCCCATACACCAGCCCAATTGAAAGCCAATACACAGGTTCCATAGAAAGTCCCCCGTACACAGCCCTAGAAAGTCCCATACACAATGAAGATCCCACAGCCCCATAGAAAGTCCCATACACCAGCCCCATAGAAAGTACCATAGAAACTAGACCACAGCCCCATAAGAAGTGTCCATACACAGCCACCAGAAAGTCCCATACACAGCCCCATAGAAACGTCCCATACACAGCCCCACCAGAAAGTCCCATACACAGCCTCCTAGAAAGTCCCATAACACAGCCCCATAGAAAGTCCATACACTATATAGTATGGTATAGTACATTATAGTACATTATATAGTACGGTATATAGTACAGTATAGTACAGAGTATAGTACAGTATATAGTATGGTGTAGTACATTATAGTACATTATATAGTACGGTATATAGTACAGTATAGTACAGAGTATAGTACAGTATATAGTATGGTATAGTACATTATAGTACATTATATAGTACAGTATATAGTACAGTATAGTACAGAGTATAGTACAGTATATAGTATGGTATAGTACTTTATAGTACATTCTATAGTACGGTATATAGCACAGTATAGTACAGAGTATAGTACAGTATATAGTATGGTATAGTACTTTAGAGTACACTCTATAGTACGGTATATAGTACAGTATAGTACAGAGTATAGTTAGCCAATAGAACTTACTATGGTTATCATCTCAGTTATCTAATAGAGCTTGCTATGGTTATCATGTCAGTTAGCCAATAGAGCTTGCTATGGTTATCATCTCAGTTAGCCAATAGAGCTTGTTATGCTTATCATCTCAGTAAGCCAATAGTGCTTGCTATGGTTATCATCTCAGTTAGCCAATAGAACTTACTATGGTTATCATCTCAGTTATCTAATAGAGCTTGCTATGGTTATCATCTCAGTTAGCCAATAGAACTTACTATGGTTATCATCTCAGTTATCTAATAGTGCTTGCTATGGTTATCATCTCAGTTAGCCAATAGAACTTACTATGGTTATCATCTCAGTTATCTAATAGAGCTTACTATGGTTATCATCTCAGTTAGCCAATAGAGCTTGATATGGTTATCATCTTAGTTAGCCAAAAGAGCTTGCTATGATTATCATCTCAGTTATCTAATAGAGCTTGCTATGGTTATCATCTCAGTTAGCCAATAGAGCTTGCTATGGTTATCATCTCAGTTAGCCAATAGAGCTCGCTATGCTTATCATCTCAGTAAGCCAATAGAGCTTACTATGGTTATCATCTCAGTTAGCCAATAGAACTTACTATGGTTATCATCTCAGTTAGCCAATAGAGCTTGCTATGGTTATCATCTCAGTTAGCCAAAAGAGCTTGCTATGATTATCATCTCAGTTAGTCAATAAAGTTTGCTATGGTTATCATCTCAGTTAGTCAATATAGTTTGCTATGGTTATCATCTCAGTTAGCCAATAGAGCTTGCTATGATTATCATCTCAGTTAGCCAATAGACACATCTCTTACAGGCTAAAATGGTGCAACATCTGTAACATCTGCTACATATAAGAGATTTCCGGTTCTTTGGAGTTCATAAACACAAAGTACAGTAAAATCTTTCACTACAAAAAATCCTGCATTTACTGCCCCCTCCCCTAGCTCAGTGACTTCAGACATGCTCAGTGTGATTCACACAGTAAGAAAAAACATGACAATCTTCTGTTAGAAATTACATAAAAACACAAGTGATTAATGGTTTTAATCTGCGTTTTATGGTGACAAATCTTATCAATTTCTAAGCCCACTGGGTCTCATTGATTTCACTAGTTACAAAGGACCAGGATAAATCTACCACAAACATGCATTTTTGTTTGAACCCTAAACAGGTATCCAATTACCACAAATTACGAATCAGATTCTCTCTATAGTATATCAAGGGTTAATAAATCGGATTCTCTCTATAGTATATCATTTTTAGAAGCAGAAGAGTTAATGAAATGAGAGCTGCAAACATTGACCTGTGTTAAATGCAGTAACCAATCAGATTCTAGTTTGTTACTGGTGCAATTAAAAAAAAATCCGATTGGTTCCTATAGATTAATAATCAAAGGCAAACTTTCTGCTCCTTTTATTACATAAGCCTTATAGTTATCGAGAAGTAAATGATATGGGAACGAACAGGGAATGATTTTATTTAATACAGTATTCGGCCATTAAGACGTTTCATGATTTTATTGCCAGAGAAGATTATCTCTATTTTCATTTCAAGGGTATTAAAAGAAAAATCCATTTCAACGTCGAAGACAAAAAGAAGATAAAAGCCCCAGATATTTTATGAGCTTTTGACTGAAAAAAAAAGAAATTTCAAGAAGCTCTTGGACGATGAGATTTAATGAGGACAAGATTATACAAGTCGGCCCAGCAGTTGCCGTGTTTTTTTTAATGTGGCTTTCACAGCTGGTAGAAAGGACAATGCAGCCACTTGTAGGATCGTTTAAAGGGCAGAACAATGGGGCACACGTTATCTCAGCTGGTCAAGCCTTCAGCCTAATCTTTCTGTCTGGTGATTGCCGCTTGTGATTTTCTTTTTCTTTGTTTTAGCGGAAATTGGTTTTCACAGTAATTTTAAAGATGAAAGATTAAAGAAAAGGAAATCTATCACGCCGGTTAGAATCAGACAACTTTTAAATTATTCGCAATTTATCTGGAGGTTAGTTGGGATCTGGCAATATCTGATCTGACCAAAACATCAACGTGAAATGATGGTCCTACAGGCGTTAGGCCTGAAGGTATCTCGGTGCAGGTCCGAAGGGATTTTGTTTATAGTAAATGGACAGGGTCAAACTTCCACCCCCAAAATCATCTTTTAGATTCCTGTAGGCCTGAAATCCTGAAATCCTATCCACTCCCTGCCTTCGAACGCCCTAACCCTGTTTCTGCTCTGCCCACCTCCTGCTCAGGCGCTGGTTAAATCTGGCCATGCTGGATAATGTCACAGCCAATCACTAGTGAGTCTGCTCGAGGGTGGGTATAGCGCATTGAAAGCTCAGGAGAGATTGGGTTAAATCTTTTTGAGCATCCACTGTGTTGATGGAAACCAGGAGCTTGCCAGTATCGAGCTTTGAGAATATCTCCATTTAGGAATCTGGGGTCTGTAAGTAAAATTATTTTAGGGTTTGGAGGGAAGGAGCTTTGTACAGGAGTCTAAAAGATGGTTTTGGGGGTGAACATGCCCTTTAACTGCTTTTCAAACCCGATGTGCTGCATTTTAAAGCGCCAACAGTGGGGCATCAAAAAGGGGAGGAGATTGGCAGCTGCCCCTATATAGACTACTGTACCGATGCAGTGGCGTACCTACCGCCCCCGCCACCCCCGCAACTGTGGGGGACTCAGACAAACCCCTCTTACCTGTTTAAAAACAGCTGATCATGTGTATGAATTAAAACATACGCGTGATCAGCAGTTTAAAAGCCCGGACCCGAACTTCCGGAACCAAACAGGTTCGGATCGGTCTTTTAAACAGCTGATCTCTCGTATGTTTCATTCATAAGCGTGATCAGCTATTTAAAAAAAGCTCATTGTTGTGGGTCAGGGGCTTGGCCTCCAATCTCGCGGAGGCCAGTGCCCCTGCCGTTACGCCTCTGTCCCTATGCCCCATAGGCAGTGGGAAAACTCTTCGATCCCAAGTCCAAATTACCATTTATAAAAAGATAAAATGGTAAAACAATCTTTATAAAGATGATTGATTATATATTTATCATATTTATGTTTATAGGGCCCCTTTAAAGGAGAACTAAACCCAATTTTTATACTACAGAATTTAAAATAATCTCTCTCAAAAACAACACTAAACAATAAATCCCACCCCAGTAAATGTCATTTAAAGGGCATGTCCACCCTTGTAATAAACTTTTTACATAATGTACTGCTCCTTCCCCCAGCCCCAACCGCATTACTATTATTCACAGAAAGTGCCCCGATCTTTACTTACCATGCCTCTCTCCTTCGCCACACTGCCCCGGCCCTCTGGAAAATGCAAGCCCTTACACGAAAATGCAAGCAGGGGGCGGGACCGGCAGCCGCGTCTGTGATTGTCTGAGAGATCACAGATCACGGACACTGCTGCTGGGAGTTCAGACCGGGCAAGGATAGAGGCATGGTAAGATCGGGGCACTTTCTGTGAATAATAGTAATGCAGTTGGGGCTGGGGGAGGGAGCAGTACATAATATAAAACGGGGGGGAGGAAGAGACAAAATCGGGAGAGAGAGGGAGGGAGAGGGGTGGGGGTAGGGCTGCAGTGCGCGTTTTTCAAAAAACACCGTATCCCTGTCTGCTTTAAACCGAACAACACACTAAGGCAACAATTGGTACATCCGAAAGACCCAATACCGAAACACAAGATAAACGACATCATATATGCAGTGTAGTGAAGAATGCTCTGATATGTATGTGGGGGAGACCAAACAGCAACTGCATCAACGTATGGCCCAGCACAGAAGAGCCAATTCCTCGGGTCAGGACTCAGCCGTGTATCTGCATCTTAAGGATAAAGGACATACCTTTGAAGATTGTAATGTTAACATACTGGCGAAGGAACGTGACTGGTTCAAGAGAGGTGTTAAGGAGGCCATTTATGTGAAAATAAGAAACCAAGCCTAAATAGAGGTGGGGGGGTTCGACACCAATTGTCTTGCCAGTACATATTGTTTTTGACACTTTTCACTGGGCGTTCCTATAACACCTCTTAGCCACTATCTAATCACACCCTTAACACCTGGCTGTGATATGCTAATTGGGACTTTCCAGGGTACATAATTGCCACATATTCTTGTACAAGTCATTCTGAATTGAAGAGATCCAGTCGTATGACTAGCGAAACGTCTTCAAGAACTAAACTTCAAGTCCAGTTAACTGAATACAGATTCTACCATCCTGTTTTTCTTTCTGCAAGATACAACACTAAATTCTGAGTCTTTTGTTGCCCTTTAAGTATTTACTTGTAATGGATGTAAAATTTTATCTCGTAATAAACTGCAGAAAGAAAACATGGAAACCAATTCCCAGGTCAAAGGGTTAACTCTGAGTCTTTGTTTAAACCGCCCCTTTAAATATTTGCAACTGTGAATAACTTTATCGCTCGTGTGGGTTTCGCTATATGAAGCCTTGATCACACCATAACCCAGTGAAATATTACCGAGATGGTTCATAAAAAACAAATTCACGCAAACCATAAATTCTTCATGATCTCTCTGACAAGTTCAGGATTAAAAACAAGACGAATTTGCATGTGAGTCCGATTTATTGTCCATTTCCAAAGCTGTAATTTTCATTGTGCTGCTTGGCGATATGCAAAGGAGAAGTTAAATTAGCATCTTCTGAAAAATGAGTCTCAATCGAGGGTAAAAATCCGGATCCTTCACTTGAAAGGTTTGTGTTGGTAACAGGATTTGGCACAAAGAATAAAATGTCAGAAAACAGATGGGTAGAGATGAACGGCTATCTTACCTGGTCTATGTCTATTTACCCTTTATTCGCAGTTTATACTTTAGTTATATGAAAATGATTTTCACCATATTCAAATGACTGACATTATTTTACTGCCAAATGTTGGAGCATTAGTGTTAGATTTGGGTGGGTTTATAGTTTGCCAGCTGACCGGTATTTCATTATACATTATCAGGTTTCCCTAGGGTCTTTCTATTCATTTTAAAATGAAATAATTTTGCCTGGTTGAAACTAACCAGGTTTGTTTGGAAACCAGGAATCGTCTCTACAAAGTCATGTGCAATATTAAATGGATCTGGGGCATTTTACTGTGTGTAATTTCTACTTATTAAAAAATAAAACTGCTTGGACGAATTGACCCATAGAAAGTCCAATACACACAGCCCCATAGAAAGTCCTATACACCAGCCCCATAGAAAGTCCCATACACAGCCCCATAGAAAGTCCTATACACAGCCCCATAAAAAGTCCCATACACAGCCCCATAGAATCCATACCACAGCCCCATAGAAAGTCCCATACAACAGCCACCATAGAAACACCATACACAGCCCCCATAGAAAGTCCATACACAGCCCGCCTAAACAGTCCCATACAACAGGCCCATAGAAGTCCCATACACAGTCCCATAGAAAGTCCAATACCACAGCCGCATAGAGTCCACACAGCACCACAGAAGTCCCATACACAGCCCCATAGAAAGTCTCCATACACAGCCCCATAGAAATCCCATACACAGTCCCATAGAAAGTCCATACACAGCCCCATAAAAGTCCTATACACAGCCCCATAGAAGTACCGTTACACAGCCCCATAGAAAGTCCTATACACAGCCCATAGAAAGAGTGCCCCTACACAGCCCCATAGAAAGTCCTATACCAGCCCACAGAAGTCCCATACACACCCCATAGAAGTCCCATACACAGTCCCAAGAAAGTCCATACTCGCCCATAGAACCATACAACCACCCCACGAAAGTCCCATACACAGCCCCAGCGAAAGTCCCATACACCCCCACATAGAAAGTCCCATACATCCCCATAGAAAGTCCCATACACAGCCACAACAGACAGTCCCATACTCCAGCCACACCAGAAAGTCCCCATACCCATCCCACCCCATAGAGTCCCATACACAGCCACACAGAAAGTCCCATACACAGCCCCTAAAGAAAGTCCAATACACAGCCCCATAGAAAGTCCAATACCCAGTCCATAGAAAGTCCATACACAGCCCCATAGAAAGTCCCATACACAGCCCATACACAGACAGTCCCCATACACAGCCCCATAGAAGTCCATACAGATCCCCAAATAGAAGTCCCATACACAGCCCCATAGAAAGTCCCATACACACCCCAGAAAGTCCCTACACAGCCCCATGAAAGCTCCCAACACAGCCCATAGAAGTCCCATACACACCGCCAAAGTCACATACACAGCCCCATAGAAGTCCATACACAGCCCCATAGAAAGCCCCTTACACAGCCCCATAAAAGTCCCATACACAAGCCACCATAAAAGTCCAATACACAGCCACATAGAAAGTCCAATACACAGCCCCATAGAAAGTCCATACACAGCCCCATAGAAAGTCCATACACCAGATCCTAGAACGTCCCATACACGTCCCAAGAACGTCCTATCACACAGCCCCATAGAAAGTCCCATACATACCAAGCCCCATAGAAAGCCCTCACACAGCCCCATAGAAGTCCCATACAGCAAGCCCATAAAAGTCCAATACCACAGTCCCCATAGAAAGTCCTAACACAGCCCCATAGAAAGCCCCGTACACAGCCACACAGAAAGTCCCATACACAGCCACACTAAAGTCCAATACACAGCCCCATAGAAACCCCGTACCGCCCAGAAAGTCCCGTAAACACCACTAGAAGTCCATCCAGCCCCATAGAAAGTCCATACAACCGCCCCCCATAGATAGTCCCATACCACACCAATAGAAGTCCATACACAAGCCATAGAAAGTCCCATAACACAGCCCAGAGAAGTCCATACAAAGCACCCCAATAGAAAGTCCCATACACAGCCCATAGAAAGTCCAATCACCAGCCAATAGAACGTCCATACCCAGCCCCTAGAAAGTCCCATAACACCCCCATAGAAAGTCCCAATACACAGTCCCCTAGAAAGTCCTATACACAGCCCCATAGAAAGTCCATAAACACAGCCCATAGAAAGCCCATACACAGCCCATAAAAGTCCCCTACACAGCCCCATAGAAAGTCCCTACCCAGCCACAGAGAAGTCCAATACAAACCCCATAGAAAGTCCTATACAACAAGCCCATAGAAAGCCCGTACACAGCCCCATAGAAAGTCCCTACACCAGCCACATAGAAGTCCAATACACAGCCCCATAGAAAGTCCCATACACAGCCCCATAGATTCCCATACACAAGCCAATAGAAGTCCAATACCCAGCCTCATAGAAGGTCCAATACACAGCCCCATAAAAGTCCATACAAAATCCACCATAGAAAGTCCCATACACAGCCCCAAAAGAAGTCCTACACGCCCATAGAAAGTCCCATACACAAGCCCCACAGAAAGTCCAATACACAGCCCCATAGAAGTCCCATACAAAGCCCCATAGAAAGTCCCATACCAGCCCATAGAAATTCCATAACAGCCCCATAGAAAGTCCCATACACAGCCCCAAGAAAGTCCCATACACAGCCCCATAGAAATCCCTACACAGCCCACAGAAAGTCCATCACACCACACAGATCCCATAACCATCCCCAATAGAAGTCCCTCCAGCCCCTAGAAAGTCCCATACACACCCCATAGAAAGTCCTTACAAGAGCCCCATAGAAAGTCCCATACACAGCACCCAATGAAAGTCCAATACACAGCCCCATAGAAAGTCCCATACACAGCCCCATAGAAAGTCCCATACACAGCCCCTAGAAAGTCCCATAACACAGCCCCCATAGAAAGTCCATAACACAGCCCCATAGAAGTCCATAACACACCACACAGAAAGTCCATCCACAAGCCCCATGAAAGTCCCATACACAGCCACACAGAAAGTCCATATACAACAGTCCATAGAAAGTCCCTATACACAGCCCCATAGAAAGTCCCATACCACGCCCATAGAAAGTCCCATACCACAAGCCCCACAGAAAGTCCCATACACACCCATAGAAAGTCCCATACACAGCCCCATCAAAGTCCAATACACAGCCCCATAGAAACCCCATACACAGCCCCATAGAAAGTCCCATACAACACAAGCCCCATAGAAAGTCCATACACAGCCCCATAAAGTACCATACCCGCCCCATAAAAGTCCCATACACAAGCCCCAATAGAAAGTCCCTACACAGCCCCACAGAAAGTCCAATACACAGCCCATAGAAGTCCCTACACAGCCCCATAAAAGTCCATACACAGCCCCATAGAAAGTCCCATACACAGCCCCATAGAAGTCCATACACAGCCCCATAGAAAAGTCCCTATACACAGCCCCATAGAAAGTCCAATACACAGACAGCCCATAGAAAGTCCCATACACCAGCCCCATAAATCCCATACACAAGCCCCATAGAAAGTCCAAACACAGCCCCATAGAAAGTCCATACCCCAAGCCCCATAGAAAGTCCAATACACCAGACACAGCCCAATAAAGTCCCATACACAGCCCATAGAAAGTTCCCATACCACCCCATAGAAGTCCAATACACAAGCCCCATAAAGTCCCATAACACAAGCCCCATAGAAAGGCCCATCAACAGCCTCATAGACAGTCCCAAACACAGGCCCCATCGAAAGTCATCCAAAGCCCCATAGAAAGTCCCATACACAGCCCCATAGAAAGTCCATACACCAGCCCCATAGAAAGTCCCATACACAAGCCCCCAAAAAGTCCAATACACAGCCCATAGAAAGTCCCTAACCCAGCCACACCGAAATTCCATACACAGCCCCATAGAAAGTCCCACATACCACACCCCATAGAAAGTCCCATAAACAGCCCCATAGAAAGTCCCTTACACACCCCATAGAAGTCCCATACACAGCCCCATGAAAGTCCAATACACACCATAGAAATCCCATAACCACGCCCCATAGAAAGTCCCATACACAGCCCCATAGAAAGTCCCATACACACGCCCCATAGAAAGTCCTATCCACAGCCCCATAGAAAGTCCAATACCGCCACAAGACCCTACACACAGCCCCATAGAAGTCCCAACACAGCCACACAGAAGTCCCATACGCCATTCCCATAGAAAGTCCCATACACAGCCCCTAGAAAGTCCCATACACAGCCTCCCATAGAAGTCCAATACACAGCCCCAAAAGTCCATACACAGCCCATAGAAAGTCCCATACACAGCCCCATAGAAAGTCCAATACACAGCCCCATAGAAAGTCCCATCCACAGCCCCATAGAAAGTCCCATACACAGCCCCATAGAAGTCCTATACACAGCCCCATGAAAGTCCAATACCAGAAACCCCATAGAAAGTCCATACACAGCCCCATAGAAAGTCCCATACACAGCCCACAGAAAGTCCAATACACAGCCTCATAAGAAAGTCCATCACAGCCCCATAAAAGTCCATACACAGCCCAATAGAAAGCCCATCCAAGCCCCATAGAAGTCCCATACACAGCCCCATAAAGTCCATACACAGCCCCATAGAAAGTCCAATACATACACACCCCATAGAAAGTCCCATACACAGCCCCATAGAAAGTCCCATACCACCCCCCCATGAAAGTCCATACCAGCCCATAGAAGTCCCATACACAGCCCATGAAAGTCCATAACGCCCCATAGAAGCATCTATCCCATACACAGCCCCATAGAAAGTCCAATACACAGCCCCATTAAAAGTCCCATACACAGCCCATAGAAAGTCCATACACAGCAGCCACATAGAAAGTCCCATACACAGCCCCATAGAAAGTCCAATACACAGCCCCATAGAAAGTCCCATACACAGCCATAGAACGTCCCATCAGCCCAAAAAGTCCCTATACACAAGCCCCATAGAAGTCCCATACACAGCCCCATAGAAAGTCCATACACAAGCCACCATAGAAAGTCCATACACAGCCCCATAGAAAGTCCATACACGCCCCATAGAAAGTCCCTAACACAGCCCATAGAAAGTCCATACACAGCACCATAGAAAGTCCCTACACAGCCCCATAGAAAGTCCAATACACAGCATGAAAGTCCCTACAAGCCCCTAGAAAGTCCAATACACACACCCCATAGAAAGTATACACACCCCACAGAAATCCATACACAGCCCACACATAAAGTCCCATACCCGCCCCTAGAAGTCCAATACACAGCCCCATAGAAAAATACACGTCCCCAAAAGTCCATACACAGCCCCAAAAGTCCCATACACAGCCATAGAAAGTCCCATACACAGCCCCATAGAAAGTCCATACACCCCCAATAGAAGTCCCATACAGCCCCTAGAAAGTCCATACACAGCCCCATAGAAAGTCCCCATACACAGCCCCATAGAAAGTCCCATCAACAGCCCCATAGAAAGTCCCATACGCACAATAAGTCCCATACCAAGCCACACAGAAAGTCCCATACCAGCCCACAGAAAGTCCATACACAGCCCCATGAAAGTCCCATAACACACCCATAAAGAAAGTCCCATACACAGCCCCATAAAAGTCCATACACAGCCCCATAGAAAGTCCCATACACCCCCATAGAAGTCCCTACACAGCCCCATAGAAAGTCCCATACACA
This sequence comes from Hymenochirus boettgeri, assembly GCA_019447015.1. Taxonomy (NCBI): domain Eukaryota; kingdom Metazoa; phylum Chordata; class Amphibia; order Anura; family Pipidae; genus Hymenochirus; species Hymenochirus boettgeri. Next base: position 18,029,452 of record CM033475.1, read on the forward strand.
ACCCCATAGAAAGTCCCATACACAGCCCCATAGAAAGTCCATACAAGCCCCATAGAAAGCCCCTACACAGACCCCCATAGAAGTCCCATACACAGGCCCCATAGAAAGTCCCATACACAGCCCCATGAAAGTCCAATACACGCCCCATAGAAAGTCCATACACAGCCCATAGAAAGTCCCATACACGCCCCATGAAAGTCCAATACACAGCCCCATAGAAAGTCCATAACACAGCCCCTAGAAAGTCCTTACACAGACCCCATAGAAAGTCCCATACACAGCCCTAGAAAGTCATACACAGCCCCATAGAAAGTCCCTATACCAGCCCCATAGAAAGTCCCATACACAGCCCCCATAGAAAGTCCCATACACAGCCCCATAGATTCCATACACAGCCCCATAGAAAGTCCCCCCATACACAGAGCCCCATAGAAAGTCCCTACACAGCCCCATAGAAAGGTCCCATACACAGCCCCATAGAGTCAATACACAGCCCCTATAAGTCCATACACCGCCCATAGAAAGTCCCATACACACGCCCATAGAAAGTCCATACACAGCCCCATAGAAAGTCCCTACACACCCACAAGAAAGTCCATAACACAGCCCCATAGAAAGTCCTACACAGCCCCATAGAAGATCCCATACACACCCCCATAGAAGTCCCATACACAGCCCCCTAGAAAGTCCCATACACAGCCCATTTTAGAAGTCCAATACACACCCTAGAATTCCCACACAGCCCCAATAGAACGTCCCATACACAGCCCATAGCAAAGAAAGTCCCATACACAGCCCCATAGAAAGTCCCATAACACCGGCACCATAGAACGTCCCCATACACAACCCCATAGAAAGTCCCATACACAAGCCCCATAAAAGTCCATACACAGCCCCATAGAAAGTCCCATACCACGCCCACAGAAAGTCCAATACACAGCCCATATAGAAAAGTCCCCTACACAGCCCATAGAAAGTCCAATACACAGCCCTGAAAGTCCATACACAGCCCCATAGAAAGTCCAATACACAAGCCCCATAGAATCCCATACACAGCCCCATAGAAAGTCCCATACACAGCCCCAAGAAATCCATACCACCCCATAGAAAGTCCCATACACAGCCCCATAGAAAGTCCATACACCAGCCCATAGAAATCCATACATACAAGCCCCATAGAAAGTCCAATACACAGCCCATAGAAAGTCCCATAACAGCCCCATAGAAAGTCCCCCTACACAGCCCCCTAGAAAGTCCATACACAGCCCCATAGAAATCTCCATACACAGCCTCATAGAAATCCATACACAGCCCCATAGAAAGTCCAATACACAGCCCCATAGAAAGTCCATACACAGCCCCATAGAAAGTCCCAT